>OY744516.1:47317267-47327267 GCA_963556195.1 Sepiola atlantica
CGTCTCTTTACTTCGCCTATCAGGGCCTTACGATTATTTCTTGATTCTGTAAATGTATGTGTATTAGTAGCTGACTTATGGCGGCGAATTCACGGAATGTTTCTTGTTTCTCAGCAATGGAAGCTGCACCTTCCTAGGTAGACCATTGCGGGGAGTGGGGCTTGCTAAACAATTTTTGCATGGGGACATAGGCTTCAATGTCTGCTTTGTCCCATTTGCACACTGGTCAGCAGGGAGTAAGAATGTTTTTTCTCTCCATTGGGCGTCACTGATGTGATCCCTGCTTGTATCAAAATCAGCCTGATCGTAGTATCTTGTTATTTTGAGCAATGGCTCGTCAGCTTTTGGGCGACATTTTAGGGTGATATGTATCATTAGCACAATGCTGTCAGCATTCCCGAGTGGGCTATGAGCTTTTTTCACACAAAACTCGCGAATTGAGGTCAAGAAAAAATCTAAAAGTGAGGCTTGCTGGTCTACTCTATCGGGGATGCGGGATGGAAAATCAATAGTCTGAGAGAGGGAGTGAGCTAACGAGAAAGTATACGTAGAGTTGCCGGCTGCATAAGTAAGGCTGGAGAATCCCAACCAGGCACAGTGGTGTGCATTAAAATCCCCAAATACATGTATCTGGACATTCAATAGAGAGTGCTCTATATATCCTTTCAGAGACAGAGTTTAGCAGGGTACAGTTCTGGAGCGAACGGGGACGGTATAAGAAATATAAGTAACTGATGCTGTGATGTAAAATCAATCTAAAGCACATGTAGTCTTGGTCATCCGATTCTAACCTATGTTCTCTAGTCAGGGGGTGGGTGTTCCGAACAAAAGCTTCTAGCCCGTTTATATGTTGGCTAGAGTCTTTGCGGTAGAGTGGGAGATAGCCAGTCATGTCAAAGTGGTGAGAGGAGATTGAGGATTGAAGGTTTGTTTCACTTAGAGCTAGTCTATCCGGAGAGTGTGTCAGGGGAAAGGTTTCTACGTCGTTAATGTTTGTTCTAAGTCCCCTGATATTTGTGAATGCGAGCCTCAAGACAGGAGACGAAAGTGTTTATTGTTGGGTGTCTGGTTTAGGTTTAATTTTATTTTTTTGTAAAGACTTGTTTGTTTTGTTATAGAGGTAAGCTCTTGTGTATTGCCAATAAGCTCACACAACCGGTCCATTAGTCGCGACCTGGTCCAGTGGGGTTGTGGCCTCAGGTAAGCTCACCGGAGATAATTCTGGTCCCCCTTTCAATGTGCGACATGACACACACAACTGTTCACGTATTATGAAACTGATGATAGAACAGCTGTTCTTAGCGCCACCCAAGAGTTTGGGTTCCTGTACTGTCAGTTGGAAACAGCAGCCAGACAAGCTGTCTAAAGTACATTCATATAAGATACATTAGAATTTGGAGATAATAGTATGTGAGTATCCAAAGAGCATGAGTATAAAAAAATAAAGAATGAATAAAAAAAGTGCGTATCTTTCCGTCGGATGTATCGGGTCGGTCGTCTGGCCTCGAATGACTGCAGAGTGAGGAGGGACAACTTTTTTAGGACGGAATTTGACTGGAGGTGGGTATTTCTTTTCTAGCAGTTCGAAGACATTTTTTTTTACCTAGCAACAGTTAGGACAACTTTTTATTTTATTTTATTGTTCGCATATCGTTTGCCGAGTACTTAGGGATTGTTTGGGATATATGTTTTTAAATAGTGAAATAAATAACTGTCATGTCTCGTCTATTAGTAGTGATACTTTAGAAACAACAATATTAATTAAATAATTAGTAGCCAGCGTGGGATTTCAAGAATCTATTCATTGGGAAATCAATAGACAGGCAATAAGACAGCATTATCAATAATTAAATACATTAAAGTCAAACACAGAGTTGAGTACTTTGGCATAAGACACATTAGAATTATGAGATAATAGTATGTGAGTAGCCAAAGAGTATGGGAATAACAAATAAAGAATAAATAAGAAAAACTGCTTATCCTTCCGTCGGATAACATTGGGAAGAATCGGGTCGGCCGCCTGGCCTCAAATGACTGCAGAGAGAGGAGGGTCACATTTTTTAAGGAAGGAATTTTACAGGAGGGGGGTATCTTTTTTCAAACAGTGCGATGACATTTCTTTACCCATAGTAGTTAGGACAACTTTTTTTTTATTGTTCGCATATCGTTGGCCGACCACTTTCGGATATATGTTTTGAAATAGTGAAAGAAATAATTTGCCTGACTCCTCTATTACTATTGATACGTTAGAAACAACTAGATTAATTAAATAATTAGTCAGTCAGCGTGGTATTTCAAGAATTTATCCAGTGGGAAATCAATATAAAGGCAATAAGACAGTGTATATCAATAATTGCACACATTTAAGTCAAACACAGGATTAAGTTATTTAGAGTTTCTGATTAATAGAGCTTAACACATTATATTTGAAAGCGGAAACATAGCTTCACTTGACGTCATAGATTTACTATTTACGTCATGTTTCAAACATAATTGATAATAAACAAATAAATAAAAATATTGGTAAACATTGTCAATGACGTTGAAAATTATTTTGATAGTTCAAAACAATGTTTTTTTACTACGTATTAGTGTTAAACAAAATTTACTACTTAAGATATACGTGAATGTGGGTCTAATGGCGATATAATACTATTATTTAAACAAATGATATGCGTTGCTTTCTTTCACGAAATACAATTCTAGACAAGATTAAAACAGCGCACTCAAAGGTGTATATATGAGTATCTCCCAACTAAACAATTATAATTTTTGTTGAATCGACATTTTAAATACCACCTAGGATTCAATTTTTATTTCACGTGCACAACGTAAGAAATAGTTCCGTAACCTCCTTAAATGTAACTGAGAGGGTCAAGAATAATCCCCTAATGTTCCGAGGAAAACCTACACGTATTTAAAGTTTTATATTTGGGAACATTCTCCTGTCTATAATTTCTTTAAACAGGCACACACACGAATGTTATCTTTTATATAGGTATGTATATAGCTATTGTCATAAACAAACCGATGGGTAATTGTGTTGCGGCTCATCGTAGTGCTACACGTATGACAAACACTAAAATCGTATGCCAGATCAATTCAAATTGTAACCGCGCTGTAGGATGTCTTACCTGCTGCGCTGAAGAAGACACTGCTTAGAATAGAGGAATTTATATCGGCTTATCTACCCACATGACATACTTGAATTCTATGTAGAGACCAAGAAAGTGCCGTTTAGTTCCACAGTGACTATTGATTCTATAGAATAACATATGTGCTGTTGGAATATATATATATATATTTATATATATATATATATATATATATATATATATATATATATGTGTGTGTGTGTATATACATATATATATATATATATATATATATATATATATATATATAGTAAGCAATGAAAATATATATGGCAATCAAGCTACACAGAGGCTCCTGTGTTTCATCCCCGGCGGGAATCGTCAGGCTGACGATTTCCCCCGGGGATGAAACACGGGAGCCTCTGTGTAGCGTGATTGCCATATATATTTGTATTGCTTACTACCTAGCTCTACTAACGTATCGAGCACTGTTGAAGTAAATACTGAAAACTGACACATAAAAAAAATATATCTCCTTATAATATTTTATGTGGATACATGAAGTACTAATATATATATATATATATATATATATATATATATATATATATATATATGTATGTATGTGGGGGTAAATATTGTTATAAAAACATATCTGTTCGTCGTTTCTCAACTCACTCATGAGGTTCATTTGATTTCAAGGACGTCATTCTTCTTATCAACTCTCACTGATATGTCTTTTCTAGTATGCATATGATCTGTTTAGAAGTTTGTAGAATATGGCTCTATTCCCATCTTGGTGGTAGGTGCGCGTATGATGTAATTATCTCCGTTTTCTCATATTAACTTTAATCATTTTACAACGAAAGCATTCAAGGTAATAACACTTTGAGCATTTAAGTGTATTAATGGTGCTTGAATGCGAACATTACAGCTGCGCCTATCTTTTCCTCTAAATTATCGCTTCTATAATAAATTCTGACATTTCATGTGAACGTTTTCTTCTGTCGCTCGTTGAGTCATTTCAGGGGACATCAGAAATATTTCCTTTAATTCATGTCCGCCAGTGATAATTCAATGAAGTGTCTCTTTACTTGCATATGCGATGCTCAGAGTAGAGACACTTTTCACATAGTTATCCTGAAAATGAAACTGTCATAAAATTCTTTGTATTTCCCTGTCTTCTCAAAGTGTATGTTTTCAAGAAAGTACAGTGTAACGTAACTGTTAGGTGCCTGCATGTTTTTGACAAATGAAGGAAGAAGAAGAAAAATAATAAGAGCCAGCCTAATTAGACTTATATACTGATTTCTAGTTTATTCGTTGTATTAGGCGAGCAGGTAAAATTCACAAACATGTCAACAATAAACGGAAATTTAGTTTGACTTTTAAACTTTCATGCATTATTTCTTACAGAAATTCTATGTTTTTTAACCATGTGCCTTCAAGTTTAGTTGACTACTGAAAAAGCCTGTAACAACTAACAATAGCGGTAATACGTATTTGTCGATTATCTCTCTCTTAGATAAATATACTCAGTCAAATACAATTTCATAATAATTTATGACAAGTTAATATTTGTTGTTCTTGGCAAACAATTTGCATGAAAAACAGTATTGGTTAAAAACATGTTAAATTAAAATAAGGGGACATACTCATAAAATTAAAGAAAACACCGAACAATGTAAAGTGTGTTCTCAACATTTCGCCCTTATCTGATATAAATTTGAATGTTGCCCGTCAGTCACAATTTTTTGGTAAACGTAATAAATACATGGCTGAGTCTGACAAATATCAGAGATCTTAACTACTTTTAGAAATGTAAAATATTGCATCAATAGTAAGTAATAACTTTACAACAAATAAACACACATCTACACTTGCCGCTGCTGCTTATAAAAGATAACGTTTTTTTCTGATACGATATAATTTGTAACCACAAGTATTAGCAAATAAAGTCAGCCGTGTCCCAAACGCCATAATGACAAATACCCAAAAACGAAACAGAGTGTGTACGATCTATTAGACTTAGTCGGAGGGCAGGAAAGTATTGTAATAATGGGCTAGCTCGGGCAAATGAAATAATTGGGGTGATTGGATACGTTAGTGTATATTTGGAGCAACGTACTCCAGAAACAAACAAAAAATAACAAACTCACTATTCACTCGAGTAAAGGTAAATATAAAATCGTGGTTCTATGCTACAAATATGCTTAACTGTAGAAAGTGGAAATACAGCGGCAGAGGTCGGCTGGGGTCATGTATGCCAAGAGTGTCAACAATATTACGTCAAAATACTCGATCCATAAGAATGTTAGGATGAAATAAAAACCGAGGCTTTAAATAGTCGACATCTAGTAAGAGTGTATTGTCTATGATAGACAAATGTATTCTGGGAGCAGCCAAGTTACTCTTTTTGTTTATAAATGCGAATGCACAGACCGATTTTAACAGTTTTCTCACAAGTCTGTTCAGGTTAACAGTTGAGAGACAATATCTTACAAATATATGTGACAGCCTATATCACACAAACAGTTGTTCGTTGTAATTAACTATTATGTATTCTATATTTTCCGACGTGTATATGTGTTTATTCAAATCGACGATTTTAAGCGGTGCCTGGCTCCAGTGAGAACTTAAATAGAATCAGTCGCTTAATATTCTAATATTGAGAATGTTTATATCAAGCTCTCAAATGATATTAATAAATTCAACAGTAAAACGTATATTTTATGATAATCTAAAATACAAACATCCACCCACCCATATATAAATATATATATATATATATATATATATATATATATATATATATATATATATATATATATATATATGGGAAATAAAAAGGAAACACCGAAAAGGATGTTTTTTGATATATTCATCAACGTTTCTTCTTTATTTGTAAGACTTCCTCAGGTTGATAATTTAAAGAAAAATTTCATGCAAGTCGGTGAATATATTGGGTCGACATGAATGCTTGATGAGAAAAAGTAGTGCTCACTACTGGGTGCGCAGGACCGAGGTTCGGGCTTAGTGAAGTCAGTAGCATGGAATGACATTAATGAGGATGTTTATGAGTGAAAATGTGAAGGGGTGGGGGTGAACGGACATAATGTAGATGCTTTCAAATTTGAACAAGCCAAAATCACCAAATACATCCACAACAAAGTTCGGCGAAGACTACTAGAAACCGCACTATCACAGTCTCCGACAACGAAATGGCTTTTATTATATATCCCCCTTAATAAGCAAAATTATCCTCACTGAACAAAAACTCAACCTAGATCATGGGAAACCTCTAGTTTTCTCTTCGCTCTCAGTCATACTCGCATACAAGTCTCCGCATACATACACACACAACTCCCCCCCCACACACACACACATTTTCATTCAGCACGAATCCAAACCTTCTAACTTACTCATTCAACACACTCTTGACATAGCCAGCTGGGCACACACTACTACTCACCAAAAACTTCACACCTAACCACAAAAAAATCTCCCCTCTGCCCCTCACCTATTTCACCCTTTCGACTACTTCTCTCACAATCTTACCCACCCACCCCTCCCACTTTAAAACCACCTTCATTTTTTCAAATCTTTTCTAAAGCCATAACATTACCCACACACCAAAATCACAGAGCATTCCCCTCACTCCTCTTCCCCCTCCACTTCTTCACTTACAGCAATCTACAGTATGTCCGTTAACCCCCACCCCTGTACTTTTTTACGCAGAACCATCCTCATTAATTTCATTCAATGCTACTGACTTCACTAAGCCCGGACCTAGGTTCTGCGCATCCAGTAGTGGCTACTATTTGTCTCATCAACCCATCATGTCAACCCAATATTTTCACCTACTTGCATGACATTTTTCTTACAATTATCATCCTGAAGAAGTTGACAAATATATAAAAAACATATCCTTTTTAATATTTCCTTTTTCATTTCCCATTACGTCGGATTGCCATCATCCTTCTTTTCTCATATATATATATATATATATATATATATATATATATATATATATATATATATATTTATATTTTACTTGGTGACATGATAAATTATTAAACAATCCGAGATAAACATATTTTATGTTCTAATAATCTCACTTTTGTACATGAGCATGATGAGGTTATGATTTTAACCAGCTTTCTTAGGTTCTTATGTTTTACAATAGCGTATAAATAGTCCTTAACCCTACCATACATATTAGCTTGAAGATCTGTGAGAGGCTATGTCACACAATTATTTCTTTTTCAATTACCTACTATGTATGCATCATTATTATATGTATACGTGTGTTAGTTTGAATATGCAACCTCAAGCGGATTCAGCCTCTGGTGAAAAATATGTAAACCAGCATCTTAGTTACAGTGTTTAAAGAAGAGGACTCTTCGCTTGTTTCAATCGTTTTATGATAGTCATTGATCTCTTTATTTGCTATTTAGTAACACATTAAAATGTGTTTCTAACGAAGTAATATATGTTTATATCATATATTTAGATTAGATCAAGACGTTCAACAGTAAAACCATATATTTCTTGATAGAACGAGATGAATCTCAAAATGATGTTAAAAATAAATTGAATAGAATTACTGCGTGATCAACCCGATTAAATATTTAACAACAATTTATTTATCTATTGCTATTGTATTACCAGTGTAATTGTTCTATGTCATTTTTTATTTGAGTTATATTAAAGTTAAATGGACGATGCCGAAATTAGCATGGCAAGAATCAAAGCAACAACTAAACCTTTGGTCCAGATAGAATTACTTTGTTTTATAATTTTACTAAGACACATTTAAGGGGGAATATGTTTCTTACATCTTAATATGAGAATGAATAAATTTTTAGATTGCTTCATATTTAATAAAATGGTGTTCAAGCCAAACGAGCTGCAGCTAGATACAATTTCAGTCTAATTGATCCAGAAAAAAAAACATCTACAAATCACCAAGCAGTTTATGAAGTAAACGTCACTATATTGTTAGGGGTAGGGTTACTATATATATATATATATATATATATATATATATATATATATATATATATATATATATATATATATATATATATATATGTATGTATATATATATATAACATATATATATATATATATATATATATACATATATACATATATATATATATATATATATATATATATATATATATATATATGGTGGATGATGAACGTCAGCTTGCATTAAACAATACAACTACGTAGAAATCATGTAGTTAGAATTATGAATAACACTTTCTACAAAGGATTGAAGTGAACCTCTGATCTCTTTAAGCAAGGACCAAAGAGTTAAGGCTTTATGATGGAGATTAAACCTGAGTTGATAGAGATGCCCCTGAAAAAAAAGTTTGCAAGGAGGCAATTTTTGTCCCAAAACTTTTCCTACGTTTACAACTTACAAAAAGGAATGTAAGTAAATTTACTCGAGTGTAATCACTATTTAACTGCGTAAAAACATTCAAACATGATGCGACGTACGTTAGGAGGGTAAACAGGTATGAAAGAGCGTGTGGACAGTATATGTATTGTCAGTACCCTAGGGAGGGTACCGTAAATTCTGTTATTTTATTTGATAGTATAGGCATAGTTATGGAGTATGCAACTACGTAAGACATATTTATTTTGAGTCGAACTTTAAAGTAAATCTTTTGAGGAGTAAAATTCTAGAAATTCTGCAAGCACTTCCTAACTCGTTTCAGACTTGCCGTCAGTCATTTTTAAGTTCCATTTGTCAGTCATATTTAAGTGCTGCTAAAAAAGTTTACTTGACATTTCGAATTACAAACTAATTTATTCAGAAGCTATCCATTGCTATGGAGACAGCCGAAGCAAAATATTTTAAAATCTACTTCATTATAATAAAAGAACAATGTGAAATATAATATGTTATTAGGTGCATAAACCTTGCCTAACTGTTATCTTAAGAGACATATGGATATTCAGATAATGGCCCTTGTCCGGGCAGATCCAACACTTGTAGTAAATGCACACCACAACTCTATGGAATTTACAAGTTTTCTATAATGTGCTCATTGTTGTAATATAAAATCAACATAATTAATACTGCTATTTTATTATTTCACGTTACGTAATCACGTCTCCATAAACCTACTTGGAGTTTTCTCCATTTATGACAATCTTTGTAATCTTTGTAATTACAGTGCCTTCACATTGTTTTCGGAAAAAGGATTGGATCGTACAATTCGCTTTCTATTAATTTTAATTGTTTTATTTCGCACTTAACACCTTTTGCTTTCGAAATAAGAGTTTAATTGCTAGTGTATTATATGAATTAATAAAAAGAAAATATTTTCCATGTGATTTGATTCATGATAGAATGAGTCTTTTTTAGCATTCTGAATCATAAACGCTTAAACGGATTTGTCAAACAGTTTGTCTTCTAAGTTCCATCAGTTAATATGATTATCAATGTCTGGCTTTGATATTAAAGCATACCCTTATAATACTCCATAATCACCGACATCAATATACATGTATTTTCATTGGTAAAGTTGCGTCGTCATATAATGGTAGCTGTACAAATCAAACCGTCACAAATCAAAGGCGCAATATAAATAATTATTCCTTTATTTCCACGAATTAAAATAGATTCAAACTCAGTTAGGGTTTATTCAAATCGAGAGATTTGTCTACGGAGGCACGGGCACTACATGAGTGGTGTACATCAGATGTCACGTCGAACAGTTAAACCTTTTTGTTTCTCTATTGATACCAGAGGTTGAGACGTGATTAATTTTATAATACCTCATTTTCTGTTACTTTCTCTTAACATGCGAGAATAATGCAAAGCTATAGTACACTAGGTGATTAAAAAGTTTACTACTTATTAATGATAATTAGAACAAGAA
>OY744516.1:47329767-47354767 GCA_963556195.1 Sepiola atlantica
TTAATGTATTTAAAAAAATATTGAATTGCATTTAAAACTAAGAATAAATATTTTATTATTACAATATCAATTAAGCTTAAAATATAGCTGTCATTCAACTTTCATTGCGATAGTCGATGTGATGGCGTGCGTCTTTCTGAGATGTTATTAATATCAGACAGGTGATAGAAACACACCTTTTATATGATTAGGATATTTCAATTATGATAATAAAAATATTTTTAATATTTCAATGCCTTAAATTCAAAAAAAAAGATACTCGATTTTAACAATAAAAAACAACAACTCTATAATATCATAGTGATATGTTAATTAAGGAAAATATTTAATAATATCTGAATTTATCTACAGGGAAATCAATTTTATTCATTAATGCGATAAATGTAATATTAATTATGTATCTGTCCACATTTATTTATAAATAGTTTTTCATAAATAGTGTTTTATAAAGTCTCAAAGTTTAATATCAATTGTTTTTCCATATAGTGTAAATTCGTAGTTATCATTTTCCGTTTAAATAACATATAACTTTGTAATGTTAAAAGCTACGAGAATATACGTACTTTACGTAAATCCAATCGTTATTAAATTGATCTTTCGAAGCATATTTGCAGGTAATTCTATTTCAAATCCAGTCAGATTGGTAGTAATAGGAATGCGATGTCAGCATTTACACATTTCAATAAACAATGTATTAAACATTGAACGTGTGAACGTGTTTGTTAGAATAATATGTTATGCATATTCAAAAAGTAATATATATATATATATATATATATATATATATATATATATATATATATAGGGTGAGCCAAAATAAGGGTTTTATTTTTTAAAATTCATAACTTTTTTATTTATTGATTAAAAAAATTTTTTTTTTAGAATAAGTAAAGGACCCCTTCCGAAGCAAGCATGAGCCGTATTAGCCCTAAGGAACGTACCCTCATAATAGAGTGGTACTTTAAATCCATCTATCGGCGTCATTACAACACCAGAAACTCTCCTTCGGCAAAAGCAATCCGAGGAATTATTGCTCGTTTTAGGGACCAACAAGGAATATCCGACATGGCGAGAAGTGGTAGGCCTCGTACTGTACGAACAGCTCAAAATTTCGAGGAATTGGAGAGAAGTTTGGAGGAGGATGCATCCACATCCACAAGGAGGAGATCAAAATAACTTGGCATTTCTCGAAGCTCACTTCGGAGAATGCTAAGAGAAAGAGGATATTTTCCATATAAAGTGCAGCTAGTTCAAGAACTTCAACCTCGAGATAATGAAAAAAGACTTGAGTACGCTATGCGACTCCAGGATTTGGCCAATGATGATCCCGATTTTCTCAAAAAACTAATAATGTCGGATGAAGCCCATTTTCATCTGGATGGGTTCATCAATAAACAAAATTGCCGAATATGGGGTACGGAGAACCCAAGGATAATTCAGCAGCACACATTACATCCACTGAAGTGCACGGTGTGGTGTGGCGTTACTGCTGAAGAGATAATTGGCCCCTATTTCTTTGAAGACGATGCCGGAAATCAGGTAACAGTAACGGGTGACCGCTACCGAGAAATGCTGCAAAATTTCTTGCAACCGTGGGTTGCCGCCAAACCTGACAGGATGTGGTTCCAACAGGATTGAGCCACAGCACACACTGCGAGAGATACCCTTACACTTTTACAGGGTATATTTGGAAATCAGATTATCTCTCGCAGTTGCGAAATTCAATGGCCTCCACGATCACCCGACCTTACAGCTCCTGACTTCTTCTTATGGGGTTACCTCAAAGAAAAGGTTTATGCCAATAAGCCAAACAATATTGAGGAACTGAGAGCAAATATTGAAGCAGAAATAAGAGCCATAAGTCCTCAGATGTTGCAAACTGTTATGGAAAATGTTTTAAAAAGAGCCGAAGAGTGTGAAGCCGCCAACGGCGCCCATTTAGAAAACATTATTTTTGCTTAAAAAAACTCAAAACAGTGTAAAAAACAATACTTTAGTTTTTGTAAGTTTTAAGAAGTGTTTTTCGGCTAAAATTTGTTTGTTTATTTCAAAAAATCTCGGAAGGGTCAGTCTACACACACATAAAGTTTGGTGAGTTTAACCTTTATTTTGTGGAAGTTATTCAAATTTAAAGATAGGACCCTTATTTTGGCCCACCCTGTATATATGGTTAAAGATATATCATGGTTATCCTGAGGACATCATCAATGATTCCATTAATAAAAAGGTTGCTTACTTTAAATCCCCACAAATATGTTGGCCTGTAAAATGCCCCATTTATTTGAAATTACCTTGGATAGGGGGAAATAGTATTACACTAGGTAAACAAATTGTTGATAGCATTAGTAATTGTTTCTACTCTGTTTCCTTACGATTAGTTTATGCTACTAGACCTGCTTTTCCTTCCTTTCGCAAGGATAGTGTGCCCTATACACATTATAGTAATATTGTATACCAATGTAAATGACAATGTGATGCTGGCTACATAGGGCGGACTTACTTGCATTTGCATAAACCAGCACGTTCCACCAAAATACGTCAGAGAAGGGTAGGATCCTTGTGTTACCCCTCCTCTAATTCTTTGGACTCTGCTATTGACCAGCATTTGGTTGAAAACCCAAGTTGTGCCAGTAGCTATAAAATAGACCGTTGTGAAGTCTTGCATAGAGCAGCTTCCAAGAACCATTTGGAAATATTGAAATCTGTCTCTATCGCTATTTGCAAACCTTCCTTGTGCCGTCAGAAGGAATTTGTCAGATCGCTCAATCTCTTTAGGGAACTTTGAACTCCCTCTCCTCTTTTTTCTCCCCTAACATAGTGCCTTTTAATCGTTTTTTTAACGAACTCATTTAATTTACTTCTTTTAATCGCTCCATCGTTAATTTTAGCACATTCAATTCTCTGTTTGCTCTTTCTTTTGAAGATATTATTGATTAAAAACTATCGAATTTCTTCTGACAGGATGATAGTCGAAAGGGCTTTTGAGGTAGCAAGGTATATTCCGCAAAAAGGCAATTTATTCAAGTTAAATTTTCCTTAAGCCAGGCTTTTCAATAAAAATATTCCCTATTCACTTCACTGGTCAATACTTAAAAAGTCCAAATCATATACCCCTGGAGCATCCCATTGCCAACTTTGTACTCTGGAAACCTTTATGATAGCTACTGCTACTAAATCTAAAAATATTATTAATTCTAAGAATGAACTTATCTCCAGTTGCAGGCATAAACGTAAATTCAGGTATAGCAACCATAATAATCCCCCAGACACCCCTCCCCCATTTGATTAAATACCCTCCCTTCATCTCGTATTTTCCCTCCTTACATCTCGAATCCCCTTTCTGATAGTTCTAATTCCTGTTGTTCTATAATCTCTACTTATATCTCCCTCATCCCTTTAACCTTCTCTTAACTTAATAAAATTACCCATAAACTCCGTTAGCTTCACATTTCCCTTAGTTTTAACACCTTTCTTCCATTACCCCCTAAATCTTTCCACTTAACCTCCTTAACTCTATAACTTTATTTGGCTTTCTATTTTCTTTCCCGTTTAACTTCTTTTAATGCATTCGTCCGCTTCCCTTCAACACTTCCATTCTTCATTCTTTTCCCTTTCAACGTGATAACTAACCCACTCTATTCATATTATATCATAGCCCTTTTATTTACTTGTTGATTAGCCTTATCTACTCCATATCCCCTTTGCACACCTCGATATCGAACTCCTTACTGTTTCCACTGTGCACTCTAATTATTCTTCCCCTCTTGTTTTTACTTCTAAATAATTATTCTCACTCTTTTAATAGCCTCGATTATTCCCCCCTTGTTTTACCTCGCCCTTCGCACATCTCTCTCAAACTACTCAACCCCCAACCCGCCCTCGCTCTACATCTTTTAACCCCCATAGTATTTACTTTTAACTGCGATCTCCACTCTCCCTCTGGCTTAATCATTTGTCACTTCTTTAACCTTGTATATCTCTAACTTCTTCCGGCCTTCACTAACCTATTTAACAATTTTCTTAATTAACCTCCATATAACTTTTTGGAATAAAATTTCAAAGTTTATATTTTCCCATATCTATTTGAACTAGCATCCCGTAACTGCTTATTTACTTCAACCCATATTTTTTTCCACCTTGGAGATTCCCATTCCGGATATCCTCTCGAGGTCTTGTTTTCCTTTTTCTTTTTCCTTATTCTAATTTTCATTCTTGAGCTCCAATCTTATCGACTTTTCCCTCATTCTATTATTAGTATCTTATTTTTATTATTTTTTTATTTTTTTATTTTTTATTTTTTACTCTTTCGGTCAATCCTTAATTTTCCCTGCGAGCTTAAGACTAATCTTATTATCTATTTTTCTTTATTCTTTTATTTTCTTATTTCTACTTTTTATACTATTTTTATCTTTATTTTTTATCTTTACTCTTTTAATTTTTAACTCATTTTTCTGGTCCTACCCTTCATATATATTTTGCCTC
The DNA here is from genome assembly GCA_963556195.1 of Sepiola atlantica. Classification (NCBI taxonomy): domain Eukaryota; kingdom Metazoa; phylum Mollusca; class Cephalopoda; order Sepiida; family Sepiolidae; genus Sepiola; species Sepiola atlantica. Next base: position 47,334,250 of record OY744516.1, read on the forward strand.
ATTGTTTATATCTAAGGTCATTTGATTAAACATTTAAGCCCCGAACTCTGTTCTTATACATATTCTGATATTTTAACCCCTTATCCTAACATTCGTTAACTTACCTCCACTCCTTTCTTCCCCTTTTCTAGTTGAATCCTAATTCGCACTAACTTCCAATTTCAACTTTATGTTTCACCCTCCCTTTTCACACTCTTAGTTTTATCCGCATTCCTTCACCGCATCGCTCCCTTTCTCCTCCCCCCTCTCTTTCATCGTACCCGTCCCTTTCTCCTCCCACACACCCCTTACCCGTTTCCTCCCTTGCCTACTGGTCGCATATTATATTCTTGTTTTCAATGTCTTTGCTTTTCTTCATTTATAGCCGGCTTTCTCAACTGGGCAGGCTTTAAATATTCTCGCTGCCCCTTTTTCCCCACTTTAAAACACTTTCCTTTGTACTCTCTGCCCGGGAAGTATCTTTAATGGCGAGCATTTTTCATCTTAATCTCCTCTGACGCCTGCCTGCATCATCGAATGTACCTTTATTGGACTTTTTACCCTTTTTGGATTTTCTATTTTCGCCGTACCTGAAGTTGTGGCTTCTTGGAATTTAACTTTGAAATCTCTCTCATTACTTCTCGTGCCTCTAACGACCTACCTATCTACATCTTATTCTCTCCGCTGGACTCTTCGACACCGGACTTTTTGGCAATCGGACATTTGCTTGCACCCTGGCACAGTTTTGCCCTACGTTTCTTCCCCTACAACTTTTATTTCATTTTTTCAAATTTTAAATCTTGGCCATTGCCAACTTATCTATCCCAGCGACTTCCTCTGATGATAAGATTTTGATCTTTGAAAAGCCTGGCTTAAGGAAAATTTAACTTGAATAAATTGCCTTTTTGCGGAATATACCTTGCTTTGAACTTTTGAATTGAATCTTGATTTGGCTTTTGCTTTTTCTAATTCCTTTCCATTCTCCTTCATTTATATATGTGTGTATGTGTGTGTATATACATATTCACACATATATATATATATATATATATATATATATATATATATATATATATCTTTCGTGTCAATCTGTTGACGCGGCGTGCAATTCTGTGTTCTCAGACGTCAACTAGTGGATTATACTGAAGACTGCATCTTTGAAAAGCCTGGTTTAGAGAAATATTTAACTTGAATAAATTGCCTTTTTGCGGAATATACCTTGCTCTGAGCAACTGAATTGAAAAAAGATTTGACGTTTGTTTTTCTAATTTTTGTTCATCCTTCTACATACCTATCTGCTCTATCCTGGATATTGAGCTGTATACTTTTCACAATAAGTTTTTCCTTTCCTAAAAGTTCGCTTTTAGTTCACCACCTCATATATATATGTATATACATATATATATATATATATATATATATATATATATATATATATATTGAAAATCTGTTTGTATGCGGATGACTATATAAAGCTCACTTCTTAGGTAGAGCTTATTTGTAAGGATATCGGCAAACGCTTGGTTAAAACTAATTCGACCTCCAGTACTTGGCAATGTTTACATTGAGATATCACTTACAATCAGTCAGTGTAGGGAGAGAGGCGCCGACTGTTTCAATCCCGACTTGAGGCTCTAACCGGTTTAGCAGCACTGAAGAGCTGTGGTACAACGAAACAGTATGTATATGGATGACTACACATATACATATACATACATATATATATATGAAATCTGAGTGACCACAAGTATCAACATATTTACAGTAATCTGCACATGTTTCGATAACCATTGCAAATGTATTTGCGTTATCGCAAACGACGCTTACTATTGATTTCTCACTATCAACGATTATTGAACTTTACTGTGATGTTAGTGGCAATAAGCCTCATGAAGGTCTCATTACTCTCCGCACTCTTCCAGCGGAGATGTGGTTAGTGCGCTCCCTCCTCTTTATGTCTATCATACTCGACCCTTCGCGACTATTCTGTGTAGTATCAGCCGAGGTTGATGCTCTTTTTTATTTAGGGGGGGGGCAGTGTTAATAAGATGTTATACAGTTTCAGTTTGCTCGTGATCACGTAGTATTCCTTCCATTTTTATTTCTGTGGAAATGTAAAGGTGGCTTATTAGTGTTTTTAGTTTATGTGAGTTGGTTTTCGCATTCGAATATTTTCATGAAGATTTCAACTGCTTTCATCATTGCCGTCCTTTGTATAGTATAGATCTTCCCTTGATTATAATTTTTTCTAGTCCTTTAATCACATTTTCCGAGACTGCAACTAGTACTCCTACGGTTATTTGTATTATATTGACATTTTAATATTCCATATTCTTTTCAATTTTCTGCAAGTTTTCTGTATTTGCTTCGTTTTAAGTGTCTTTGATCTTTTCTGTTTTCTGTTGGGACGGTAAAATATACAATTTTGCAGTTTATTTTCTTCTTGTTTACAATTATTATGTCCAGTCATCTTGCTTAGATGAGTTTATTATGTCGTACCTCATTTCCTATAGGAGTTTTGTGATTTTCGTTTTCCAGTTCTGTTTCCGGTTTGTGACTGTACCATTTGTCTGCTTTCCATACACAATTATTCTGTTCTTGTGTTTTTATGTCTAATTTGCTTAACTCACTTATGTAATGTTTGTTTTGTCTAGTGGTCAACAAAGTCTACATTTACTGTTTTCCTGTGTGTTGTATATTTAGCTGTTCTTTAGGAAGTTCTTATGTATATATTTGTCAGTAGTGATTTTGTTTCTCTGATCAAGTTGTCCCTCAATTAGCCATATGTGAATCGACCACGTAGCTTTTTCTCATCCAACTTATCTTTTCTACTCCTGTTGTTTCTAGTGTGACTGCTTCCCGTATTGTTTATTTTGACGGTGTCCTTTGCTACAATAAGTATGTCTGTGTTATGAGTCATGCACCTTGCCAAATCTTTCTTGTATCTTCTATAACGTTTCTGTACTTACCAGTCCTCTTCTCTCTTCGTTCCTGTTCACATAGAATCGGCCGGCATTATCATCCGGATGAATTACATTGTTCCTAGTATGTTGGTGCTTAATTTTGTTTGTCGAGTCTATAGGCAGTTCGTAGTATATTATTTATTATTATTATTATTATTATTATTATTATTATTATTATTATTATTATTATTATTATTATTATTATTATTATTATTATTATTATTATTATTATTATTATTATGTGTACTCACTAGGAGTTGTCACACAAGTCATAATATGTAATTGCTTATCGATAATCACCGATTGTGTTCCCTGGAGTCTGAGTGGCAACAATGCTTATTATCGATTTCGCGCTGGCAGCAACCCCCGGTCTTCTCTGGGAGTGGATGGCAATAAGCCTCCCCAAGGTCCTAGTCTCCCCCTACACTCTTGAAATGGAAGTCTCTCTCCTCGTTATTTCCATCCTACTTGATTCTTCACAACTATTTTGCGTGATATTAGTCGAGGCTGTTTGCATCACTTTTTAGAGAGAGAGGTAATTCATTAAATTTCTTGTATTTTCTGTTCCTTGGTTTAATGTGGTGGTGGTCTTACTGTGATTTTATTTTTTTTCTTATTGCAACCTCCATGTGACTAGTTAGTATTCGTAGCTTATGTAGGTGTGTTTCCGCTTTCTGTGGTGTTCATTAAGGGTTATACTGTTTTCATCATTGACGTCCGTTGTATATTAACAGTTTTCTCTTTGATTCCAATTTCTTCTAGTCTTTTCCCGGGACTGTTCCTGGTGCCCCTACGATTAATTTAATCATATTGACATTCTTCATACTTCATATGCCTTGCAATTCCGATTTTTATTATAATTATTATCATTTACTCGCAGATTGTCACATAAGCCATTAGAACTGATCACCCACTGCAAAAACACATGTGCTATTCCTTGGAGTGTAAATCTCCGCTTTTTTAGGGGTATGCTAGGATTCATAATGAAACAGTTACAGATTTCTCGCAACAGTTGTTTAACATTGTTGTTGATAGTAGCCTTTGGTTTTCTCTCCAATTCAAATGTCAATATGTCAACTTATTATTCCAGTACTCTACGAAGTATTCCCTTGAAGGGCTGGATAGTGCTCACCCTTATCAAGCTTTCAATACTCTTTGCCACTCGATAACCATTTTGCGTAGTACCAAAGGATTTAAAAGGTACGAGTCGAATAATCTGAACTCCTTTTCTACTACAGTACTTACAATACCTTTCTTTTTCTGTAAAGTTTCTTCTATGATTCTAGATTTGTTTTTAAAGTGTCATGCTATCTCAGTGTTATTGTTGTGCGTTATCATGTTATGAAGTTTAAGTTCGGCATTACAAGATTGTTCTTAATATTTCAGCTGTTTTCATCGGTGTATTGCTTTGTATGATGCCAATCTTATCTATTATTCCAAGATCTCCATGTTTTACTAAGATTTTAAGGAATATTCTTTATGACCCATTTTATAATTGATGTATCGATTGATTTCTTATTTTTTAATATTCGATTCCGTTTTCTGGCAACATCCATATATTTGCTCAATTTTTCTACTTTTTCATCTTTACCCCGTTTCCTGCTTGGACCGTAACACTACTATTTTCTATGTTTTCCTTTTGTACTTGGATTATTTTATTGTTTGTATTTTTATGTCTCATAATATTTTATGTAGTTCATTTCCTATTAATAGGCCATTTGTTTAGATGTTCAAAATGCATCAGTACACATAGTTTCCAGTAGAAAACAATTATTTTATATCAATTTTGGGCTAATAATGGCATTCAGTTATGATACCGTTTAACACTTAGTGTGTTTGTCAACAGTTTTACATTATTGTATTCCTAGAGTTGTAGTTATATCAAATATGCATGCTAACAAATGATTTAACCATCATATGCTCATCTATAAATGCCGTATATATATATATATATATATATATATATATATATATATATATATATATATATATATATATATATAGTCTCAAAAATGTAATTGTCTGAGTGATGCTTAAAAAAACCGCACGGTTGAAATAAATTATTGCATCGACAATTATGTGATTTCGTGTTATTATATTTTATGTTATATATATATATATATATATATATATATATATATATATATATATACCTATATATATACCTATATATATACATATATACACGTATATATATACATATATATATATACATATATATATATACATATATATATATACATATATATATATATGTGTGTGTAAAATGTAAGATTAGAATGTGATCTAAGGTGAATATCAAACAAACTAATTCCGAGCATAATTTATAAAATTTAAGTTGTCACGCAAATATCATATCTAGAGTAAATTGTCAGATGAAAACCATACACTTTCTAGGGGTAAATTTATGTTAAGGAGCCCTCAGAAAAATGTTCAGCAAAGTAGCAGGAAACGTTAATGGTGATATAGAGGTTATATAGGCCCAACACTTGAATAAAATATATATGACAAAATGGGATTCATATTAAGAAGGTTCAGAAAAGAAGCCTCTCAGAAGTCACGGCCACCTGGGTCAAAGTAATAAAGGAATTAATAAAAAACAAAAATTGCATCCGCTCTGCGGGGACAAAATCCCTTTCATATCAACATACATTCTATATCAAAGATTCCTTATGAGAATCGATCGAAACTATACGAACGAATTGATGTTTATATTAATATATATATATATATTTATTTATACATATATATAATTATATATATATATATATATATAAACAGGTTTATCTATATAAACATGTATATATATAAACAAATATATATATATATATATATATATATATATATATATATACCAATGATTGTGCTATCAACGGGTTTTGCAATGTAATCTGTAAATCAAATCCTCATTATTTGCTAATAAGGCTGAATCGGACAAAGCATTATATTCAGTCATTCCTTTTAATGACGTAATGAATGTTGATGTTAAAAGCAGAGAATGGACAGCCTGATTTTATTTGTAGACAAAGGAACATATAAAAGCCTCATTGAAGGGCAACTAACTCATCATAAATCAATCATGTAATCGAACCGTCCTCATAAATGTAGACCAATATATGCGCAGTCAGTTATATCAGCAGTAAACTGTGAACAGGCAATAATGTTTCCACTAATTTGACAACTAGAGATGACAAGGTGATGAAAACTAAACATGACACGGTCTGCTGATCAAAGCTGGAGTGTATTTCCTTATTAGTACCTTTTATTCGTATACATCAGATTATATACATCAGCATCAATATATATTTCTGTTGGTTAGTATCTATAAAACATTAGATGTATTCACTTAGGCAAACGATGGCATTTAAATATATTTATATATAAAGTAATATACATGTTTACTTTTATTTATATATATATATATATATATATATATATATATATATATATATATATATATATATATATATGTACTAGCCAGGGCCCACCACATGGAGAAATGTAAAATAATGAATCAAAATTGCATAAAAAACCGCTAAAACGTTTATAGGTCCCATAGAATAGTTTTATTGTTTAGAAAAATATCGCTTTTGAATCGTAGAAAATCTATGCACAAAGGAAAAGCATTACTTATGAGTGGAAACACAAATATAAATTGATACAAGTCTATAGATATCACCTTCACTGACCGATTGTGGAAAATGGTACTTCTGTCGGGCCGCGATATTTGTCCGATCTGTTATCTATTCTCCTCTCGGTCATTGGAAACCGATCCTTCTAGACTTCGACAATGTTTATGTATGTTGTTACTTTTGAATAGATGATTAACGTTGGCCGATTTTCTCTACATAAAGAAATGAACTTTTGTTTAACCCTGCCTTATAGGCAGTCAAGTAAATTGGATAATTGTAAAATGAGAAATGGTATAAAGAATAATTGAAGTAACCTTATTTACAGTAATAGAAAGTACTTCAGTGTTGAAGGTATTTCTCTTCATTAACAGGAATGTTTTCTGCCCTCGTGGACAATCAAGTAAATTTGATAGTTAAAATTTGAAAGAGCGTAGATGAAAAATTTAAGAAGCCTTACATACAATAATAGCAATTTTAACAGTATTTAAGGATTTGTTTTATCTACCCTCGTGGAGAGGCAATTAAATTACATAGTTAAAATGTGATTAATCTTTTAAAAAAATTGAAAAATCCTCATACACAATAATCGCAATTGCAACAGTTTATAAGGAGTTGTTTTGTGTGCCCTCGTGGAGAGGCAAGTTAATTGGATAGTTAAAATGCAATGGAGCGTAAAAATTGAAAGAAATATACACGCCTTTTATTCAATAATACCAATTGCCGGACTGTAAAAGGGGTTTTCTCTAATTGATCGTATTTTATTGTCTTTATTGTAAATCATTTTGAGTGTAGACTAGAATTGAAGATGGACGTATATTTTCGAATGCGAAATGAAAACGGCAAAAAGTATGCGTTATGCAAGATTGAAACATCCTTTCAATTTAATGATATGTCAAGAATCCTAATTCGAATTTTGATCAAAATTCATTACATGATTGTGATTCTGGAAAATTTCTAAAACATGAGGCTCAAGGCTAATGGGTAATAAGATAAAATTGAAATTCAGGGAATCTAGCTAAACCGGTGTCTTATGACTATCGATCAAATTTCATTCAAATTTGAAATATTTGAATTTTCTAATGTGCAGATATTATGATCCCTAAAGATACTGAAATTTGGGATATATTTATGAAGTGATATTTATCAAAATTATTTCAAAATATTGGAGGTATTTGAATGTTAATAATTATATATATATATATATATATATATATATATATATATATATATATATATATATATATATATATGGCGGTTTCCATATAATTAAAATCAATTATCGTTTATAGAGTGTGTATGTCAGTCTGTTTTGACAGCGTGGTAAAATATAAGAATTTCTGTATATAACTCGAACATTGTAATGTTTCGCCTTTTGAATGAATTTATATATATATATGTATATATATATATATATATATATATATATATATATATGCATATATATATGCATATATGTATATATATGTAAGTATTTATATATATATATATATATGTATATATATGTATGTATATATATACATATATATATATATATATATATATATATATATATATATATATTTATGTATATACATGTGTGGGGTTATACGTATAGATTTTGTATATGTTAATTTGTTTTCCTGAAATCACATCTATACTATTACTATGTTAATTGTTCAAGCCCGTTGCTATTATACTATTTCAGACTGATATCCATCTTTTATTCCTAACTTCACGCCGTAAATAACTATTTTTTCTGTATGTATAATATACTTATCAGGTGTATAACATGCTCTTTTCCTGGCGCGGTTTTTTGAGGAGTACTTTGTATGTGGTCCTCATACTATCTTCACAGAGATGACGATCTCTTATTTTGCAACGTGTGTTCTATTGTAACTATAACATTTTTAGTCATTTCATACTTCTTTTTGAGGCGTGGTTCGTTTGGAAGTAGTATTTCTTTGTTCTCATGAGACCGTGTTTACAGGCATCACCTCCCGTATACTTTTATATATGTTAGTATATTATCATTCGTCATAATAGCATCATTCCAGATCGTATCACATTGTGTAAGGTTTGTGTAATGTGTTTTAATATATATTCGTTCGTCATATACACTCACAGAATTATCCTCCCCCGGTCGACTATTTCTGCTAGTATCTTTAATATATATTTATAGATAGCTTTTTACAAAGACTTTTGAAAAATTGTTTCAAGACAATTAATTGTATTAGTTATATTTTAGAAGCTAAATTATGAGTACTCATGTTATTGATCTCAATTAGAACGTTCGAACCAATTAGAAAAGTGAATTAAACTTCGTATCTGAGGTGTGCTATACCATTCCAAAAAAAATAGACAAATGTATCATATGTATGATATGAACTTTATACGATCTACTATTATTATAAGCGGATAATGTGCCGCTAAATGAATCAATATTATATATGTAAGACTTCTACAACTAAATGGTAGTCGATTTTATTTTTCTTATTAATGCAAAAAGAATTGGATTAAAGGAAAATAATTACTGATTATTCAAGAAAGAAGACTGAACGTATTAATTTTAAACAAGGAGAACTAACTTCTATATTTCGCCTTCACAGCAGTTAATATATATATATATATATATATATATATATATATATGAGTTTTCTTTAATATGTGGGTTAATCGTTAAGAAAATTAAACAATGTACATAAATGCATCATTCGTTACTACGAACAAAATCGTGACACATACATACAATAAGTCAGAGAAATGAAAGTGATATGAAATATGAAGATCATAACTTTAATACCAATGATTGTAGGCGCACTGGGAATAAACCATCAAAACCTGGAAAGTATAAGAGGATACATTGGAATCACAAGAAAGAGTAATACCACGAAACGAATGGTGAGGATAAAGCATTACAATATTAAGGAAAATCCTGCAATGCAGAAACCAACCACATAAGCATCAACACTAAACTAACACAGATAATTGTAAATACAGAAAAATATGAAAAGAACATAACAAAAGGGTCATGACATTGCCAGAAGCTCCATTAACTGATACCCGACTTCCTTCACAACAAACACACATGCATGTAGTTACAGTAGATGTGTATGTTACTACACAAAACGGTCCTGAAGTTTCAAAGAAGAATTAAAGTTAGAGATAGAAGCTCACCAATCGTAATTCGTCTGGGAGCAGAATATTGGACACTTGGGGATGTTTACTGCCACGCAAATTCCAGGGCGATCACCGAACATGATACCGAGAAATTAATGGTAAATTTGCCTTAATGAACACTGATGTGTAACTGTTATTGAAAGAGCTAAGAATAGCTTGAAATCATAGGAGACTTATTTTCATTAAGAAATCAGAGAACCTTACATGTTAGTGCTTCTGAGCAATCCATAATAATGCCGTGTGTAAACCACTTAGTTAGTAAATAATAATAATAATAATAATAATAATAATAATAATAATAGCAATAATAATTATAGTCAAAAACAGTGATACAAATATAGTCAAACATAAGAATAACTCTGATGTATTTGCTATATATGCGTATGCTTGAACAAACTAAGTATTTAATCCGATTTCCTATTTGAATCTGTATTGATGCAAAATGAGTTTTCTACAATATATGGGTAAATTGTTCAGAAAGTTAAAACATGCACATACATTCGTCATTCAATGAATACAATATCTTAATAGATAGGTATAACAATATTCTTTACAAATAATATTAATTCATTGATAACACTATAAGAATAATTAATTAATATAAAACAGTGCATTTAGCAATTCTGCAACGTTCCAGTATAGGTATGGTAGGGGCTCCTCCTTCTTCATCTGTCCCTACTCTTTGCCCTGTCAAGCCGAGACTAGCGAAGTCATTATTATATTTTATCCTATTAAATATGAATTAATATAAAGTCAAGTGTAATAATAGAATGTACACTTATAAAATGCATGTTTCGAAATTGAACTGCAATACCACCTACTTATAATAAAAACGGATCGTATGACACTGCCGGTGACAAATTCTAAATTTTCTTAGATTAATATATGATAAAGAATATATCACTCTGTATATTTTTACTAGAACAGTATATAGAATTTCTGATGAACAGTTCAATTAATTGTTTTTATATCTCTCCAACTTTCTCGTAAACATAAAGAACATGATAACTCTTAATTAATTTGTTAAATTATCAGTTCTAAAATTAAATTAGCTCATAAATAATTGTTAAACACAACACATCATTTTTATAATAAGCTAAAACAGCTATTTATGAAAGTACATCAAGCTCTGTTTTTTTATGAATAGCATTAGATGTTATGTTGCAAATTTGAACTTAATATCACTTAATTAAATATCTCTTGTTAAATGATTAGCATTTGATTTTTTTTTTCAATGTAAAACTTGTGTTTCGTCTCCCTGTTTATTTTATTTTAGTTTTCATTTAAATTATTCCAGACAAGGCATGAAGCCACTTGATGTAAGGAGCTACAAAATAATACTTCAAGGTCAAAAGCATCCAACAATATGTGCTAGATGGATGGATTCCGACCCGGTAAACATCAATTCTACTTGCTTTGCCAGAAATATCGCATATGGATTGTGAAAGCTAAACTACAACATCAGAGAAGCGAGATTTACAAGACTTCCAAATAGTTTCTGCAATTCAATATTTTCTTGTAGGCCCGAAAGTACACAGGTCAGTAATTCGTCTGTTTTATTTTCTGGAAAGTTGTCCAAGCTAAGTTAACGGTTGGAATAATTTTATATTTGGATATTTTACAATAACACCTTCGGTTTATTATTCCAGCCGGGCATCTATAAATATCAGAATTGAGGTGCTATGTCATATTTTTACAAATAATTCAAAGTATATTCTTATGAATAATACTTTGAATCCAAAGATGTGAGTACAGATGCAGCACATAAACCTAGTTCACGTCACATTAAATGCCATATCCTTAGTTTCCAATGTATATTTAGTCATCGCTTCCTTATTGCTATTAGTGGTGCAATGGTGAATAGGTAGGTGTATTATTTCAGAAATTTCGCAGATGCTCTTTTTGTCCAACAGTAGTAAGGTCACCAACACTAACATTCTATCTCTATCTATCACAGTTGTACTTCACATATATTTATAGTAGTGGCATAATGTGCCTACTTACAGCCTGTAGTTTCAGTCGCTTAGGCAAATCGACTTGCATTTTTAATTGTATACCCCTCAGATGTACTGGGATCACTATACTAGAAACCAGGTGCATCGGAGATCGCCTGCCAAGTTTGACGCGCACATGTTCTAAAGACAAAAACAATGACCGGAACGTGTGACGCAATCGGGCATTGATAGCTGACAACTGGAGATACTGCTTAATGAATGCCTCTAGCTGTCCAAGCTGTGTTTCAACAATAGTTTTCATGTTTCCTAATTCTCAACGCTACACCTGAATAGTCGTGATCAACCAGTTGATACTTTGCTTGGTCTTTGTCAAATCCAATCTCGTTATGTTACGTAGTACACTCTCTCACTCGCGAATTGGACCAACTTCTTTGTGAGTACCCTCTGATGTATTTAACTTCCTTTCAATTGAGTTTAGATCCCTTCTAGACAACGTCCAGAAAAGGTACGTTCAATGCCTTCCCACAATTGGTTGTATTAGTTTTTTTCTATCTTCTATAGTAAACGTATTTTCCTGAAATACTTGTACATCCTCTTGTATGCAACACTAATGTTTCCTACGTGAGTATGAATAGAGGTCTCGAATAACGTGTATGTCTACCGCTCTGATAATTATCTGCTACTTTATCTCATGTGCTTTGATTAAGTCGATCTTCTCCCCAATTTGTTTTAGCTATATATCATAGGCCTTTAGATATATTACAAATGTGATACCCCATTTAGCCCTTACCATCGTAACCTCACTGGTCTCTTTAAAATGTTTATTGTGTACTTGTTTCAAAGACTCGGAAGGTGCTATACACAGGAAGAGAGCACCGCTTTCATGCAAGGCTTTCTGCAAAGATAAGAAGAAGGCGACTGAGATAAAAGACTTCCGCGGGAGTCTATTCGCCTCGTACTTGAACAATATCACTGCTCTATTCTCAAAACAATAAAAGAAAACTATTTGATGCGTCCAATGCCCACTATTGGGAACGTGCATACTCCCAAACGATACGTGGACTTCCCCCTTCCTTAGGATGTATCCTCACCCATTGTCTTTTATCGCCATCACAAAAAGTATCTCTATATTTTATTGCAATTTACTACAGACCTTGGAAGTATCCGATAATTCTAAACTTCACTACTTTCATTTCTCCATGGTGTTGTTCTCATGTGCATCTCACCCCCAATGCTTACTTTTTATTATGAGTTGCATTTTGTGGCAGCTATTGGCTGAAGCAAGGTTAATTTTAGACTAAATAAGACAACAATAAACGCGGTAGCAACTAGGCAGAATTATAAACTTTTACTTCCATCATCGATTAATAAATAGTTTCATGTTTTCACAGAATCCTATCAAATGTATCGTTTAGAATAGGTATGTATTTCAGCGCTAACTTCAGTAAAATTGTTGTAATACAGTTAAGCAAGCAAACCCAATGAAATAAACCGGGAGGTTGGTAACTTTCTATGCTTCAACGGAAAAGTATACGTGAGATGACGGATGCTTTTTATGGTGATTTGTATTCGGGAGACGATTTCCTAATAGATGCACATTGCATGTAGATAATGCATTCATTGTTGCATTTTGTTTCTCTCCAAATGTGTCAAATTCATCTTGAGCAAGATATATATATATATATATATATATATATATATATATATATATATATATATATATATATATATATATATAAATATATATATATATATATATATATACTCGTGCTGGTAAAAAATTTAACATATGTATAAAACTGTAAAAATCATTCCGTTTGAGATAATTTTCGGCTTTTAAATTGTGTAGGCGAAATATTCTATATGTAAATAACAATTACAACTATTTTTAATCATTTGTCATATTTGCATATGTCAGACTTGATTGTCACAGAGTAGTTTATTGTCACATTGGGAAATTCAACGTTTCAATTTAATAGAACATTATTCGTTGAGTAAATGATTAAAAATAGTTGTAATTGTTATTTACATATAGAATATTTCGCCTACACAATTTAAAAGCCGAAAATTATCTCAAACGGAATGATTTTTACAGTTTTATACATATGTTCTATTTTTTTGACTAGCACGAGTATATATATATATATATATATATATATATATATATATATATATATATATATATTAAGAAAAACATCACATACACATTGTAGCTGTCGGCACTATGATTTTTTCGATGTTTTTTTTTTCTATATCCTAATATTGCTCTGTCTTCTACATTGATCTCTCTTACTCAGATGTTTTACCAAAACTAGTCGCTTTAACACACACACACACACACACTATATATATATATATATATATATTTATATATATATATATATATATATATATATATATATATTATGTCATGTATCCACATAAAAGCTAATAAAATTATATCATTTTTATCTATCAATTTTCAGTGTTTACTTCAACACGTAGTAAGAGCTAGGTAGTATGTTATGAAATATATTTTTGGCAATTAAGCTACACAATTTAAGTATACGCAAGATGTGACAAATATTCTTGGTGATATTACTGAAACCACGCGGCCTTAAACGACTTAGCGACATTTGATAAATAAAAAAAAGTAATTGTTCTCTTATGAAAAGCTATATGAAATGCAAGCTGAAATACCCAACTTGGCACAAGCTAAAACAGTCCGGGTTACCTTTTGTGAATACTTTTATACGTACAAATATATCTGATCTGACCATATTTCAAACAACGGAAAAAAATGCGCTAATTAACGATGTGCGACAATAATGCAACAATGACTAAAGTTATGCACTCAGAAAAATGCTCCCATTATCAGAACGTGTTTCCTTAAGATATATACTGTCTTACAATATATAGAAATATCGTAAAACATTTAGAAACAATATTGTTAAATGCAATTTCGTATCGTAATAATGTAATTTCAGTGAATGAACAAACTATAAAAACTTAAAGCCTCACTAGCATTTATTCATAAAAATTATGAGGGTTTATTATGTAAGGCCTTAAAAACATATGAACTTATACACTTTTAAAATTCTACGGAATATTATCGTTAGTGGTATACGTTAAGACTTAGGGTTAGAGTAAAAAGTTTCAGTTGGAAGTTTGAGTTAGGGTTAAAGCTTATGGTTAAAGTTAAGATTAGCTTTTCAAGGCTCGGTAACAACCCATGATTTCCAAACTTAATAGAAGTGGTTAATTGGTCCCCTGATTTATAAAATCGGAGGAATTATGTTTTGAGGCATGTCCGTCCGTCCGTCCGTCAGGATTTTTCTCCGCAACCATTCATTGAATTTCTCTGAAATGTTGCATGAAGTTGTAACTTAGGTAAGGTTAGAAAGTGACATTCTCCGATTTTTGAAAAATATCTGGTTAGCCTCCTATGCCCCATAACTTTTCATCCATCCATTTAATTTCTCTGAGACTTGGCTACTATATGAAGACAATTGTTCCTAATAGAAAATAAGTATATCTGACCTTGGAAAAAAATCTGGTTCGCGTCCCCAGGGGGTCAAAAGCTCCCAAAATGGCAAACAATGACTTGGCTAAAATGTAGAGGCAATTGGTCTGGATATAAAATGAGCATGTTTGACCTCAGAAACATTCTGGTTCGCGCCCCCAGGGGGGTCAAAGCTGGGGCAAAAATGCCCCAAATAGCCAAAAGTTATTGCATTTTACACTCGCCACATCGAGTCACATACGCGGCATGTTCATCTTGTACAGTGTTGATTGCATTATGGTGTGTATATCGCATAACAAACTGTACATCACATTTGTACTGTTTCTCTTTTCATATAATTTTCTTATCTAATTATACTCATGCGTAAATATAATATGTTTATTTTAAAGTAAATTATAGAGTGTATAGGTCGCGCATATGATAATAGAGAGTTTACAGACATTTACTACCATATTTAACGCTAATAGGTTGTGTTACGAAACTTTTATATACACGAATAGACACATACACACAGTAAACCAGGCTGGTGCACGTATCTCAAGTAAGTACAACTCAAAACAACTGTCGTTTTATACATTCGAGTTCTTATGTCTTACCCAACGTTGCCAAAGATGTGAAGTACTATATAACATAGACTAATTAATCTCTAAACATTTCTATCCACACGCTCTTCACACACTTCAGCTATATACTTGAACATTTTTACTTCTTTTATTGTGATTACGTACAAGCCCCAATTTCAAACTGCCAAATCCGAACACAGTCTCTGAAATGATTTTCAATCAAATCGATTGGCTAATGATGAAACCATCATTACAAAATTGATCCTCCTTATAGGATACGATGAGCTTAAAACTACCGCATCCGATAACGAAGAATACGACGGCTATTGTTACATTACCACCGTTGACCCGTGTACAAATAGAGACCTCTCCACTTTCTAAGAAGTAATTATATTCACCGAACACGTCCACTTGGCACATATCCAATCAATCTTTATGTAGAAAGATTTTGTAACATAAAAGCTACACACTCAAAACTTTTAGCCGGTGTAATGGTTGTAATATATCGATAAGATAAATGAAATATCCTTTATGCACACGTCTATGTCTACGTCTATGTCTACGTCTCTCTCTCTCTCTCTCTCTCTCTCTCTCTCTATATATATATATATATATATATATATATATATATATATATATATATATATATATACATATATATATATATATATATATATATATATATACATATATATATATATATATATATATATATATATAGTGTGTCAGGTTGTCTATGAAAAGAAATCAAATAAAGTGCTCGATCATATAAGAGAACTAATATAATTTATTTAGATACTGTATATTACATATTTCAGCAATGTACCGCGGGTTCATCCAAAAGGGCAGATCTAGACATATTTAGTAAATCTCCGTGCCCAGTGGAATCATCGGCAAGCTGAAACGATTGTAGTCACGTCCTCCCTGTCGGGACTACAAGCTAGCCGATGATTCCACTGGGCACGGAGATTTACTAAAGATGTCTAAATCTCCCCTTTTGGATGAAACCGCGGTACATTGCTGAAATATGTAATATATAGTATCCAAATAAATTATATATATATATATATATATATATATATAGGTGTGCACGTATGTATGTGTGTATGTATGTATGTATGTATGTATGTATGTATGTATGTATGGATGGATGGATGGATGGATGGATGGATGGATGGATGGATAGATTTAGTTCATCCTCGCAAGTATATGTCAGGTGATCGATCGGTGAACTCCATTATCATCTATAAAACTACAAGAGCAACGTCAAACATATAACAGGGAGATAACCAATTTGTTTGTGATAACGTGTCTCTGTGTATTTATGAATACGCCGCAAGATATTCATGTTCAAGAGTGCAATAAACGTATTATAGATGGTAGATCTATTAAAGAAGGACAACATAAATGGAATAGGCTTCTCAACTGAGCCAAGCATATTACATTTTGGGTGATTCTAGATGTTCTTGCATTGAGTAAACTACACTCCACTCAGAACGTGCATTCATTGCATTAAAAACTCTCTATTCATGAGCAATTGTAAATCAGCTTAAGAAATAGAATCGTTCAGATACAGGTAAATTTAGAAAATGGATACCGTGCAAATCCCACAGCATAACGGCAGCTGTTAATGTATATATATATATATATATATATATATATATATATATATATATATATATATATATATATATATATACCATTATTAATATTATTATTATTAGTAGTAGTAGTACTAGTAGTGTGTTACCTATGTACGACCTTGTTTCGATATTATAGCTCACATAAGCGCAGGGCAATAACAATATCAGTCTGTCAGATGGCACGAACCGGGTTCATATAGACACTTTGAATCTGTAAACGTTCGCTTAGTCGCTTAGGCCACGGGAGAGTGTAACCTGAAAACAGAAATACAGTTATATTTAACACTAAAAGCGGCGAGTGTTAACCTCAAGACATTCGAAAGAACTCGACGACTAGGTCGGAGTGCTGCACTGAGGCTTCAGGTGAATGTCTATTTTTAATCTCTCTAACAGTGCTCATACTTGGATTTTTACTTAAAAAGAGCTTCTTATGTTATTAAATTATATTTTTAATATATATATATATATATATATATATATATATATATATATATATATATGTGTGTGTGTGTGTGGGTGTGTGTATGTGTGTGTGACTGTTGTTTCATTTAACTTCTATCGAAGTTCTCAGTGTTAAACTTACCCTTTGATCTCAAAATGAGATACATAGATATGCAAATATTCGATTACAGCTACCTTTCAAACAATGGGCTCCTTAAAAAGTGTAGAACATTAAAGTGCCTTTCCCCAATTGACAAGTAAACTAAGTTATAGTATATTTTTTGTGGTCTATTTGTCTGAACGGATTTAAGGACAAATATGTATCTAGTCTGGTATAATATCCAGCAAACTGCTGTTTCTTGAGGTAACAGACTTGGGGAATGTGCACAATTCTTACTTTATAGTCGTGTCAGCGGATCTTTTTTGGGCTTCGAATATAATGTTATTTTGAATAGTTGGTTCGGGTGTGATTGTAGAGTAAACTATGCTCATGCCACTTTGTACTGACACACTTTTGTACAGAGAGACAGAACACACCCGTGAATTGTGTGTTGTAAGTAATTCAAACTTATGTATATATATACATATATATATATATATATATATATATATATATATATATATTAATCGATCAAGTTTAAATGTGTACATAAAGTGAACAGAAAACAGAGTTTTTCAAGAGTGCTCAATACCAAGTAGATCATTAACAGCTCTGCCTTTGACAAGATGCGACAATACGCATTGACACGTTGGTTGATTTACGTAAGGCTATAATATTGCTTATTAAATTATATATATATATATATATATATATATATATATATATATATGTATATATATATAGATATATGTGTGTATGGGGGGAGGGTGTATGTTATTTCATGTATACACTTAAGATGGGTTAATCAGATATATTACACTTACTTCGAGAAGGTTCAATACTGGTGTAGAAGTAAGTATTAAGTTTTGAATATATATTCATGGCAGCTAAGGTAGACAGAGGCCCTCGCGTTTTATCCCCGTAAGGAATTGTCAGGCTAAAATAAATGTAATTCGTGTTACTGTGTTTGTAGTCAAGCTACCGAACCAATAAGATTCAAGGTTATTCCGTCCCAAACGTAAATGTGTTCATTAGCCAATCACAGGGCTTCGCTGAAACAAAGGGCCGGCTCACTTATACTTAATCTGATTTCGTTCTGTTTCTTTTTAGCGGTGACACCCTCAATTGTGAATGTATCGAATAATTGGTGACCTTATTTAAACCCATGCGTGCTTAAGATAGTTTTTTATTTAAAGAGTTAATAGTATGTTTTTTAGTCTAGTATTTAGTTTTCTTTCATTTTTGATAATCATAAAGTAAAGTTTATTCTATGTATACTATTGTTTGCTATTTCACTTTTATAGTGTAAAATGTTTTGAGGGATTTTAAAGATTAGAATTTCAAATCTCACATTTTGCACAATTATTCAGTATCGCTTCCATTACTGGACTCCGTTCAAGCATCACCTTCACCAATGTTTTGCAGCTGCTGTCTCCGCATGTACCTCCCTCTGTATTGCTAGTCTCCCAGGTCTACACCAATCATTGACAAGTATGCACTCAACGATAGTGTTTTATATCAATAGCTAATCTTGTTTAATTGTTTGCAGTACCAATGTAATCAATAAAAGAATGCTCTTAAAATAATATATATTCAATCAATGTATGTAATCAAGTAACCTAAGTAGCTATTATAACGTTAAAACTGTTACACCGGCCGTTCTTACACATGGAGAAACAACACCGGTTGTCACTATAAATAGTGCGAGTCACCAGAGACACAGAGAAGACAAAGTCAGTCTTGTAACTGTCTAGTCAAGTGCTAGTCACTTTCTTACTTTGTTAATACACTTGTTAAACCAACCCTCGACTTGACTTCCTTTATTTATTATTTACTGTTGGACAACTTCACAACAAAAATCATTAAAGGTTGTACACACATAATATTTAATTTGTTTAATATTCCAACTAATAATTAATATTTTGCAAGAAGAACATTTTGTTTCCACCAAATAAATGACGTGTTTGTTCGAACGGAGAACGACTAAACAATAATCGAATATCGAATATCATTTAAATAAATAGAGTAAATTCTGGTTTATTTCATACTCAAGGTTCCCGTGACCCGTTGGGTAACAACCAAGATGTATTCTATCTTTTATTTCATTTAAACATTCTTATATATATATATATATATATATATATATATATATATATATATATATATATGTTTCTCAATTTTACAGGAAGTAGTCCTTTGCTGAAGCCCGTTTGGCAATGAACCAAAGTATTCTTCATATTTAAATTGTCGGTAACAATAAAGCAACATTATGTATGCTTTTAGCCGTTTGAACGTTGGTTGAATGCTCGAAGGTTGATCGTTGGAAGTCATGGGTCAGATTCATTGTATCGCGAGAGCATCACTTATCGTAAAAGGGGGTATTTATTCCAGACTGTTATATCGATTGATATGTGGTTTTAGACGCACAGGCGTGATAATGGTGATTTTGCCAGCCATTGATATTGAAATTGATACAAGAATGTACTAAAGACATCGTCATTTCCCATGCTGTTCTGACCTTGGTTTATTAGTTCAACGCAGGTAGCATTATAACTGACTAGTTGCACATAGATACATATCACAG
>OY744516.1:47359767-47409767 GCA_963556195.1 Sepiola atlantica
AATCAGTGACTTCTTCATGGATGAGACAAACCTCTTTACCTTGACTGCAAGTATCCCTAGATCTTCAGTACAAATTCTTCCATCAAATTATCATTTTAACTACCATTGTGTTCCAACATAAAATGTTGCGAATGATT
This sequence comes from Sepiola atlantica, assembly GCA_963556195.1. Lineage (NCBI taxonomy): Eukaryota > Metazoa > Mollusca > Cephalopoda > Sepiida > Sepiolidae > Sepiola > Sepiola atlantica. Next base: position 47,359,905 of record OY744516.1, read on the forward strand.
TATCGCTTATAATAGCTAACAGTTTTTACTTGAAACTGAGCAAAATAAAATGACCTCAATATTTCAGTATTTTCCATATTATTTCAGTCGATGTATGTGTAGTTAGATGTGTTAATAATTTTTCATATAATTCAGTTTCAATGAATTTTCTCATTATATTCGTGTTTATTCTTTTACGTATTTGTATCCATTATATGTTTCGATGGTTAACTATGTGTATTAAGATTTGTACATATTGGTTGATGGATATTGTTGAGCATTAGATGCACACGCATACACATACACACCCACACGCACATTGCATTACTTACTAGACACTATCCTCGAGTGTATTCAGTTATTCTATAGAAGGGGTTTCTAGGACAACCTGACATCAAGATATTTAACCTACAAGTAAAGTCTGACCATAATTTCATAATAACATAGTATTTGCAGCACAAATAAGATCCACTCAGCATAGCTATAAACTAGCTCATACAAGGAATACTGCACCTTTTTCTAGTGATGTTACCTTAAGAAACCACGTTCAGGTAGATACTCCACCAGACTCGATGTATTCTTGTCCTGGGATCCGGTTTAGACCAATATAACACAAGAAATGCATACTACTGGCCAACTGAAGAGAGGAAAATGTTCTTCCCTGCTGTTTCACTTCCTTACTAGCTCAATGTTTTATAAGTAAACAAACATTGTATTGTAATATTCAGATATCTATGTATCACATATTGATATCAAGTATAAGCCCTAGGAATAGGTTTCTTTATTTCTGAAAACTTCGCACGAAGTGAAATGAAACCGAAAAGACAATATATATATATATATATATATATATATATATATATATATATATGTAGGCAAACATTATTAAATAACACGAAGTGGGTTTGCTTGATAATATTTCTTTTATTTTTTCGAAAACGTATTATAAAGAAAAATTCGCCGTGTTATTTAATAATGTTTACCTAAATGAATATACGCTGCCTAAATACACACACAACATGTATATATATATATATATATATATATATATATATATATATATATATATATATATATATTAGCCTGAAGATTCCCCCGGGGATGAAACGCGGGAGCCTCTGTGTAGCTAAATTGCCATAAATATATTGTCATAGATTACTACCTTGCTCTACTTACGTATCGAGCACTGTTGAAGTAAATACTGAAAATTGATACATAACCAATGATATAATCTTATATAATCTGATGTGGATACATGAAATAGTAAAATATATATATATATATATATATATATATATATATATATATATATATATATATATACATATACATATATAAATTGAAATTACCTACTCGCGATAATACTCCAGTTCTTTCGGTCGCTCTGTAGAAGGGTTTTTCGAGACAACCTGAGATTAGGTGCTCAACCGTACAAGTAAACTCTTGTTTTACAAGTATATTATTCGAAGGCCAAATAAGATTTTATTCGACACGGCTATACACTGGCTCATACTGCACATTCTCCAAGTAAGGTTACCTGAAGTAACAACACTTAGCTAGATATTCCAGCGGACTACACGGATTCTTGTCTTTGGATCCTTTAAGACCACAAGGGCACAAGAAACGTATTATATAACGGAATTAATTGGGGAGAGAATATCAATGTTCTTAGCTTCTTTATAAACTAAAGATTTGACAAGTAAAGCAAAATATTTTAATATTTATGTATCTCATATAGAGATCGAGTGTAAGCAAAAGGAAGGCGTCCATTGATCTCGGAGAAATTTGACTGAAGTAACATGAAATAAAGAGAGATATACATATATAGAGAATTGTAATCACTACTAGACACTGTCTTTTAGTTTCCAATACCTCCCTGGTCAAGTTTACCTTAGGACAACCTGACATCAATATACTTCAGCCTACAATAAAATCCTGACAGCATATTTAAAATAACATATTATTCGAATCTTAAATAAGATCCCATCTGTATTGCTACTCCCCCTCGCTTATACGAGGAATGGTACAGCATCTCCAAGTGGTGTTGCATCTATTAACACCACTTAGCTGGATACTCGAGTATATTACATGAATTCGGGTCTTGGAATCCGGTAAGACCAAGAGACCACAAAAAAGTATACTACAGCATAATTAACAGGTCGATTGGCTAGAAGAAAATTAATGTTCTACACTTCTTTACGTACTCAACATTTTAAAGGTAGCTGATAACGTTAATAGAATATTCGAATATCTATTAATCTCACATAGATATAAAGTGTAAGCCCCAGAAATAGGCTCCTTGATTTTTAAGAACTTTGACTAGAGTGCAAGGAAACAAAACATACATATGCTAGCTCTACGTTCACGTGTTTCTCAGAAATCATTTTACGTTACATTTTTCTACTGATTGGCACCTTCTCTAGAATCTGAGAACATTGAAAATCGAATTCTAAAATCATAGTTTACTGACATGTTTAAAGTTGTAGGCACTAGAAAACAGTCCTGCTGTGTTTAACGTCTATACGTAAACTGTAAAATCATTGTAAGCTGATATATCAAGTTTCTGCTATGAGTTGCAGGTAAACAACTTTTCCGGTCAAAACAGGAGATTTTCTCCTAATTTTAAGCAATTTTAAGCAATTTCTCAATTAAGCTTGACTTTCACTATCATCAAAAACTATATCGTGTTTTAGAACATCAGACATACACATTTTTTTCACCAAAAAACAAAAACAAGTAGGATGTAAACAAGTGTTATTCAAGTAACGGCGTGCGTGACATTTTAAATACAAACATGATTTACCGTTGTAAACGTCATTTACATTAGATGACAACCATAAGTTCATAGTCATATTGTTTATTTAGTTCATATTATTTATTTTTTATTTCATTTCTCATTGTCAAGTCAATGACACCTCCTTATTCATCTTGAATGTTTTCTCCCATGAATCTGTAAAATATATTACACTATGATCTTATATATATATATATATATATATATATATATATATATATATATATATATATATTTATATATATATATATGTATATATATATATATATATATATATATATATATATATATATATATATATATATGTATATTTATTTATCAATAAGTCATTACAAAGTCAATATGTTTTAACAACCAGGGTAGCATTTGATAAATCCTGCTGTCTAATAGAAAACCAGTGTCTTATCCAACAATTCGCTTGCCCTTCCCCGGGAAATAAATCGATTTTAAACACTTGGTTTTATGTTAAGATCAATTAAAAGTAAGAGAGATTAGTAACCCTTTTATTCAACAACATTTGACACCCTCGTCAGCGAATAGTTGAGCTAGTAATGCATACATACACATTGCTGAGTCAAGAAAACGCCATTTTGTGGAATCAAGTTAATAGAGATGTTGAACATATAAGAGAGAAAATGCGAAAGTAATTCTTCATGTTCTCTTAAATATTTCAGCTATTTAAACGCGCCTTTATGTCTTTACATATTGAATTACTTGCGCATTGCATGATTTTCCCATTTAACTTTGTGCTTTATTTATTCATTAGCTCGTTCTAATTAGTCCTGCTAATAACATTGCACGGCTTCATCTGTAATTGTCTAATGACTTCTGGCAGGCTTAAATCAATCTGTTTCTTTCTTTAACTCTGTTCGCAAAGACATTAACTTTTCACGAAAAGGCGCATCATTGCCTCCTGTCAGCCAACCTGCAAACTGCTTCCAATCATGGATAATTTTACCTGTCACATCCTGCCGGGCCTAGATATTAGCGATCACAAAACCACCGTTCGATCATTCAATGAATGTTCGTGCCACATACAAAAGCCGTGTAATGGCGTAACAGCGGTGTCTATTGAACGAGCCGGTATTCAATTTCGGCGATGAGGTGGGTGGCCAGAGGTTAGGATATTGGTTATTAGCAACTGCTGTTGATGTGGCGTTTAACATTTGTCATCATATTACAGAAACGTTTTTTTTTAAAATAAAATTCTTTTTCTCATATGTATTTTCTGATGTAGCTTAAAGTTAATGATCTGTGCTAAAGGTTTCATGTATACTGATATAAATTAGTTCTGACATTTATGTTAAGTTTATTTCCGAATAAGGTTTATCTTCACGAAACATCATTAAATAACGAGACGTTATGTTAGGGTTGTCGAAATTGTGTTATACTGGCTGGCGCGGCAGAGCACTTAGATATAAAAAAACAGAAATAACAATTTCAAAAGTAAATTACATCCATGGGCAGAGTTCCTGAGATATAGATCAAAATTAGCATACATGAACATTAGCAATTTTTTCAAATAAACACGTACACACACAAGTATATATATATATATATATATATATATATATATATATATATATATATATATATATATATATATATATATATATACATGTTTGCGTGAAAGCAAGTTCCGCACGAACGTTGAACACTTTTGACAATAATAACTATGTTCCCTGCCTCCCTGAGTAAGTGTATCTCAATTGCAATCACACTATGTGCTGATTGTTTGCAGCCGTGTTGTCCCAAGCCTTTGTCAAGTAATTCTAGCCGTAATTTATCAACTGCGTTCGATCCCATTGGACTGCCTACATAACGACTCCTGCACCGATGAGGGCCAAAGCTCCAAATGATATGGTTTGTAGGTAATATACATTTTAATGTGTAATAAAAAATACTTATAGTACGTATATATATATATATATATATATATATATATAAATCCAAAGAATTTTATTTAATTAATCACTACAATATGAACATCAAAAATGATACTCTAATTAAAATAAATGGTTCATAATATTTTTGCTAAAATACGCTATATATAGTTGCAAGCACATCCTTAAACATACGTATTGCTTTAACTCATTTGCATACCTATTTCAAACAGCTTATAATAAATGAATGTGCGGTCCTAGAAACACGTTCCCTTTTATTTTTTTATGCCTGTCGATATACAAAATATTTAATCGCAAGTAATTAAAGTAATTTAAAAACAATAGATAGCTTAAAAATTGGTACACAAACACATACACACACTAATTACATAGGTACCCCTAACCGTCCTCTCCTTAAAAAGGCTGAATAATTTCTTTAAAGAAGTATGTGTTTCTCTTCCGCCTTCCTTCATGACAATCAGCAAGAAAAATAACCCGACACAAATTGTTTTGATAACTGTTAAATCAAATTACCGTAAACAAAGTGTGTCGACTTAATCTTTTTAAGTTTATAAATAAAGGTAAATAAATTAAATTAAATAGACAGTTATTTTATTCTTTATATATTCAATGATCGTGAAGCAGTTTATTTTAAGTGTATGTTGTTTTTATCTCTATGTATACAAGTATTGGGTATACATATCTTCTCAAACTTGCTATTCTTTTTTAGGAGTTGTTAAAAATTTTACTGACAGAGATCACTTTCTATTCCACTGTGTAAATGCTTTAAATCCTTTTCAAATTTCAAATAATTGAGTTTTGTTTTACGCTATGATATTTTCATATTGGTACAGCTTTTGAACCACGGTAAAACGTGCTCTGCAGACCACCTTAATTATATGTGTGTTTAAATAGTGCTCATTTTTCTTTTGTCACAAAAACAAGGGAATTTCTAAACAAAGATAACGGGGAGGGGGTATTAGTTTAGGGTAAGAGTTAGGGTTTTAAAAAATGTTGTGTTTTTTGCCGGTTAAAATCCGTACCAGTACGACATTACTTTACGATATTATATTTTTATGCTATAACATTTATTTGTAAAGAAAGTTCAGTGTCTGTTACAGTGTAAAGTAGGAATTTGCAATAAAACAAAAGCCTGTTCTTTATATTCCAAATCCATTTATAAATAAACAGATTGTATTTTCAATATAAAAATCAACTAAGAAACAATGTCATAATATATTATTTTTCTACCACAAATATCAGAAAACAAATTACTATTCGCCAGTCTTCGTAAGCCATTTTACGTTTTCAGATTATCACCGGCTTATAAATTCTGACGTCACATTGCTGAGTGCGAAGTAACAGGATTACCTAACTTTTTGCTACTGAGCTAATTAAATTGTTATTTGTGAAGTTTAATTAAAATATTAATAGTATGTTGTTAAACTTGTTGATGAATTAATAAAATAGTAGAAATCTTGATACGCCTAAATAAGAACAAAAATCGATTCCTATTTCGTATTATTGTTGAAAACACCGTCTTCTACCGCCAAAATGAGATTCAACTGTTTTAAGCGATTACGTGTGAAAGTAAGTGGAAGATGAAAAAAAAATCATAAAAAATATTTTAGAATTTAAAGCGGATGATCAGTTTTGGCCACCTTAGCGTTTTAGGTCAGTTTTGCTATGGAAGAATACATCCTGCGCATTTATTTGAGGGGAGTCTATGTTTTATCGATCACATGTGGTTTACATGTCTGACCCTGGATCTCAGACTTAAGGTTAGTGGTAGAACACTTGGTTAACTACCCTAAACATATAGAATGGCCTGGAAGGGTGAAATCAATTTAGATAAAATGTATACACAAAACTCAGCGTCCAATAAATTCTAAAATAATGGTTTTGTTTTTTTAAAAAGTAACTTCAAACGTATTCTTTTATCTTATATTTATTAAAATGTACGACCCCACACACATAATAAATATGGTTTTCCTGATTTAAAGCATGTGATTGGTTAAGCAGTAGAAGGTGGCAGTGGTTAAGTTTATATCGACACGGACTGAAGACCTGGGTTTCCAAGTTCGAATCCAATCGGTTCCATAGTCTCACTGTCACTTAGGGATGTTGGCAACATTCTCGTGGTCCTTCCCGTAAGTACCCGATGTATTTCCAGAAATATTTCTAAATAGAAAAACACCGAGGAAACTAATGCCAGCAACAGAATCATCTGATTCACACGAAAGAAGAACCAACATAAGTCTGTGTTACTTTGTGTCCGAATAAGTCCGAGTTCTCGTCGCGAGTTTTGTGACCTTGAAAACCGATAATAAACAAGACAACACGGTGGTATATTTATAAGAGTGTGTATTTACAGAACATCGCGGGAACTAATGCTAGCAACAGAATCATCTGATTCACGCAGAAGAAGGTTAAGCAGTTTTTACCTTTCTCCATAAAAACATAATAAACAACTTATTTAAATAAATAAATAACTTTTTTTTTAATTAGCTAATTAAATACTTCATTTTAAAGGCGTAAATATAAATATTACACATCTGTTTTTAAAACTATTTGATTTAATCATCAAAGCTAAATCACAAATCGCCATTATTTATGACATATAATTATCTTAGTAAAGCATAAACTTTAAATGTGAAACTAAAATCGGTTCTTTATTGTTTTGTTTTTCTGTAAAGTCAGCTACATATTTATCAATTTCTACCAAGAGGGCGGGTAGTTTGTTCGTATATATATATATATATATATATATATATATATATATATATATATATATATATATATATATATATATATATATATATATATATATATATAAATTTGAGTTAGAGTATACTGTTATTTAATTTCAATTTCGGAGCAATGAAAACTTAGACGCGTTTCACGGAAAGTTTACTTTGCTCCCAAATTGATATTAAACAACAAGAGGACATAACTGTATTTTTTCCTTTCTTTATTTATAGTTCAGTTGCCAATTTTAAAATTACATTTACAAATACTATTGGTCTTTGAGATCGTTTTCCATGAAGATCGATCTAAGCTATATAAGATAATTGTGTTTTTATTATTATTTACTCATATATATGTATATGTATATCTAGGCAGCATCTTCTCTTGCAGGCAAGTATTGTTGACTATAGGAGACAACTCGTCTCTAGATATCCTTTGGTAGATCATTTCAATAGTCCGAATTAGGATCTTAGTTTCGGAGGCGAATTGGCTGATAAATTTCGCGTACAACAAAATCGTAGGATAAATTTCATAGGAAACATTTTTATAATCAATGAAACGGTCGGGTGGAAAAAAATTGCTTAAATTTTCCTTAAGGCCTTATCGTTTGACCCACTAAGAGGAAACGTCAGAATGATCAATTAATAACTGAAAAAATCGAATAACATATGTGGGGAAAAATTGTTTAAGTTGGAGAAAACGATTGAAAAAAACAAGTAAATCTCTCAACGTTATGGTTAATTTGAATCATTAAAGATCTCCAACTGATGCTTCAAAATGGTTTGTTTACACAGGCTAGGTCGAGAATAGTTAATTACTAACGCCTCAATAATATTGAGATGGTAGTTCGACCTGGCACTATGCATAACAGAAAACCACCCATCGGAATACTTGTCAGAACAACTATTTGTACTAACCAGGTGATTACCGATGGCTGATTCCTGTACCTGGAAGTTCCCGGATGATCTCGAAACCTTGTGTAAACGAATATCTCGTGGTATGTGTTGGGATATTCTAATTTCAAATCTTTGGGATGTCTTGCCAACGTAATCAGTTGCATATATCTTCCCCTCGTATCTTGTTCGATTTTCTTATTTTTTAATTCATCATTCTGACGTTTCCTCTTAGAGAGCCAGACGATGAAACCGTAAGGAAAATTTTAGCAATGTTCTTTTTGCTCCACCCGCCCGTTTCATATATATATATATATATATTTCTGTCTAATGGCGATATTTTCACCCTCAACAAAACCAATTCTTCATATAATAAATATTTGCAGAATTTGATTACCAAAAAGTTCGGCACTAGAGCATATTCGGATAAACATATATTTAATTATTCGTCTTATGCTCTATCAATTACTGAAAAATTGGTCTTGTCTGCCGGCTTAGAATTTTGCATTCCTCCCCTCCGCGTTGATAAAATCAACATATTTAGTGAGATTGAACTATTATATTCTCAACTAAAAAGACATTCGCCTATTTCCACTGATGAATTAACTAGCGTTAAAATCCAGTTGGGTGAATTAGGTCGGAGGTTTTCTGCTATACGTACTAAATCTAGCGATTGTATTTGGCAGAAAAATCATTTTGAAACTGCGAAATTACTTAAGTCGAACTCTGATATTTATATCACTCGTCCAGACAAAGGTGTAGGCGTTGTAATCCTGAACCAAGTAGATTATATCTCCAAAATGTGTAACATTTTGGATGATAAAAATAAATTTTTCAAGATGGGTGGTTTAAGCCACGATGACACTTTTCGTATGGAAATACAAATCCAGAAAAGGCTTCTTCAACTTTATAAAAGCAAGTTTATTTCTAAAGAGATATATGAAGGAATACGACCTATCGGCTCTCAAAGGCCTAGAATGTACGGCTTACCCAAGGTTCATAAACCTAACGTTCCTTTACGGCCTATTCTATCAATGTTGGGTTCTGCACAACATGCACTTGGTAAATGGTTAGTTGATATTCTTAAGCCCGTACTTACTTTTTATTCGGACTATTGTATCTCTGATTCCTTCCAATTTGTGTCTTCTATACACAAATCATCTCTCTCAAAGGACACCGAGTTCTTGGCTTCCTTTGACATTAGTAGTCTGTTTACCAATGTACCTTTGGATGAAACCATTGGTATATGTGCAGATTATCTTTACCGCGGCCCCTTAAAGTCTCCACAGTTTCCTGAACGAATTTTTGTTGAACTGATGGAACTTGCTACTAAATCAGTTTCCTTCAGTTTCAATAATATAATGTATCGGCAAATTGATGGTATATCAATGGGTAGCCCTCTTGGTCCATCGTTAGCCAACATTTTCGTTGGATTCTTGGAAAACCAATTATTTTCCAAAGTGACCAAGCCGGCTTTCTACACACGTTACGTTGATGACACTTTTGCTTGTTTTCCCTCTCGGAGTGATGCTGAACAGTTTCTCCTTCTTCTTTGTGACTTGCATCCATCGTTGCAATTCACTATGGAAGTCGAGGATTGTGGTTCCTTACCATTCCTCGATGTTTTGGTGTCTAAATCTGGTTTATCATTTGAAACCTGTGTGTATAGAAAACCAACATTTACAGGCCTTTATCTAAATTGGTTTTCCTTAGCCCCAAGAGCAAGAAAAATAAATCTTATTGGTACTCTCACTCATCGAGCTCTTATGATTTGTTCACCAACACGACTCGATGCAGAACTTGGTGAGATTACTAATATTTTTCTTGCCAATGGATATCCCATCAATACTATAAAAGGCACCATTGCACGTAAAGTTGCTTTATTTAATGGTGGTAAATTTATTGGCCCGTCACGTTGCCCTATTTATTTGAAACTCCCTTGGTTGGGTTCTGACGACCTTGACATTGTTAAAAGGATTTCTTCTTCTACTCAACGTTGTTTTCCGGCAACCATGTTGAGGGTAGTTTACACGACTCGAACCTTTTTCTCTTCTTTTCGTAAGGATGTTTTGCCAGCCATTCAAAAGAATTCTGTAGTTTATAAATTCATGTGTCAGTGTGGAGCTGACTACGTTGGCAAGACATCCCAAAGATTAGAATTTAGAATATCCCAACACATACCACGTGATATTCGCCTACACAAGGTTTCGAGATCATCCGGGAACTTCCAGGCACAGGAATCAGCCATATGTAATCACCTCGTTAGTACAAATAGTTGTTCTGACAGGTATTCCGATGGGTGGTTTTCTGTTTTACACAGTGCCAGGTCGAACTACCATCTCAATATTCTTGAGGCGCTAGTCATTAACAACTATCGACCTAGCCTGTGTAGACAAAAGATTTTGAAACATCAGTTGGAGATTTTTAATGATTCAAAGCCACCATAACGTTGAGAGATTTAATTTTTTTTTTTTTTTTTTTTTTTTTTTTTCCCTTCTCATTCGTTTCCTCCAACTGAAATAAGTTTTATTATTTTTTTTTTCTCCCCCCTTCATTTCTCATTCGACTTTTAGTTTTTAATTTACCATTCTGACGTTTCCTCTCAGAGGGTCAGACGACAAAGCCTTAAGGTAATTTTAACAATTTTCCTTTTTTTTTTTTTTTTTTTTTCCCACTCGTCTGTTTATTGATTTTAATAATGCTACCTCTAAAATTAATCCTACCATTCTGTTGTACACGTAATTTACTTACATATATATATATATATATATATATATATATATATATATATATATATATATATATATATATATATATATATATATATATATATATATATACATATATATATATATATATATATATATATATACATATATATACATATATATATATATATATATATATAAATATATATATATATACATATATATATATATATATATATATATATATATATATATATATGCGTGTGTGGGTGGGTGTACATATGTTTATATGTATATAGGAGTAATCAGTAAATGGAACATGAAAAGCGCACAAGTAATAATATGCATTTCATGTTGTCTATTATATATTATTTTTCATCATTATGTGTTTCCCACTAGTGCGCTTATGATTTTCTGTTGGTTGATTACACCTATATACATATACATATACATATACATATACATGTACATCTAAAAATAAAGAAACCGTATAACACAATACTCTAATATATGTGTATATATATATACAGATATATATATATATATCGTACATGTATTGTATTAGTTTCTGTAAATGTAAATCCGTAGAAACTCAAGTGTTTATAAAAAGTGCTCAATACCAAGTAGAGCTGTTTATAAGTATAAATTTGTATTTATACAAACATTATTGGTTACATATGGGCATACATGTTTCGGTTGCACTTTTCCAAAAAAAGTCAACCTCATCAGACCAAGAATTTTTCAGGAATGAAAAATTCTTGGTCTGATGAGGTTGACTTTCTTTGAAAAGTGCAACCGAAACATGTATGCACATATGTAACCAATAATGTTTGTATAAATAAAAATGTATACTTATATATATATATATATATTTGTTAATTGTCCATAACTTAATCTTTTTCGAAGAAGACTTTTCTTACAATATTGCAGTGCCAGATTATTGCCCACAGATTACTCAACAGCACTTGTTAATATTTACAGGTATGGCTACACATATGCTACACGAATCCACTGGTATTCATGCGTGCATTGTTAACCACATAAACAACACATTTGGTAGGGTTCACATATGCTTGGAATCTTCGATACTGACTACTACTACAAAGCACATTCTGCTTAAAGTGGTACCTCTGTGGCTTGATATGTCGACATTACGTTGTTCATGTCTTCGAGGAATAGAATAGTATATACAAGAAAAATTAACCAAAAAGATAGCAAAGAAGGTAAACTCCGTGGTCTTCAATGACACATGTATAATATGTATATATATATATATATATATATATATATATATATATATATATATATATATATTTATGTGTGTGCATTTAAGCAGCATTTGCTCATTTATACGGGCATTGTAAAAAATGACATAATTTGTCCGTTTAATAATACATTTTTTTTTATTTTTCAATGTTTCTTATGTTTTTTTTGTTGTATTAAATAATAAATGTGTTATAGGTTTAACAGGTTTTACAAACATGTTCGATGGTTCGTCGAATCATCCTGACGATTTTAATTTTTTTTTGAAAACTATCAGAAAAGTGAAAAACTAAAATAATCAATAATTAAACAGACAAATTCTGTTATTTTTAACAATGTTTGCATAAATATCTATATATATATATAGATATAAATATATATATATATGTATTTATATACACATATATATACACATATATATATATACGTATATATATATATATATATATATATATATATATATTCATATATATGTATATTAGTGTGTGTATTACAGAAGATCAGAACAACATTGGTACCGTCAGTTTTAATCCGACAAAGAACAGCACGTAGCAAGCTTTTGCGGTACTTCCCTAGCCTTTGTCCATGGTTTTAGAAAATGGTTACTCGCGCGATGTGTTAGGTCTTGACGATAGTTCAATCCTCTATATTATTTTTTTCTTATTTGGAGTTTATATTAGTATATTTTACAGATAGTTTAAGCATGGGTAAATTGAACAAAATTACTATACTCCATTACACCTTACGGGTTTGGTTTCTACGCAGGAAAATAAAACAAAAACAAAAAGCCAAAAAAAAACGAGAAAACAAGGCAAACAGAATCGATAAGGTCAAATTCGAAAACAAAAGAACTTTAGCATTGTGAATAGACAATGGGTTAAAATAGCTTAAGTTTACAATAAACAGTGGAAGAAGACCTTATATATTCGATGCTGCATGTAAACAAAGAATACATTACTGCTTTAGAATTATTTTCTGGTGTAGGGGTTACAACTCGCCCCTTTTTTCTCATAGGCTCGCATGGCCTTTAACTGAGACTGCTGTGTATTTAGTACGTCTGAGTTAATTCATCTTTTATAACTGATTGTACTGCGACCAAATGAGTAATCAGTGTTGCCCTGTAAAGGGGTTGGAATGAAAACACGAATTCGGTGTTATGGTACAAGAGTTATATTGGAGAAAATATAACACAGCAGAGAAACAAGAGTAGTAGTATGTCAGTCTTGGGTGACAATATATACTGTGGTTGTTCAACTCTGGGAAGAATGTAGTTCCAGTATTTATTGTGAATGGAAGAGTTCAAAGTCAGTGTTAGGTAAGGTACCTTAATAACTACTCCCTTTTTTCTGGGATTTGCTGTCAGGGTCTTCCGATAGTCGTTCCCTAATTGGTTTTAAGTGCTTCTTCTGAGATAACTGACGGCCTCTATCAAATTCAGATTTGATATTCACCAGTTTTTTCAAGTCTTGACGTCTTATTTTAAAACAATTATTTTAACGGGAAAAAATGTATACTTTGATTCAGCAGTCATCGTTTCTTATCTTTAGTTCTTCTAAAATATATTCTAGTTGCAACTGCCCCAATTCCAGTTCTGAAACCATGAATGAATTTTCTTTTACCTTCAATTTGTAATCCAAAGCATTTGACTTAATTTCTATCAGTTTACTATTAGCCATTTGTAACGTGATTTTTCTGTACTTGTCTTTTGATTTTTGTGGCCAATTTATTTTGCGTCCATTTCATTCCTATTTTCGTGTTTTTTTTTTCGTTTTTCAGACTCAGTTGACGGTTTTCTATTTTTTGTTTTAAAATCTTGGTTGGTAAAACCTAGATATTGAATAGTTGCGATACGTATGTTCCAAATAAATTATAGGTGCTTTTAGTATGAACATTTTTATTTTTTTCGTAGTTCTGTTTTAAGTAATGTAAGTAATTATTTCACACTCGAATTTCTTTTTCACTATTCACTCTTAGCATGGTCTATTTTCCGAACCTTTTCCATATATGCATGTTGATATTTAATATGTCTGAACTGGAATCCATTTGTAATTTTACGTTTTTATTTAGAATTTTTCCATGGGACATATTACTTTTATAATTCTGCTGCCATGTTTGTTCGTTTTTGTAGAGTTTACCCGCGTTTAACTTATTCTATTCTTTCTACAATTCGAACTTGTGTGTCTGACTTTTTTACAAGGCTGGGTTGTTTGTGTAGAGGCTTGAACATCTTTTTTTTTGTTTTGAAATTTTTTTGAGGAAGTTGTTTAATTTCGAATGTTCACATACTTTTCTAATGTGCGCAATGCCTGACTCTCCGATGCCTTTAAATCCTGTTTTAACTTCAAATCTCTGGCATTCTTCAGCTAATTTATGTAATGTTAAATTAGGTTCATTTTCTAATCTATTTAGAACGCTCTGTCTGATCTCAGCGCCTTTTCCTGATACCAACCATTGCAAGAAAATTAAGCATTAAAAATAAGCAGCACTATGTCGACTAATTTGTAACTGTCGATGTGTTGATTTACGATAGATGCGAACGTTGAATAAGGGTTGTTGTCATTTTCTACAAGGTTCTTACACTTCCAGCGGTAGGGAAACACATAAGGCGTGGAGCTAACTAATACGGTTAAAAGATTATCAGCTTACGCCAATATAATTTCGCTTGCTTTTTTTTTGGGGGGGGGGGGGGGCAAAAATAAATCCAGTTACTGAATTTCGGAGGAGTATTGATTTACTCCTCTCCAGGAGTTAGGCACAAGGCCAGTGTTTATCTTACTCTCACAAGTAAGATGTGACCCGAGGTCGGGTCGGGAAAGTGGGGTTTAAAAAGTGCCTGGGCAGCCCCGTCGGCATTCCCCGGTAGGGGCGCCTCAGACAGTAAGCAATCAACTTACTCCTCCCCAAAGAGGGGAGGCGAAGCCTGGAGGGGTGGACCTCCTAGAACTGCACAGGACAGACCCATAGACCGGCATAAATCAAGCCCCGAAGGCCAAGAAAATACCAGTCTATGGGATGCAGAGACTACACTTTGATCTTAGCCAAAAGGCCAAGATTTCGGAGGAGTAGCTAAACCTTTAATAGTCTGCGCATTTTTTATAATCTGTTTGCATAGATTCTCATATATTCTGAAAACCAAGTTTAAGTGTTATCCTCGTTTGAAGAATAAATGTAACTGCCAATCGCACTCCAAACGGAATGTTGCGAGAAAGCACCATCGTTTTATTTACTTTGACCCCGAACGGATATTGTTTGCATAGTTATTAAAATCGTTTCATATTTTTCTATATTTTATTCTAGAAACCGTTTTTGAACTTATTTATGTGTACTAAAATATTTTGGTCGGCTTCTTTTTTTGAAGTAGATCTTTTCGTCGGTTTTGTTTTTGTTCACAAAATTTTAATTTTGTTCAAGTAGAAGTTTTTGAAAGCTTTCATCAGTGGTCTGTTGCTGTTGCATTTGAAACACCGATTCGGTTAAAGTAGCTGTTATGCACTCCATGTTTTAACTGTTTTCTTTTAGATTACGTCTTTTTAGAAATTATTACGCTGCTAAACGAAATCTAAGTTGAAACAGAGAGTATACAAGTTTTTTCCCGACTCCTCTTCCAACTTTCTTTTATTTAGCCCGCTTCTATCAACTAATTTATTTGTTATTATTATTTTTTATTTGTAATGATTTCAGGTATCTTGTTTTGGACTGAAGTGTCGTTCAGCTTATAAACCGAATTTACTAGCTTATGGGGAGAGGTTAAACCAGTTCATTTGAGTACATCTCGATCCTCTATTACCTAGTCTCTCCCCATATATATATATATATATATATATATATATATATATATATATATATATATATATATATATGCATATATATATATATATGCATATATATATACATATATATGTATATATATATACATATATGCATATATATATATATATATATACATATATATATATATGTAATTTTAGTTAATTATATATATTACCTTTAAAATACCCAGTGTTCTCTGTTATTAACAATGACAACATACATTTTTATTTCATACATTTTATAGTTATTTAACTTTCAAAATTATTTTGTGGTGCGAAAATATCGTATTGTATCAAGAAAATGAATCAACATTTAAGTATTTAAAATCGTCACTAACATCAGATGTTTTATCATGAATATTTCTAAGCTTATATGTCATCACTTAAAACCATTTGTACCAAATGTTACATATTACAGTATATGTCATAATACTTTTTAACATATATTTATATTTTAACATGTACCTATAGATTTATTAAGCTAATTCACTCATCATGAATTTGAGACACGGATTATGATTATTAGAATGTTTTGAGTACATAACAGAGGTGCAGTTAATTTTTTAAGAAAGTATATTTTGCTTAAAAACGCGTAACAATAGTCTAACTCCCGAATTTATCGCCAAAAATAAAAACACCACATTATTTGTTTTATTCTAGCATAAGTTTACCATGTATATATGTAGTCATTTAGCACGTCAGTCTTTACTAGTTTAACCACATTTAATGTTAAACCGATCATAACTTTTATTTTACAGATAAGGTTATCACATTAATATGAGTATATTCTCATTGAAACTAAGAAGTGGTTCGTGTTATATATAGCTTAATTATTTTCTATTTAATCCTCACACTTTAATTAAAATGTCTCGATTAGACAGGAATACATACTAGATAACTATCCTCTTCATGTGAGTTTCATGATGCCTTGTTAAAATTTAAAAATATCCAAATAGATGATCAGAAATTGCCAGCATCGAAGAATGTGAGTATTTAAATGATACCAGGGATTATTAATTCGCAACGGCTTATTGTAGAAACTGTGCCTTATATGCCATAACTTATATCATTAGTCAACTTCATATTTATTGGAATCTATATATGCCAAGATGGGCGGTTATATCTACATCGCATAATATCTGAAGCAGCAAGATCTTCCCCAGGGAAGAAATGTGAATGCCGATCAGATGGTTAAATTCATTATTAGAAACGTAAATTTACATCATATAAAATGTTGATGGATATTACATCTAGATCATATATTAATTCTACGTAATAAATCTTTAGCACATACCTATTCATGTGGCATAATTGGAGATCAAGTTTCAATATGTATATATATATATATATATATATATATATATGTATACATATATATATATACACACACACATATATATATATATATATATATATATATATATATATATGTATATATACATATATATATATACATATATATATATATATATATATATATATATATATATATATATATATATATGTATAGTACTAGCCAGAATACATATTCAATGATGGAATTAAACTATTTAGACAACCATACGAAAGAGAACATGACAATTTTGTTAATAAAAATATATATGCAATAAATGTACGTATTTAAGAGCGTTGATGAAATATTTAAACTAGTAAATTGCTGATAACGGAATACACATAGACTATGGAAAAGTGACCTGCAGTTATTTGGATATAGTTGAGAGACTCTTAATCAAGTGAAACAAACTTTCATGTTAATTGTGTTGATCAATTTTTGCTACGGTGATTGTTATGTGTTCGTTTGTGTGTTTGTTTCATACGCGAGTAGGACTTGTGCATAGCGCTGAAAAAACTTGTGCCTCGGGAATTGCTGGTGTGTAAAAAGTTTTCCTCGTTACTCGTAGCGAATCCTTAAAGTGCAATATTGTAGAGCTTGCGCCTACCACCAAGAGCTCCAAGGATCAGCGTTTGCATGCGAAGTTTGGGATGTTTTTTTTCCTAAACCATAATAATGAATAGCGCAGAATAAATGATGTCGCGGTCATTACATTATAGTTCGGTTTCGCGCCTCACTCATCTTTGCTTGCCACATGAAGAAACAAAGAGAACCAGAGGGCGACGAACCCTAATGATTATTTCTTATAGAATTTCATCACGTACTTATATGCTGAATAGCTTTGACGTTACCATGTTTCCAGCACCTATAGTGAGAAAGAGTTTGACTTTAAGAGCCTTTTGCCGTTGTTGATGCTGCTAATTATTATTATGTTGATGATGGTTACCGTTGCTATTTTTGTATTATGTGCACAGTAGCTTATCCATTAATTAGCATCCGATATACACATCGATAGAATCAAAAAGGATGCAATAATAATATATACGCATTTATCGATGAAAATGCTATTTCAAACTTTATAGACGGACGGATCGATACAGCCTTTCATAGATATGAGAGGACGTATTTCAAATAAAACATACATTCATACATTTCGATTTCTCGTCTTCGTCTTTTGAGCACGTCGTGCAATTGGGAAAATGATGCGTGTCAATTGTAATACGTATAAAACCAAACTTATTACCTTCCGCCACCAAAGCTCAGATCCTCATTTTGCACTAATTAAAATTAGAGAGGCTCTCTTCAAGGAAGCAACCTGTTTTACTAAACCTCTTGGACTGACCTCGTCTACAGATGAGGACTTACATCAAATCCATTGGTAAAGTCGCTGAAAAATAGTTGTATCATTTTCCTGAAGGTAATGTCATTTCAGATGCAATCTTCTACCTGTATAAGTCAAAAACGTAGTACGATGGAGTACTGTAGTAATTTATCGAGTGTTGCCGCGTGGAAAACCGTTTCCAGTCTTGACAGAGTACAGCCCCGACTTTGAAATATAGTGGGGCATGCCTAGTTCTCTTCCCTGCAACCTCTATGTCAGAGATAAGTAGTTGCTAGTCATCATCGACTTAATCGTATTTTTTCTTGTAGGTACTCAACTGAGCTCCACTCTTTTCTTCTCTCTGCTAAACATTAACAGGAAAATCCCTTTCTAGCAATGTCAACAATTTCGCTTATTCTCTTTGTGTATCTAAAGGTAAATGAGACTTTAATAGGCCAAGTTCTTTTTCCTAAAACAACTCGTCCGCAGAACAAAATACCATGTAGCTGATTTACAGACAACTATAACATTGTTTGTTTTAAGTGCAATGCAAAAAAAATCTTGTTGAGCCATCTTCTAAAATCATCCAATTCTGACCAGTTACAAACATAGTTACTAATTCTCACGATGTTGTCTCACCGTGCATCTGAGCGACTCACATTTCGGTCTTGATAAGTAAGGAAACCTTAGTACAAGAAAAAAACTACGCGCTTATAAGTGACCATATGATCCTGAAATTTATTATGAGTTACAGTTAAGCGTGTGAGACAGATCGACGGACTTAGCCTTTTATATTCGCTGAAATATTCCATCGATGGCTCGTTCAAAAAGTTATCTGCTCGTCTGAAATTCAAATTACACGTAGCTTTAGTAATATGTCACCTGGAGAGAAGCAATCTTTACATTTACATAAGAATTAAGTTTTAAGAAAAAATAGAAAAATTGCGAAGTAGGATGACTATGTGACTTTTAAAAGTTCAAATGCAAATGGGGTTCTAATATTGCCGTTGTAATATTACTTGTAGTATACGTTCATGGCTTTAAACATATACTCTTTTTTTGCCTTTTCACAGACGGGTATATAGTTATGTTTGTATATGATAACACAATAACTTTAGCGTTTACATTTTACTCGAACCAATCAGAAAATAATGAAGGAATAGTACTTATTTATTTGATAGCCCGTTTCCAGCGATTTTTATTAATACGCACTGATCTAATCGAACGTATTGGCTGAGGCCAATAAGTGCAAACTAAACGGGTGAGCTTACTTTGAATTAATCAAGATGGAATCTCTTCGAATTCCCCACACCTCTAGCAGACATCTTATTCCCGTTCATCATTTCTTAAAATCTTACTTTAGCTGGGGATTTATATATTTATATATATATATATATATATATATATATATATATATATATATATATATATATATATATATAATTAGTTATAAAAATATATATATGAACTTATGGACGTAAGCTACACGGAGGCTTCCATCTTAAATCCCTGTAGAGAATCATCAGGCTAAAGTGCATGGAGTTTGTGTTGCTGGGTGTTTTATATGTACATGTGGTGTTTAGTCCAGATATTTAACCAATCAGATTCTTTGTTGTTCCCCCCACAGGTGAATATTTCTATTAGCCCATCGTAAGGCTTCTAACAAACAAAGGTTCGGTTAATTCTACTTCCTATGTTTTGTTCGTTTTATAGGAGTGACTCATTCTGTCCCCTGTGTTGTGTTGAATCAATATTCGACCAGATTTTTTACACGTTCGTTCTTTTATTATAATTTTTAGGTGTTAGTATATTTAATTTTTTTTTATTAATGTGTGTATTTATTTATGTATAGAGTATTGTTATTCTGAAGTGCATTTTAATATGTCTAATCAGCTGTTTACTTCTACAGTGTAATAGGTTTTGGGGTTCTTTAAAGTTTAAGTTTACACATTTCTTATTTAGGTATAACTTACACGTGCTGTCTAAATTTTCTTTTGTTTTCTATTTTGCTCTTATCTTCTACTTTTCTTTTGCTAATTCGACACCAATTTATATTTTGCATATATATATATATATATATACATATATATATATACATATATATATATATATATGTATATATATATATATTAAGTACATATATGTATATATATAAATACATATTTCTTTACTTTCTATATATTTTAAATGTTTATTATATTATTTTATTTCTGTTTTGTGTTATATATATATATATATATATATATATATATATATATATATATATATACATATATATATATATATATATATATATATTAGCATTTCATGTATCCACATAAAACTTTGTAAAGAGATATCCTTTTTTATGTATCAATTTTCAGTATTTCCTTAACCAGTGCTCAATACGTAAGTAGAACAAAGTAGTAAGCTATAAACATGTATTTATGGCAATTAAGCTACACAGAGGCTCCCGCGTTCCATCCCCGGGGGGAATCTTCAGAAATTTTAGCCTGAAAATGCCTCTCGGGGATGAAACGCAGGAGCTTCTGTGTAGCTTAATTGCCATAAATATATTTTCATAGCTTACTACTTATATATATATATATATATATATATATATATATATATATATATATATGTACGTATGTGTATATTCCCCCTTTTATAACTCGATTTAAAGAGTATACTCTATCATTACACATAGTCCCTAACATTACTTTTTTTTTGTTTTGTCGAGTTGCAGGTCTTCTGTCTTTTTCCTTTGTAATTCATATATATATATATATATATATATATATATATATATATATATATATATACACACATATTGACCTATTTTTCTCCCCACGGTCACAATTAATTTTGTGTTATTAGAATACCAAATAAACAGTGAAGGTCTGATTAAAAAATGTCTAACTGGAGATCAACTGTAACTAAAACGTAGTCAATAGTCGAAATTTCAGACGATTGTATGCAATGCTACGATAAAGAGAGAAATCGGTAGATGTGTGTGAGTTTTTAGTCTTTCGTAATATTTCACCAACAGTATAGCTAGGCCAATACTATTTCTTATATCATTAGATAGTATTGATTTTTATATCACTAAACGTATTCGTAAAAAAGTACGAATTATGCTCAGAGTAACTCAGTGTCAGTTATCGAGAGTTTATATGCATATGTATGTACGTTTGTATGTATGAACATCTGGTGCTATAGCTCTCAGTATATTTTCTATTTCAATAAGGAAATTAGATGCAGTTTTTTTTCTAAAGCCTTGCTGTTCTGTCAGATTAGTTCCTTGGAACTTCTTTCTACCTATACAAAATCTGCAATAAATTTATTTTATTCTTTAAAGTTTTTGATGTCATTAAAGATGATGTATCTTTTTATATGTTCTTTAACATTTGATAAATGCGCTAAAGACTTCAAAAAGTTTTGCCATTTTTTCTTTCTTTTTTCTTTAACTGCATTTCTAATAAATACCATTTATATTGTGTCTTCTTTAGTCCCATTTACTGTATTTCTTCTCTTTAGAATTTTTATTTCTTTAATCAGATTTAAATTTTGAGTTTTAGGTTTTACTTGTTATATTTTGTAACATTTTATTTTCTCTTTGTGTCTTCTTTAATTCCAGGGTTTCATGTTTTTTTTTTTAAATTTGTTTTAGATAGTTTTTATATTACGTTTCAATGTAAAACAGTTTGTGATTCTTTTCATTTCTCATTCCCTGTGAGTCTTTGTTCTATTCTTTATTTCATTCTGTAATCATTTCATGCTTTCATTTTTTTCATATTTTCTTTTTCGTTATTGTGTTATAATAATTATTTATACGTACATTCTATTTTTTAAATTGTTATTATCATAAGATTCTTATATAAATCAATATATAAATATTTATTATCCGCAGATATATGTCTCATGTTAATCAACAATAATCAGCGGGTGCTATATAACTGTACTGCTCGTCGACAATTGGCGTATACAAAATGATAATAAATATTTAATAAGAATAGTAATAGGCAATACAGTTATTTATATATAGAACCCACACTTATCCAGAATACTAAGACGACACTTTTAAATAGTAGGGGTTCAAAATTGTCTCGGCCTATCGTAGCGTTTTTTCACTTAAATATTTATATTATTTCTCGCTTTTGTTATTTGTTGATCTGTTGATTGTGTGCCCCACGCACACCTGTTCGGCCAAGCAAATGTTGAACTAATGACCACCCAAACTAAAGATGTGCGGGAGGCTGAGGCTAGTAAGTGCAAACGACACGGGTGAGCTTACTTTGAATTAATCAAGATGGAATCTCTTCGAATTCCCCACACCTCTAGCACACTTCTTATTCCCCTTCATTATTTCTTAAAATCTTGCATAGCTGGAAATTTCCAATGCGAGGCTATGAATTCTCACTTTTGATTTAATTTTCATTCTGCATTTGACAATTCAAAACGGTGGTTTATTTTCGTAAAGCTATGTTATTGCTTATGTAATTTTATAAATGCTCTATCTAGTGTTGAGCACTCTTGAAAAAATTGGGTTGATGTTCACTTTATTAACATATTTGAACTGTATCAATTATTGTATATATATATATATATGTATATATATGTATATATATATATATATATATATATGTATATATATATATATATATGTATATATATATATATATATAGTATGAAATAAATGCTAACTCTGTGTTTATGTACCACTAATATATTACCATCAAAACGGGTTACTCTAATTTAAATCTATAATACAAGATAACATTTTAGAAATGCTCAATATATAGCAACGACGAACTGCCCAAATACAATCATTTGAATGCCCAATTAGCTTAACTGTCATTTCAACTGTTAATAATTTATTAATGGTTTGGGTTATGTGTTGTTGCCTATTGTGCAATTTTGTCTCTCTATATATGTGCAATATTTTTAATGATATTAACTTAATTAATATCATTGTTTTTTTTTAGAAATGTTGGATAACTTATGAAATACTGTTCCTCTAAGATCGTTGCTAATAAGGCAACATTGAGAAGAGATAAACAAAAGCTCGGGAGGTTTGCTCAATAATTGTCTTACTCAGTTTTTCTGTCTCCCCTCTTTTCTTACTCTCTCTCTCTCTCTCTCTCTCTCTCTCGTTAACTACGCCGTATTTTTCCAAGCCAATTGTTTTCTACTTTTGTTTGATTTATTAACGGCCCTATTTTAAACATATATAAAGTTGTACTAACATATGAAATACATTCGACAGTTGGGTGTGTAAGAAACTTATAAATGACATGTTTATTATTTGAAGTTTTCTTTCTAGTATTACAAGTAGCGAACTTTAAAAAGGTAGTTAGTATATATATATATATATATATATATATATATATATATATATCAACCTTATATGTATATATATATATATTTATATATATATATATGTGTGTGTGTGTGTGTGCGTATATATAAGTTTAATTGTCTGAAGCATCTCGATCTATTTTCCCCTTCCGTTATGAAGATCATAAACATTAATAGACACCAGAGAATATAATATATGTGAAACGGGCTGTCGCTGGTGATAGCCCAGCTGTCTATTTCCGTGTGAATTACCATCCTGCTGGATGTTTACCAATAATGCACACAGACACGCCAGGTTCACGTTAAGCAGATTTATGATAATCTGAACACAAATAGAATACAATCGATCTGTTTGACATATGTCTGCGAGGAAATTCGATTTGTCTCCAAGACCATTGCTGTAATATTTGCAGATCCATTTCAGTGCTTAACCCAAATCACTTGCAACCGGCACCAGACTTAAATGTTTGTCTTTTTCTGTTTGATGAAATTATACACCAACATATATTTAGGAAGTATCGTCTATTTTACTAAATACATATTATCGAGAGTAGAAAATAGTCATTGGCTAAACTTCGGCAGCCTCATAACTTAAGTCCTCGCATGTTATGAGTGATGTATGAATACAGGGTGAAGGATTACTGGTTTGGGGTCGGAATCTCTCTATAAAATACTCATCCCTAGCAACTTGTTGACCTTAAAGCTCCTTACGACAAGTAGCTCACTTCCTTGTCCGGAGTGATTTCCTTAACACCCAAAAAAATCTATGTTATATTATTGATAAAGTATACGCTGATCGCGTCCTTTGTCTATATGTTCTCTTTTGTATTTATCGTAGTAAAAGTTCGGCTATTGTAGAATTAACAGCGCTATTCTTATCAATTATATTATACAATACTATAGATATCCAATCTTTTATCTAAGTGTGTGTTTCGTATTACATAATCAGTAATAAGCTTTTAAAATTATGTGGAAATATAGTTTTCCTACGATAGAGAAGAACATGATAAAAAAATATTCTCATCATATGACATTCCATATTGTGTGTTTTTAATCAGTGGCTCTTTTCATCATGTGACATAGAAATGATTTTAAGTGTAATTTCAGTTACTGATGAAATATAGGAACGTAAAATGTATGGTTCGTATATATATATATATATATATATATATATATATATATATATATATATTTATATATATATATATATATATATATATATATACATATATTTAATGTGTTTATATATATATATATATATTCGAATATAAATTTCATAACATAAAGCAATATGACTTTCATTGTATCCAATATGAATGTTATGAAGGGAGGAATCATGCCATTTCATGAACCTTGTTTTGATTCAGCATACAATTGTTGCAGCTTACGCCAACATATTTGTAAAATGCTCCTGTGCAGTCATTATTTGGTGTGGCTATGATCAGTGCTAATTATCTGAAACAGTACAACAACAATGAAAATCTTGGAAAGCAGTACTCATTATGAACATTATATACTTTTTTTTCTATTTTTTTCCTAATAGTACTATTATCTGAGTGTATTTTAGTGGTAAAATATAGGTATATTATGCTTTTCGCTCTTTGTATTTTAATCATTACTTATCAGCTTATATATATATATATATATATATATATATATATATATATATATATGTATGTGGATGCTCAAAAATGCGCGCTTCTAATTCCACAAGAAATATCGCTTGCACATTGAAGATTTACATGTACGCATGTAAGATAAATGAAATATGATTAAAACTATAATCGGCTTCGTTGTCCTACATAAGCACATGTTCAAAATACTTGTCTTGATAGAATTCGCAGCCAAACAGATCGCCAAAGCTGCTCGACGGACAACATTATATATATATATATATATATATATATATATATATATATATATATATATATATATATATATATATATATATATATATATATGGGAAATGAAAAGGAAAAACCAAAAAGGAGTTGTTATGTGTTCATCAACGTATCGCCTTTATTTGTAAGAGTTCTTCAGGATGATAATATAAAGAAAAATGTCATCCAAGTACGTGGACATATAGGGTTGACATGGTGGGTTGAAGGGAGGAAATAGTAGCCACTACTGGAAACAGTAGAGATCGACGTCCGGACCTGGTGAAGTCAGTTGGGAGGAATGAAAATAAATGTTGAAGAAACTGAGTGAAAGAAGTCGAAGGGTGGGGGTGAGCAGGTATACTGTTGATGGTTGTAAGTGGAAAAGTGGAGAGTTGGGGTTAGGTGAAATAATGTGGATGTCAGTGAGTGAAGAAGTGAAGGGGTGGGGAAAGAGGAGGGAAGAATGTTTTACCAGGAAGGTTAGGGGGTCATCAAATCCTCTCTAAAACCGTGACGCTTACCTATCCACCAAAATCACAGAGCCTCCCCCTCCTTTTCTACCCATCATCCATTCCTCTGCATACACCCCCACACACATCTTCATTCACCATGACACATAAAAACTTCCTTTTTGTTTTTTTCTTTTTTATTTCCCATTACCTCGGATTACCTTCATCCTTCTTTTCCCATATATATATATATATATATATATATATATATATATATATATATATATATATATATATATATATAGCACTGTCATCTACTGCATCGATAGTAAACACATTTCCCGCCTGGATACATTTTTCACTTTTTGACTACCATTCACTAACTGGATTGTTTTTTTAATAAACCTTCTTTGAAATCTTTCTTGAACATGTTTTAAACTTTATGGCTTGAATGAACTATATAGGTTTTACAAGAAACTGTGTTTTGGGCCGATATATATATATATTTTATATACTTTTATGTATTTTTATATATTTTTTTATATATTTTAAAGTTTAATTGTATTATCGGCAGTAATGCCATTGCTGTAATGGTACTCTGAGGAGAAGATTTTCTTTTAAAACTAATGAGGTAAAGACTTTAAAGTACTTTGCTTGAACTTTGATTATAATAACATTTGATTCGTTCCTTATCTTATTCTTTCACTATATACATAGTGCTATTAATGCTCTATCTAATACATTGACCTTTATTTTCATCCAGATGTTCACTAATAAAATATATTAGATCTTTTGTTGTATTAACATTATATATATATATATATATATATATATATATATATATATATATATATATATATATATATATATATATATATATGGGACGAACCCGAAGACCGGAGCTTGCTAGTAGTTTAAGAAAACACCATGTATTGTTTACGTATGTTCATGACACTTTATTACTTTCTTTTTTATGCACCATTTTGCATTTAATACATCCAGAGGAAGATGAACTTTGCGAAGATCCCCGTAATTAATGGTGTTTTATATATGATTTTAATTTAATTTAAATAATATATGTATGTGATCTTTCAAAAGAGTTTTTCGACAATAACTGGCTTAGAAGAGATATTGAAAGATACGCCACATTTGGGGGTACGTAGAGATTCGGGAGGCTTTCCATTTTTTCTTGGAACTTTTATCGAAACAAGGTATATTTGATGTGTCACGGAATGTCCTGCACGAAGGCTGCATGCAGAGATTTGAGACAAGTTCAACATCTCTCTCGGAAAACGTAATTCATATATACGTTTAATCTCATTAAAATCTATACATATGAATTGGACTGGGTTTTTTTTCCCGGTACGTACGGCGAAAGTAAGAACATAACACCATAAATCAAACACTACTAAATTAGCCACTGCAATACTCTTATTAACTCAAGATTTTTTGAAGAGACATTCGTGTAATTTCATCAACATATATGATATTTATGTCTAGATAATCACTCTCCTAACTAAACATCTACATAGACAGTGGGCAATATTCTTACACATAGTAAATTATCTACTGCACCTGCAACTTATTACACCGCATACCTTTATTTCGTTCAGAACCGCAAAGTACATATTACTAGAATATCATTCCGCTTTCCCGAACATATAACATATACACGTTACGAAATAATAGATTATATCAAAACAAACACACCACGAGCAGCATTAACATAAAATAATCGGAATATATTTATTCAAACCAAGTAACACATGTTTCATGCGGGAATATTAAAAATAGATTTCTTTAACGAAAATCTATTTCACGCTTATTCAATGCTTTCACAATAATGGATTAAATATCATACGCGTTACGGCTTTGATTTCATTACTGTTTCAATATCAATTATAAACGAACATGTTGCCACTTCACACAGACTATCAATCTTAAAACCGTGAGTAATTTTTTTTGTTAAGTGATTGGCAATGACACATTCCTTACACATTTTCCATTAACATACAGCACATTCCTAGTTGTTACTTCATACACTAATTATTACTTGGCAAGCTTACGTATTAGAAAGATTAAGCGAAAATACTATTTCTCATTTAACATTTTCTTAATAGATAGTATACACGTGTCCAATACAAAATCACCATTGTTTCATCTTTCTACACTCATACTTGACTGAAACAGTATTTACTGACCAACACATCAGATATCTTACGATTGTCAAGCTCCATACGAAAATAGAATGTACGTGACTAAAATAGCCACTCGTCACAGGTATTATTGTTTTTATTAAAATACGATATAATCATATTAGTTTTCTAAAATATACATTATATGAATTAAATAGTAATTATTGCCCACCTTCATTTGCTACATTAAATATATATGTTCTAAATTATTGTTTCCTTTGTACTTTTATGACAATATATAGATCAGATCAAAATTGCTGTCTTTCTTTTTTATCCTACGTGACTATAATATAATGTATTATCGTTATATGTGCCACAATTTTATTCATTTATCATGTTTTTCCTTTTTACTAGCATACGATATGATAATTGTTTTGTTTTTGAACTTTTTGCACAAAATATATTTATTTTACGTGTCTAAAATAGAATGCATCTTCGTTACATCTAACACACTTTCAGTAATAGCATTTTTTATTTCTAATTAATTACAGTTTCGTTTAACTGACAAACATGTCAGATTTGTTTTCATTTTCAAGCTCCATACGAAAATAAAAGTGATGTGACTTAAATAGTAATTAATAGAAACCCTAATTTGCTCAATTAATACACATCACAAACATTATTTTAAATTTTAATCAGTAGGTTATATTTTCTTGGGCAACGCCGTAATACGAGTCCTGATAGTATTTTATATTTGAAGTCTTTCGAAAAGTTCTTAGCGATAGAATAATATATTCAGAACAACCGTGATTGTCTTTCATGAATAAATATTACATATGAATATCAGATCTAAGCAGAGAAATATGAAAAATATTCCTTTTTACGTTGTAAACAAACGTATTAAGCAGGTAATTCCTACCTCATGCTATATATTAGATTACAGTGGTAAACGAAACCAACTATATTATTTATGTTTATGTTATCTAAAGAAGGCTATAATAAAAGGCTGGCATTACAATATATGTGAACATATTTGGAGATATCATACTGAATCGCGTATAACTTTCACAATTTCCATCGTAATTACAATTCTGTAACACACAGCTAGTATTTATTTGATGGTATACATAAATCTCGACATTAAAAACATTCAATAGATCAAGCATTTACCGCGTCAGGTAAAATCAGCACACCTGCTGTGAACAACAAAGCACACACTTTGTGAATGATAAATCAACCTAAAAATGAAGGCACGTCATGCTCTGAAAAGATCAATGCAGATGTGTAATCACGTGGAAAATTAAAACATGACAACTGTCTCGCTTCCTATATTCATTTCAGCATTATATATTGCCAGGTTGCCGTCCAAAAAGAAACCATTTAACAAGACTTTATAAAAGACAAGCAGATCAGATTAACCGGTATTTTCTGGGAAAATTTACGAACCCAAGAAACACATGGTGTACATCATATAAGTTTTAAAAAATTACGTTTATTAATTCATAAGTTTAAGTGTTCCAGTGAAACCCGTTCCTGGAAGAGCAAATTAAAGCACAGAAATGCTATCACATCAGTACCCATATATATATATATATATATATATATATATATATATATATATATATATATATATATATATATATATATATATATATGTGTGTGTGTGTGTGGGGGTGTGTGTGTGTTTGTGTGTGTGTGGGTGGGGGTGGGTGGTGTGTGGGTGGGTGGTTGTGGGTGTGGGTGTATTCGTTTATCTTTTAATTGTCTATATTTATCAATTTCAGTGTTTGGTAAGTGTTCATATAATTCTTTAAACTTTATAACGTTAATAGAGTATTGTCGTAACAAGGTACTCACGTAGAGACCAGCATTTCTTATTAGAGAAGGAGTAAGTAGGTGTGGCTGTTTAACATCACGTGAATGGAGGAACTATTTGCAATAAACAGAATCAGACAAGAATACATGCTGTTAACCGTAACGCTAACCATTAGTTCGGGTGATAATAAGAACAAACAAAAAATACAGTTATAGTGCAGAAGACATACAAAGTTAAAAATCAGATTCTAACAAAAACATGGTCGGTCTAATCGCCACTTATTGACAAATAAAAGAAACAGCTTATACATTTAATCCCCTGAGAACAGAAAATGTTTATTCCTTGGAAAATGTCTTCCCGTTACATCAGCCATTGTGATCAAAAAGAGATGTATTTTAATTTAACGGTCGTATGTTTTCAAACTTACAAAAGTGTACTCTCGATGGAACGTAATTACATAGAGACGAGAATTGTTTATATATTTTTTTTCGATAGTTTAAGTCGATTTTATATTTATCGTACGTCAATTATCGATCGAAGAGAAAAATGATAATATTTAAATCATTGAGAAAGTCGGACATATCGGTGATTAGATAAATGGAAGCAGCGTTCGGTCTACTAATCAAAAAGGAAATAAAAATATAGTTAACATGAGCAAAACTATTAAAAAGTAAATATACTTCAAGGACCGCTTGAGAAACTACATACACCTTATATTTTTAGCTAGAATTGATGTACAGAGGCTGATGTGTACCTTATGCAATTATTTAAGTATCGTACATACACTTTTTTTAAACAAATAGATATATTCAAATAACGTAAGATCGACATTCACTGTGTCGAAATACTACAATATTTTCTGATAGAACACCAGATCGTAAGTTATTTAATTTATACTAAAGGAACACAGTGCAATATTAGTAATTTTCTTTTACTGATATTCAAGTTTCATTATTGTCAATTATCGAAAATACACTGTTGCGTTAGGCGTAGTGATACACTTGAATTAACAAACCTACGGTGTAATATGAACAGATGAAGCAATTTTGTACAGTTTCATAGCTTGCAATAATAGTGGTCTTCGACATCTGTAAGCAGTCCAGATTAAACGCGTGTTCTTTCAGTGTAACCTAGTAAGGTTGTATGTTTGCTAGTATCCATCTCTTGATTTTAGTTCAGGGGCCGATGTCCGCACGACACAAATCATCGGGTCGGAGAGTGCGTTCAAATGTCATCTCGACCCTGTTTGTACTGAGGCCATACGTGACGTCAATGAATAAGAGTGAGAAAGAGAAACGACAATCGAATAGAGGATTTTGAGTGCGATACTATGATTAAGACGAAGAAAGTGTTCACCCACACTGGCTAGTAACGGCATTACTTCAAATCGATGGTCCTTTAATCTTCCTAGTTGGGAAATAACTAATTGCAGGTTTCCTCAATTGTTGAGAAGAGATCCGATGGGTGACAGTATTGCGTGAGGCACGCGGTAAAAATGTACGTTATAAACTCGTTTAGAAAATTGATTGTTAAATCTTAAGCGTTGGACCTTCCCGAAGAAGAGAGGTTCAGCATCAGTTCAGTCGTCATAAATCTAAAATAAAAGAACCTTTGTCTCAGGCTTACAGAATGGGTTTACTATTAAGTATGTGTCTTACTCCTTTGCCTCCATATACTTATGACCATATTATTTTTACATGGTCTGTGAATCTATTGAATTTACCCCCAATATATTGCAAAAGAGAAATAAAAGTTATCGTACGAGTAGAATTGCTATACTCTAAAATCAGTCAGTTCCTTTTATTATAACAGTAGAGTAGAATATTATTATAGTAACCCAGGACTTTTCACTCCAATAAAGTATTCCCGTGTTTATATAAAATTTCTCAAAGCTGAAAATTATTTATTATTAGGTATGAACATTCTTGTGTAAAATAGTTGGCTACATTTTTACAGACATATTTAAATCGAATCCATAAAATGCAAGATCTATTCGTGCCGAAATGATCTCGCCAATCACGGGAAATAAAGTTAAATAAATTTCTCATGAACGAAGCACGTGATCAATTCATAAAAATATCATTGTTAATTGCCTGAAGCATAAAATAACAAAAATGTCTTTTTCATTATTAAATCATCGTCTTTTCTTACCTTAGATTAAAAAATATATATTTTCATACTTTTCTATATTTATATTTAGTGTAGACATCACACACACTTGAGCGATGCCAAACCACTCTAATACACCATACAACATCTACATCCGTACGCAACCCCATACTTAATCACGAAGTTCCACACACGCACAAAGATGGGTCCAAATGCAAACCGCAACACACACGCCCACATACGAAAAGAAACGTGGAAGTATCACACTTCCTCTACAAAAACATATGCATACACACATGTACAAAGGCATACATGCAAATACATCTACAAATATGGTTTGACAGTAAATAAAATATTATTCATACAATAAATTAATGAAGATATTGTTTTTATTATAGAAGTAGAATTTGTTTTGTTATCATCAGGCATGTTTTTCCTGCTGTATGGTTTACATGTCTGTCTTTTTTTCTGTCAATTCCTGGTTAAATGATACAATACAAACCGTGATTCCATCGATCAGTATGACAATAAATAGACATAAGTGTACTTAGAGTGATACACCTACTTAGTTTACACGTTTTTTGTCTATTTTGTCCTTTGGGCCCCACAAATTGTTGACCCTCATTATCGTAATAAGACATAAACATTAATTCCTTTGAATTAATTTGCCCCTTGCTGTGATAATTTAGAATAGTTTCTAACTAATGGGGAGTAGAAATTGGATCTTGGGTTAACTTTCGGCCATGTTTCGAACAAAACCAGTAAGAATTGCTGTTATCGGGCTCATAATCTATCCATCTAACAGTATCGTTGGCTAATTTTTCACCTTGAAGTAGTATTTGTTTAGCTCCTTAAAGCAAGTTGTTTTCTGCCTTGTCAGGAGCGATTTCCATTAAAACTTTTTTTTTAAATTCCGATCTAATACCATAAATATTATTAGTATATTAAAGTTAGCATATTACTCGCCAACAAATAATAACCAGTTAAGCAAATTTGGTTATTACACAATAATAGCTATCTTGTCAGCAAAATGGTTATGAATTTAATCTGTGGAATTGCTCATTCTACTCTAAATATAATTGCACAAATCGCCATATCAGTTTTCATATTGTAAGAATATATTCTACTTATCCTGTACTCTACTTATCCTGTATTCTACTTATCCAGATTTTTAATATTATTATGTGTACCCACTAGATGTTCTCACACAATTTATCCTCATTGATTGCTCACCGACAACAAGCCGTAATGTTCTCGGGAGTCTGAATGACAAAACACTTTCCCATTGTGCTAGTATTCTCCACTTCTTTTTGATTAGAACCGAAAATTATACGTCGGTATCACAATATGCACCTACCATTAATTTCTCGCTGGCAGCGACCATTGTTCTTCTCTGGAATGTGGGTGCTAAAAGCCTCCACAACGTGACAGCAGTCTCCGAACTCTTCCAGTGGAGGTCTGGTTAGTGCTGTACCTCCTCGGTCTTCTCATCCTCATTGACCTTCTAAGACTATTTTGTGTAGTGTCCGCTGAGGCGGTGTCATTTTTCGGGAAGGGGGGCAGCTTATGATGCTTCTTGAAGTTTCTATTCCTTGATTCGTGACGTGGTGTGTTTCCTGTTGTAATTCCATGTAACCAGTTACCATTTGTAGCTTATGCGGGTTGGTTTCCGTATTCGAGGATTTTACTTAAGATTTCAGCTTTTTTATCATTGCCGGCATTTGTATTTTCTCAGTGGTCTCTTTGATTTACGTTTCTCCCAGTCTTCTCTCCAGGTGTGTGTGCTACTGTTCCTAGTGCGCTTACGATTATTGCTATTATATTTACTTTCTTTATTCTTCATATTCCTTTCAGTTGTCTGGCAAGGTTCGGGTATTTTCTGCTTTTTCTGTCTCCTTCATTATCACACTGTGTTCTGCTGGAACGGTGAAATCTCTTATTTGTCAGAATTTTTCTTTCTTGTCGATTATTATCGCATCCGGTTTTTTTTTTGTATGAGGTAATCTGTTTGTACATACATACCCCATAGGAGTTATTGCATTTCGTTTTCCAGTAGTGTTTTGTTTATAATTATACCATTTATCTGCATTTGTATTATTATTGTTATTATTATTATTATTATTATTATTATTATTATTATTATTATTATTATTATTATTATTATTATTAAGTATAGTATATATATATATATATATATATATATATATATATATATATAGAGAGAGAGAGAGAGAGAGAGAGAGAGAGAAAGAAAGAGAGAGAGTGAGAGGGAGAAACTAGAAAGAGAGAAAGAGATAGATAGATAGATAGATAGATAGATAGATAGATAGATAGATAGATAGATAGATCACCCATCTGTGTGTGTGTTCGTGTTTTTGATAGAGAGATTGCGTAGGTGTAAGAGAGATAGCACCATGTGCTGTTTAGTGTTGTTTGAACGATATCTCACCGTGTTCTATCGCGCTGTGGTTCGGGCATGCCCCCACTTATCAGGCCATTCCCTTTAGATCACAATAAAAGCTAATAACGCCGATCGACGCACTCAGCGAATCGAACCAGCCTTCCCTTGGCTTTAGCTGCATTAACATATCTATGTTTGAGCGCTACAAATATCCAACAGTCGATGGCACTTGACAAATGGTAACTGTGCAAGCCGATCGACTCAACTCTTGCAACACATTCTCAATGCTCCAGCCGTGCCCAGCATTGCAGGCGTCGTCCAGTAATGGTGTTGTTAGAATTGATATCCTTGTCACAATATATTGACTAGAACATTAATCACAATTCTATTGCCTGCCACAAGTCAGCATGGGTGTTCATAGACGCTAAAGGATCGAAGTAAGCTGTTGGGTGTGAAATGTTCTGAGCAAGTTGGTATGTGATATTATGACCGAAGCCTCACGTATCAGGGTGGGTCCAGGGGTAGAGAAAAGTGAGATAAAAAAAATAAATGTAGCGAGCACTCCAAGAATGTAACTCGTCCATAAGAACTAAGTACCGTGTTTCCATGCCGTTTCGTGTGGTTTATTTACCTACTTATTTACGACAACCAGTAAGCGGAAAAGAATCCCTCACTGTGACTGGCTACTTATACTTCAAACTATGCTTCGCAGATTTGATGAAGTACAAACTGCTATTACTACCAACAAATGAGTAGTTCGAGCTAATCCGTGCATATGCACAAACGCACGCGCATACATACATTTGTTAACGCATACACAATAAATTATATATGAGCTACACATGCTAGTTGTAAAAATATTCCGTTAAAGCAATAAGCTAGATTCAGTATCTGTATGTAACTGAAACTTCGACACATTTTATCTGTTCAATCAATGAATATATTTGTCTTCTTTTTAATAATAATCATTACTAGAAGGATCCGTGGGAGTTCTACAGTTGTAGTCTTCATCTGTAGTATATAACTGTCATGCTAAAAAAATGTAATTCTATGGACGGCCAGCGCAAACGCAGACCCCACGATATTATTTTACCAAATTCATTCTATTTGAAATTAGCCTATCTAAGTAATCTGATTAATGTACCTTCAGAATATATATGATTATGGAAATCTATCTCCAAAATGCGTGTAGGAGTTTTTTGACCTATTAATCCCCGGGCAAACGCTAAACACAATGACATTATTGTACTATCTTTGCGCAGAACAGATACTGCAGTATAATCCTAGCCCAAAGGGTCACCGACAGTTTACGTTACTACATGTTTCATTGCATCCCTAACGATCGAATTATCCCATTTTAAATAAAAGTGTGGAAATTGGTAACGAGCGTAGAAATGATGTAAGCGGTTGATTATATTCATTGTATTATTTATGTACAAACTGGGATTTAAATCAAACCATACTCTTACAATAGTGAATTAAAAGCAGGCGGATGATTCTACATTAAACTTACATAGCAAATTGCGTTTCCTTCTAAAATGTAAAGGGGAACTTTTAAAAAAAGCATATTTTAAAAATGTGCACTTTATATTATTATGAGAATAATTGTTTGTTAAAGTACTCTCACTTCTAAAGTTAATTGTTAAAAACGGTTGCTGTTTTCACATTTTAAAGATTATTAACTTATTGCCAAATTATTTTTTCTAAGGGAAATATTGAATACAAGTGTATACTTACCGTAAAAAATAACGAGAAAAGTATCCTCTCCAGTGTTCGCACGAATATTCATATTCACATAAAATAACGTCTGAATCGCCGGAGTTAAACATGAATAAGATAGAAAGTAAACCACACTATTTAAAACAAAGATTTTACTATTCTATTGAACTAATTTATTGAACGCGATCGTTTTCTAACTGACTATATACTTTCTAAATTGCCCTTAATACGTGAACTGGATTAGGCGGACAGTTATTTTACTCGCTAATATTGATGTTATAGGAAGCATACATAGAAGCGAATAAATACACATCGCTCATTATTCTTTAGCGGATGATACAAAATCTTCAACACGGAGATGGTAGTCACGTTCATAATTGTACAGTAGAGTTCTAGTAATTCCACAATATAGACGATACTCTTCGCCTTGTTTTACTCCATGTATATTTGATAATATTTTCAAGTATTATAAAGAAACAGATTCAGTAGTAATCAAGTATTGT
Organism: Sepiola atlantica; assembly: GCA_963556195.1. Taxonomy (NCBI): domain Eukaryota; kingdom Metazoa; phylum Mollusca; class Cephalopoda; order Sepiida; family Sepiolidae; genus Sepiola; species Sepiola atlantica. The sequence continues at coordinate 47,396,985 of OY744516.1, forward strand.
GTTATACTGGGGTATTTTCCTTCTTTCTTTGTCTGAGTGATTTTAATACACTTACTATACATCATCTGAACTACTATTTCAAATTACCTTTAAATCCAGGCAATATGGTGGAACCTCGCTAGTATATATATATATATATATATATATATATATATATATATATATATATATATATATATATATATATTATTCACCAGCAAATATTATTTTCAAAGTAAACGCATACACATGTGTTTTATATCAAATCTGTATCGTCAATATGGGAGGAGACATTGCCTGCAGGTCACATTGTTCGAACCTCGATACGAAAGTAATGTTTGACTAAGTAGCCGATGCGCGTACCAATGCTCTACCACGCATTGTCTAGACATGGGAGGGATATACAATGTAAATAGAAAACACGGACGCTATCCAGCAAGCAGTCGAAAGAGCTCAATAGACAGGTCTATAGTTAAGCATTACGCATAATTAAAGTGTGTTGTCAACTTAACTGAAACTACTCTATCTTGCGATAGCGTTGAAAAATTATGTATGAATAATCTTTCGGTATTTCTTTTTCTATTTTTCATATATATATATATATATATATATATATATATATATATATATATATATATATATATATATATATACATAAATGTATACATGTACATATATTTATATAAATGAGCATTGGATAAAGAAAAACCGAAATTGTTTATATATTCCTCAATATTTCGTCTTTATTTCTTTCTGTGTGATAGATGCATCTCATATTTTGAATTTTAACGTCTGTATTCGTTCGAAAACAAAACAAATACCTTCTGTTTACGTCATAGAAATCCAACGTATTTTCGAATATTGACTTCTTTTTTCTTCGAATATAACATTTTAAACATACGATGGGAATAAGATAGCAAACATATTAGGAGCTGAGGCAAATCGAATCAACAACAATCTGTGTTAATATTATTTTATCGTTGGCCTCCGTAAAGGTCAGTGCTTCTAGTATAAAAATCAATAAAACCGAAAATTATAAACCACTACTTTTAGAAAACATGACCCATCTTTAATATAGCTTAAATGTTTGCAGATATGAAGCAAATTACTATATCTCTACAGGAGACCGATGTACAACTATTATCGTCATTGGCAAGTATAATCCTGTAACAGCTTCTTTCGTGCAGTTTGGCTTGATACTGAAGGGCACGAAGACTAAGTACGCCACAACTGATAAATGTAACGAGCGTCGTCTTCATATGTCTCTGTTTAAATATTTTCAGCTTCCAGGCAGTATCCACAGCCAAATAATCAATAACATGGCTCAAATTTTTTGATGCAACTAGTTTATTTTGTGGTCAACGGATAAGTAATCATCTTAATAACAGATGTGTAAGAGGACTTGCTGAATTGTACAGCTACGAGTTATTACATTTCACGAAAAAGCCCAAAACAATATCAGTTATCGAGATAAATGTGTTGTGTTAGACCAGTTCTAACAAGATGGCAATACTCTCCACCGTTACCGTGTTACGTCAACTTCAAACAAAATGAAAAAAACGAGTACAAATTGGTACCCATGAAACAACAAACATTAATAGTATAGATCCCTGAAAAAGATGGAGATTACATCCGAAACAAAAGCAGCTGGATACGTTATAGTAAAAAAAATGTCTAAATTATAACTAAGCTTGGGGAAAGGACAACTCCAGTTCGAATACACTGCGCGGTAACACTGACAGAAAAATAATGATTAATATTAGTATTGACAATATTACACCCTTCACCGCAAACACTACTGAATCCAGATTTTTTATTTAATTGCATCTGAAATTTTCAGAGCCTATAGGTATTTGTAACTATTAGTATTAGTATTTTGTAATATTTTTTACCGGAAAAATATTTATGCTAAATGCAATTCAATTCTGACTAATGCATTCTAAAGTGTATTTTTTCAAAATGTGTTAGTATTATGAGCAGTAGTATTAGTAGTACTACTTATATAATTTATGCCATATTGGCTACCCATGATGCCCTTGTATGAAATAGTCTCAGATCATAGTAGTGTTTCTTACCTATTATTTGTAATCGTAGCAGTTTTGGGAGTATTTTAAACATTTAGCACATATTACACAGTCCGTTGTTTCATTTGAAATATAATGTTTTGCTGTCCAGTAGTAATTGAGCATATTTCTATGTTCCCACTCATGCATTTCCGTGTTCAAATACTAAAGCAAAAGTAGTATATATGTAAATCTGCAAATAAACATTCGGGCGAGGCATGGGGGTTATATTTTATTTAATGTATCTCTTAATGTAAATAATTACTTTTCTTATAAAATATATTGTATCTTCCATAATTTAATGTTACTTACGTATCTCCTTCGCAATCTACTAAATAAAAAAGGAATATATTTCCGTCAAGAATAGACCGTTGTGATAACTTGTGTTTTGTTCATTTTTCTTTCTTCTACTCCTTCTCTTCTTTATCTTTCTTATTTCTTTTCCTCGTCTTCTTCTTATCATGAGTATCATTCAGTAATATTTCCTTGAGTGTGTTCCTCTTTTAGTGCTTGATTCTTTTAAATATAGTACATATTGATGTTCGTGATATGTATATGACTAACCGCGTGTAACACTAAGGAGTTCCTTATAAACACATATTCAACATCGTTACATGTTTCAATTCATTTATTGTTTAATCGCCGAGGGTTGTGTACCTCACGATCACTGCGGCGTGTCGACGTCTTTTCAAGTCAAGCCAGAGAAAGAGGCCATAAAATCTTTGCCATATATGCCACATCCCACGAACATCACACCCTTCCATTGTCCAGTATACATGACTCACACGAACCGTTTCCCATGTTCCATTGCTGATGCAGTTGAGTAGCTTTCCAAGGTTTCTCAGTAACTAAAGCCTATTGTATATTAAAATGCGTTCACTTCTACGGCATTATAATCTTATAACAGTGTGTTGTTTTGTAATAGCCATTTCCAGGTTCTTTCTGCTGAAAAAGCCAGTGGCATCTATAATACTCGAGGCAATAACTTTCCAAAATATGCTAGTACTCTCTGACATGTTCAACTCAAGCCTATGATGTTACTATCCTTCCTTCTAGAACCGACACCTGAAATATTACGTGTCTTAAATCGAGGTTAATGCAACGGATGTATTTTCGTTTTAATATTAAAGAGTAGAAAAGCTTATATTTTCTTTATTTTTCACATGTCATAACTGGTATCAGCGTTCGCGGTGTCCTCTTAATATGCACCGTTTTTCCCTTGAGGTGTGTTTTCCTTCAGCACTATTGTTTTTTTTTAATTTTTACTAAGTTTTAATTAGTTAGTATCATTTCAGTATGCGAGAATTTTTTCGCACATTTTAATTTTCTTAATATGCCAGCTGTTTGATAACTGTCAGGGTTCATAGTGAGATCTTGTTTTGTATTCAATTTTTTGTTTTATTTCTTTTGTTCTGGACCGTTTCATATATTCCTACTATTATTCATGTGTTTTTATGTTCGTTTATTTAGTTATTTAATTTGGTCCAGCTTCACCATCCTATCAACTCGGATGGAGCAATGGACTTTTCGCCAGAATGTTGTGTCGCTTTCTTATATAAGTTTGTATATTTGTATTTCAACAGTTTAAGGAGGATCATGAGTATGATATCAGAAAGAGTGCATGAGATTTTTATTAGTAGCGTATTATTAGTATTACTAATAATAGTAGTGTCTTTCTTTTTTGTTTACTATCATTTTTTCTCTATTCGGGGTTTTCATTCTTACTCGCTTTTTATTTATGATTTTTCTTAATTTCGCTATCATTTTCGTTTTTTTTACTTTAAGTATTTTTATTTTCTTTGTTATGCCTTTCTTCTTTTATTCATAATTGTATTTCTTCTTATTTCTATTCTTGTTAATGCTTGCGTTTCCTTCCTTTTTCATTCCCATCTTTAGCACGTCTGTTATTATTCTTCTATGTCTTCGTATTTCTTAGACTTTCTCAATTATTTACTGCTTCTTTATCTGTCTTGTCTTATTTCATATGTCCTCAAAACTCATAGAATCTGCAATTTCAAATTGAATTAAAAATGACATTATTTCAGTAAAAAAGAAATTCAACCCAATTCAGACATGGAGCGTTTTCCATTTTCGCTCGGCGCCCAAGACAATTTTGCTTTCTATAAGTTTTCGCCGGCGGCCAATCCGATGAAATCATTTGTTGAATGGAAAGAAATAGAAAATGTCGCTGGTGGTGGTTTGATTGAATAAAATAAGAAGCAGGCTGAAACTGTATCAGCGGGAATCTCGTTGATTAAAATACAGGATATTTCCCATGATATATGCCTTGTAGCACACATAAAGCACAAAGACAATCGTACGCATGTACAGGTATTGTATTATATAATCGCTCGTATAGTTAGATAGTTGCAAATCAGTATATATGTATATAGAATAGTATACTCGTTTTACTAATAAGTTACGATTTAACATCATACACGCAAAAAATCACTTTAGATATGTAAGTAAATGTCCGGCGTACACTTCCGCAGTGATCAAATAATTTCATCTGTAACAATAATACTTTTAATAGAATAACATCAAGTATTAAGAAATTGAAATTTACTGGGACTATTATATTTACTAGTAAACATGATGGTAATGGTTAGTGTGATTTTCACTTTGATGATAGAAAAATACTATGAAAATATTAAGAACTATAATAAATTTAAAAGATTATTTCAAAGAGGTGTGTTGATATGAGATTTGAGAAAGATCATGTGGTCGTCTGTAGTAGAAACATTACCGCAGTAACGTCGTATCTAAATAGAAGATTATTGGAAAGGAACTCTTTACGCGTTCGTAGGTGTGTCGACAATGTGTATCAGCTTATATGCAATCGAAAAGTTAAGACAGAAACGGCCTTCGTCATCAGTCGTTTTTTGAGTAGACAAACCATTTTATATTGTGAACGTTAACGTCGAAACATACATAATATTAGCATATGTGTAATCAGATAAGATCTTGTAAACTTACTCAATGACAGTAATTCCATCATTGCGGGGGCTGTAAATAACAAATATTAAGCTGCAACTGTGATTAAGTGTAACACGGAAACACATATAGGCCAACATATAGACCAGTGTGATTGCTCTATAACATAGACAACCGCATTTATGTACCCATTAATGGAATACATTTTAAATACTTAGTGTTTATAAATGTCTAAGAAAGTAAAAAAAGAGGGACATATATGTCATACACTTTTTTCTGCTGTAGACATTTTCTTTTTGTACGAATCAGTCATCGTTTATCAAGGTCCACGGCCACTCAAAGAAAAGAGTTGATAAGTTTGTCAGGTAGAAAATGGTAGAATAACTTTAGAAAAGTTAGAGAACATGGGTTAAACTTTTCAGAATTCGATTATATAAGAGGACTGCTCGACATAAATTAGTTAACATGAAACTTAACAAGCACCATATTGTATTAGGCTAGGAAGCAGACCTGTATACTACAAACGGTTAGTTTGTGGAAATGAAGTTTGTGAAATTAAGTTTTTTTTTTATTTAGTACACAGAGGAATAAATGTACATAGTTTATAGTGGTGGGAGATAGACGGGTGTTGGTGCTAGTATTAAACAGGGGGATTTGAGATTTAGAATCAGTCTAGCATCTACCATACAAATAACGCATATTATAGGGGCCTATTTCAGACCGGGAAACACATCATTGCAAGCTGCTTCAAACATCGACCATATAATGGCGATCTGGGCTTTATTAACTTAGACGATGAAACGCTGGGCTGGTTTGCTGCAATTCAACTGAAGGTCTAAAAAGGCATACGCAAGAAATAGGGGGATGTGACTCGATATGTAAAATTCTGAGAAAAAACACTGATCAGAATCTGAAAGACAACAAATTTTTGTTTTTTAGTTCAAGCCACTAGTGCTAAAATATGCACAACTCCTATATTTCTCGATAAACCGGTTTTCATTGGTGTTCAGTGTTAATACACAATTAATGTAGATGCAATATTCTAAATATGAGTGTGGTACTATGAGTTACCGGATGATAGCCCTTGGTCATGTCTTTGTCACGAAACCAATGTAACGCTATCCTAAGGACGGGACCTAATGTAGTGTTATCTTTTGCCGGGAAGTGTAAGTTGGTGTGTCCACGTCGTGTTTTGAAAATGATCTCATCGTTCTGGTATTGCACTACCAGCTCTGCGGTGGTAAACGCACCGCACAGCCCCTATTTTTAACGGATGTGATTTGCCATTAATTCTCTTCAGATGATTAATTATCTCGACTTTGACAATCATCTGAAAATCGAACGCTTGTATAAAAGGGGCGACAAACTTTTTTTGAGAAAAAACATACATAAATATATAGATTAGTTATCTTTACTGAAGAAACATGATGCAGAATTCGAAAGTCGGCTGGAGTTCGGCTTCGTACGACCGTTTTGTACATAAATGAAATCTCAACTAGTCCTTCTCCATCGCGGTGACCAAAACGAGAAAGATATATATATATATATATATATATATATATATATATAAAGAGAGAGAGAGAGGGGGGGATCCTATTTTTATAAGTTGGATTATTCGGACTACTGTTCTCATATTAAGTGTTATCACCACAACGTGTCGGTCACTGTAAACTCAAGCTTTTTTTATGTGTATATTTTAGAACTCGAGAATATTTCTGTTAAACTTAGGAATATGGACGCAATTTCGAACGTAACCATTTATTTAATAGACGGGGTTTGTATGCTGTCGTTACGTCACTCATGACTGATAGAAGTCTTCAGTGATTCGCAATTGTTCATATCGTCCGCGCCAAGCATTTAACCTTCAACCTTCAGATGACTATCACTTATAATTGTACTTAGTACTATATACTAGTATGTATATTTATACATATATATATACATACATATTACATATTATATATATATATATATATATATATATATATATATATATATATTCTATAACCTTATCTATTATTTTAAATTAATGGTTCCCATATTGTATTGAATGCTATACAAGGTCTGCTTAGTAAGTAATTGTTGCCCATATCTGCGCTGCTTGTTTGAGTCATCTTAATCGTTACCGTTTTATCTATCTATAATTGTTACTTCGTCTCATTAGATCATAGTTTTTGATGCTTCAAACGGGCACTATGAATTTAATGTATTTTATTAACCTTAACAGATGGCAAGGGTGACACCATACCATAGGTTTAGATCATTGAGATGTTTAACGAAATGAGAAAAGAGAGGAACTAACATGATGATAAGGAATACGAATTAAAAACGACTTCATATAAATGATGAAGTAAGGCTTGTGAAGTGAGAATACACCATTAAGGAAAGGAAAAAACAGAGATGGCTAACATATGCATTTTTTAATCGTAATATAATTAGTAGTTATAGTAGCCTTAGTAATACTAATAATATAGTATATAATATATACTAAATTATTATATCAACGATTAGAAAAGATGATAGTTGTTAAGGTGGACAATTGTAGTAGTAGTAGGATTGATAGTAAAAGTAGTACTTATAATTATAGTAGCATAGATAGTAAAAGTAGCAGTAGTAGTAATAGTATTATTAGCTGTCGTGATAAAGTAGTACGTAGTTGAACTATTTACGAAGAATTAGCAGTTGTGTAGATGGTGTTTGGTGTTGTGTTTTCATAAGAGGATACACAACATACTGATTGCATTCTTTTCTGTTGGAGATAACGGGTAAATAAATTACCTAATTGTATATGTCTATAAATAACCACAGTAAATTCGACTGCCATAATTCAGTATGACTAACATATAGTGCAAGCAATAGTAATAGTAGTATTAGACGACGACGACAACAACGACTACGACGATGACGTCGACGACGACGATGATAGTGATGATCAAGTGAGAACTAGGATAACTTGCAAAAAAAGGATGGAATAGGACGATAAACATGGTAAAAATGGGAGATCATAATTGATAGAAGAGAAGAAATTATCAGTAAATGGATAATTCAGTGCGTTTGAAAATCGACATAGAAATATCTAATAAACGAACATTTGGTATGTGAAAATATGGACAGAGAAATATAGACGGATAGAGATAGAGAGCGAAAGTGCGGTGATCAATCTGAGGAAAAAAGACGGAAGAAGGTGGCGGATAAAAAAGATGAGGAACATAAACGGAAGACGAACAGCAGTGGCTGATAGTTAACGTGAACATTTAACAGGAAGGAACGAACGAAGTGATTATTTCGAGATGTATTAAGAAAATGATGGGGAATATACTGAGGGAAGACTATAAGATGCGTTTTATTAAAGTGAAAAGAGAGCAAAACAACAAAGTGAAACATTGCAGAAAAACTGATAACGGAACTATAGAGACAAAGAAATGGATGAGAATGAGAACAAGACACATAAGGGCATGCAGGAAAGAAAGAGAGAGAGAGAGAGTAATGGACGAGATAAAGGGACGAAGAATGGGGAATGCTAAAATTGATTTCTAGAAAGAGATAAGAGAGAGAGACATAGAGAGAGAGAGAGAGAGGGGAAACCAGGCTGACGAGAACTACAGAACTAAATAAATACACACGCGGGAAAGACAGAAAAACACATATATTGAAGAGACGATCAATAGTGTAAAAATGAGAAGATAGACAATGAACAAAAGATAGTGAGATAAACTAATAAAGACACGGAATGGAAGAGTGAATGAGATATACTAAACGTTGAGTGGCATTGCTATGATGAAAAATAAAGATAGGTATCAGGGTAGAGCCGAGATAGAAAGAAACGAATAAATATACGAGATGAAAAGCACAGTGAGAGAAAGAGATATGCAAATGTAATGCAGATATTACTCAGAAAAGAGAAAATAAGAAGGAGAAAAACAAAATGAGATGTTAGCTGTTGACGAGAAAGACAGACAATAATAATGGCCGAAAGATAAAGAGATATGAGGAAAGTGATGTTAATGAAGTTACAGAGATTGCGAAGATTTAGTTGAGAAAAGCTGCGAAAGAGACGATAAAATATATGCTAATAAAGAGAGTAGACAGAGAGAACACATAGTTCTGAAACAGACAAGATGTATACTAAGAAATGAAAGATGGCAAAAGAATAATGTGTTGCTGTGAGAGAGATGGGATTGCTTAAAATGAATATAGAAAACAGAAATATATGGTATCAGTAAATGTGAGAGCGGCACATCTTGGGAAAATGAGAAAAAAGGGAATGAGAAAGAAAACGAGAAAGTGAAAGAGTAGACAATGAGAATGATGAGATAAGAAATTAGAAAATGGTGGTATAAAAGTCAATGTTTGTTTTTAATATGTAGGGATTAAAGCGAGAGGAAAGTATACACATAGACACTATGATAACGATAACAAAGTAAACAGTGACAGAGAAAGAGCCAATACGAGGTTGCAACACAATGACAACGAACTACATACTACACTAACCTACAACAAAAACGATATTGTAATCGATGAGAGAATTGTACATGACCACCGAACATATACTACACTACCGCTGCGAAAAGGCTGGTAGTTATTGTTGTAAGAAAACAACTGAAAAAAACACATCTAACTCAGACCCAAGAATAGGTCGTATTATAGTTAAAAATCTCCACCATAACACTCCATTAATAACGAATATATGTGTCAGTACACAATTACAATAAAGTATGGACACAATGACGTTGGGCAGTGTACCACTGAACAAACATAATGATACAATAATAGTTTTATACACATTTTCATAACACTTCCCCCTTATTAATTTATAATTAGTCAATAAACTGCAGGTACATACAAATACTGTAAATTTTTAAACTAAAAATGCAGCCAACAAGGAGGCTTAATAGTACACCCCTATCCTCTAAGAACAGATACCGTGGGGTCATCTACTTGCGTTGAGGAAGACTCTGGGGCATCGTCAATAGATTTTCCAGGAGAACCAAACGGAAATGAATCCATTCAATCAGAATTAGAATGGTCAACATTAAAAGACAACTCACAGGGAGTCAGTGCATTACAGAAACAGTGGACTCCTTAGCATCTTGATATATAATATGGGAATAATTAGGATTAGCCTGCAATAGCTCCACCTCATGAACCAGAAGGTCATATGTAGAAGTGCGTACATGTCTCTTCAATAGGACTGATCCAGCTTTAGACAACCAAGAAGGTAAAGATGCTGCAATTAAGATCTACGTGCATAATAAAATTTCATGCGGAGTAACATTTGCTGATGCTGACAACAATTTCTTAATAGAATGCAAATTATTCTGCAACACAGATTGCCAATAGTTCACAGATAATTTCCGAGATGCCAGTGTTATTTTAGTTTTTCACCAAATAACACAAGTATACCTTTCAACCTGACCGTTCCCTCTCGGATTATAGGAAATAGTTTTACTACATGCTATAACCTTACAGGTTAGACACTCTCTAAGTTATTTGTATGGAAAAGCAGAACCAGGATCTGAGTGGATATAAGCAGCCAAACGAAATATGGAAAGTAATTGACTACGACATTGAATAACCGTTGCCGTAAATACATATTTTACAAGGGAATGTTAATGGGAACCTTGGATACTCATCAATACTATTACTAAGAATATGACCTTTAAAAGCTATGTGTAATTGTTCAAAGGGTTGAATAAATGAATTAAACTAGATTTGCAAGTTTTCCCAAACACTTGTTTACATTCGATCCGGGTCTTGCATGAAGCACAACTCTCTTAACATCAGAGTAAGGTAGATCTTTAGTTTAAACAAAATGATGAAATGTTGTCACTCTCCGATGGAACAGTGCTTCATGAATGAGGTATAAAGATTCATCAGAATTAGTACCGGTAGCACACAATATGCTCTAGATAAGACATATAGAATAATATTTAATTCACGAAGATTGTACACTATGTCGAAATCCTTACAAAGCAAGTCTATCTTCTTTTCTTTATCTTACTCTTATGTTTTGTATGAAACATAAATCTAACAGAGTGTCGATCAGTTCTAATAGTAAAATGGCGACCTGGGAGGTAGTATCTTCAATGACGGATTGGTTTCAATGATGGCTTGAACCTGTTTTTCAATTGCAGCATACTGTTTTTGCAGGTCATTGCAGAGTTCTAGCAAATAATTCAACAAAGCGGCTTTGTTGATTTAACACTGCTACTATAGCAGATTAGCATGCATCAATCTCTACTTCAAATGGAATTGGTTCATCAACTGCCCTCACAACAGAATTCTCTATATCTCTTTTCAGTTCATAGAATGCTTCTCTAGCTTCCCCAGTAACATGGAGAACAGTAATTAAACTCAGTAGATGAACTTTATAAGAGTAATTTATCATCTACCGAGAATTATATGCAAATAAGCGTTGGGTTCGTCGCAATGTGTTTTGGTTTATAGTCAGAGGTAAGTCGCGAAGCGGTTGTAGACGTTTAAGATCTGGTCTCATTTCACCATTTTTAATGACATGTCCCAAAATATTCAAGGACTTTGTTTAAAATATACATTCTCCTTATTGCAAATAATACCTCTTCTTTTAGCTGCGTCCATGAGTTTTTTTTTCAGATTTACGTCATGACTGTCAGTCTGTCATGCAGCAAATTGTTATGTCGTCAAAATATACAAATGTGGTACTCAGATTCTCATCTTTAAAAATAGAATCCGTTATTGTTTGGAAACAGGCAAGACCATTTGCAACACCAAATGATATTTGTGTAAACCGATAAAGTCCTCCGCCCGCTGGTAAAGCTGTATAAGGCCTATCTTCCCGTTTAATAGGTATCTGGTGGTACCCAAATGTCAAATCTATAGAACTAAATATTTTATATTCTGCTATTTTACTTACAATTCTATCAATGCGAGGTAATGCTTAACTGGTAAATAGTGTTAATTTGTTGATTGTCGTCGAGTGATAAATGGCTAGACGAATCTTGCGTGCTTCACTTTTCACTACAACTGCTTGTGCTCTCCAAGGTGAGTTACTAGGTTCGGCGATACCTTATTTTATCAATACACTTCGCGACCTAGTGGTAACAGGAGAACAATCAGGTGGTACATTAGCAAATAACTATGAAGGTTCAACTTACATCGTATTTGAACTACACACAACAAGAGGTGGTAATTCGCCACCATAATTCACAGTTACCGATTCACGTTATTTTTGAAAATCCTTTCCAAGTAAAATATAACTACAAAGATTTGGATAAACTGTCAGTCTGTATCCATAATATGTTCGACATTCTACATTAAAATCAACTTTACAAAAACATTCAGTGTCCACAGATAAAGAAGTAGTTGCGATAGATGCATAACTATGCACTGCGTGTCTTTTCAAAGAATCAATTTTAGAAACATCTGAGTGCACAAAACTATTAGTACTCACGCTATTAATTAGTTCATCCATTTTGGCACCAAAGATATCTTGATAATTGCCTTAGACAAGGATTAAGGAGCAGCTGCTGATGTCATTGCAGCAGGAAAAATGAAATCATCCCTGGCATTGGTAAATGCACTTACATTTATTGTAAGGGATGGAGTAGCACTACAAACTCTCGCAAAATGACCACGTTTGTGGCATGAATAACACAATGAATCTTGAGCAGGACATTTAGCTCTATGATGTTTTGAATAGTCACAGTAAGAGCATTTAGTTGCAGGCGTACTAGCTGTAGCAACCACAACAGCAGCATCTGGCACAACATCAATAGAAGTTTCCGCCTGTTCAATACTTGCACTCACTTAATTGTGAATCTGATAAATA
>OY744516.1:47414767-47444767 GCA_963556195.1 Sepiola atlantica
CTCTTCCCTGGTCACCCCATTTCAGCGCTACTTTCTAATTTTGCCTTTTGCGAAAGCTGTTTCTTCCCCACCATTTCTCCTACGTTGGCCAGGGCAATAGTATATCATATTTCTATAAAAAGTAACACCTCTATATGCGCCTTCTATATAGGTACTTATCTCCGCCCCGGTGTTCATACTATATACGTATCTATCATCACCCCGGTGCGCATACTATATACGTACCTATCGCCGCCCCAGTGCACATACTATATATGTACCTATCGCCGCCCCAGTGCAGATACTATTTAAGTACCTATCGCCGCCTCGGTGCGAATGCTAAATAGTACCTATCGCCGTCCTGGTGTGCATGCTACATAAGTACCTATCGCTGCCCTAGTGCGAATAATTAATATGTACATATTGCCGCTTTGGTGCGAATGCTAAATACGTACCTATCGCCGCTTTGGTGCGAATGCTAAATACGTACCTATCGCCGGCCCGGTGCGAATGCTAAATACGTACCTATAGCCGCCTCGGTGCGAATGCGAAATACATACCTTTCGCCGTTCCGGTGCATGTGCTATATACGTACCTATCGCCGCCCCGGTGCACGTGCTATATACGTACCTATCGCCGCCCCGGTGCGCGTGCTATATATGTACTGACTGCCGCCGCAGAGCGCATGCTATGTACGTACTTATTGCTGCCCATGTGTACATGTTATATACGTAGCTATCGCCACCCCTAAATTCTGAATACGTACCTATAGCCGCCCCGGTGTGGAAGCTAAATAGGTACTAATTGCTGCCCCGGTGCGAATGCTAAATACATACCTATCGCCGCTCCGGTGTGAATTCTAAATACGTACCTATCACCGCCCGGTGTGAATTCTAAATACGTACCTATCGCTGCCCCGGGTCGGAAGCTAAATACGTACATATCGCCACCCTGGTGCGAATGCTAAATACATACCTATCGCCGCCCCGATGTGAATGCTAAATACGTACCTATCGCCGCTCCGGTGTGAATTTTAAGTACGTACCTTTCGCCGCCCGGTGCGCGTGCTATATACGTACCTATCGCCGCCCCGGTGTGAATTTTAAATACGTACCTTTCGCCGCCCCGGTGCGCGTGCTATATACGTACCTATCAGCGCCCTGGTGCACGTGCTATATATGAACCGATCGCTGCCTCAGTGCACATGCTAAATACATGCCTATCACCGCCCCGGTGCACATACTATATACATACTTATTGCCGCCGATGTGCACATGCTATATACGTACTTATCGCCACCGCTGAATGCTAAATAAGTACCTATCTCCGCCCAGGGGTGAATGCTAAATACGTACATATTGCCGCCCCGGTGTGCATACACCATATGTACCTATCACTGCCCCAGTGTAAATACTAAATATGTACATATCGCCGCCCCTGTGCGAATGCTGAATACGTACCTATCGCAACCCCAGGGCGAATGCTAAATACGTAACTATCGCCACCCCTATACACTACTATATACGTACCTATGCCACCCCAGTGCACATACTATATATAAACCTATCACCGGCCTGGTGCGCATAATATATTCGTACCTATCGCGGCTCTGGTTTGCATACTACATACTTACCTATCTCTGCAAGGGTGCACATACTATATATGTACCTATCTCCAGCCCAGTTCGCACACGTAAGAACTCATATTAGTGCACCCCTGTCGTGTTTGAAAAACAAAATAGTGTTCATTCATGTATTGTCACTATCATAAATATAAATAATTTTAGTTAAAAACAGAAAAAAAGAAATGTTTTTGCCTCCCCCCACGAACATTTTTTTCCATCCTCCCACATACTTAGAAATATTTTTAATTTAAAAGAAATAAAAAAGAAAAGAAAATTTTTTGACCCGCCCCAAAAATTTGATGTTCCCCCCATACATAGAAATATTTTTAGTTTAAAAAAAGAAAAAAAAAATTTGTTTAGCCCCCCGCCCAGAAAATTTTTTTTTTCATCCTGCCCCATACATATAAATATTTTCAATGAAAAAGATAAAAGAAAAGGAAAAAAATGTTGCCCCCCACCACAATTTTTTTTTGTGCGCATGCTATATTCGTACTTATGGCATCCCATGTGCACATGCTATATACGTTCCTATCGCCACCGCTGAATGCTAAATACATACCTATAGTCTCCTCGGTGCGAATGCTAAATAGGTACCTATCGCCGCCCCGGTGCGAATGGTAAATACGTTTATATCGCCGCTAAAAATTTCCACGACCACCAATCTCTCCAGGCTCCCCAACTTTTTTTTACTCTCGCCCAACCCTGAGTAATATTTTTAGTTCCAAAAATAAAAAAATAAAAAAATTTGGCCCGACCCCTAAAAAGTTTGTCCTGACCTCTAAACATTTCCCCGAGCCCCCAATCTCTTCAGAACGCCCCCAACTTTTTTATTATTCTCTCCCAATCCTAAGAAATATTGTTAGTTAAAAAAATAAAAAAACAAAAAAAATTTGGCTCGACCTATAAAAAGTTTGTCCTGACCCCTAAAAATTTCCCCGACCCCCCCAATCTCTCCAGCCCCCCCCCACAGTTTTTTTACTCTCGCCCACCCTGAGTAATATTTTTGTGCAAAAAATAAAAAAATTTGGCCCGACCACTTAAAAGTTTGTCCTGACAATCTCTCCAGCCCCCTCAATTTCTTTTACTCTCCCAAACATGAGAAATATTTTGAGTTCAAAGAAAAAAAAAAAAATTTGGCCTGACCCCTAAAATTTTGGCCTGCCCCCTAAAATTTTCCCCGACCCCCTAATCTCTCCAGCCCCCCCCCCCTCCAACTTTTTTTCACTCTTACCCCCACCAACTGTTTTTTTCAGTGTCCCACAACCCTGAGAAATATTTTAAGTTAAAAAAAAATAAAATAAAAAATTTGGCCTGACCCCTAAAAAATTTGTCCTGACCCCTAAAATTTAATTGTGTTTTTAAACGTGAGTTAACGCACTTCCTTAGCTATCCTCTAACAAATAAATTTCATTAAAAAACATTAATTGGTTTATGAACTTGAGGTATTACGTAATTAAATTACAATATGACTCAGCAATTTCAAATTACTATAAAATATAATGAAAAATAAATGAAAAGCCCCCCCCCCTACCCGATGAAATATTCCCCATGGACCCTTAAGGGCTGGGTTAATAGATTCGAGAATACTCTCATCATCTTACTCTGTGAATTTTACATAAGAATACACTTTTATATGTTATGTGTATATTCTCTAACCTTGTTTTAAACACCTTAATTGTGTTTTTAAACGTGAGTTAACGCACTTCCTTAGCTACCCTCTAAAAAATAAATTTCATTAAAAAACATTAATTGGTTTATGAACTTGAGGTATTACGTAATTAAATTACAATATGACTCAGCAATTTCAAATTACTATAAAATATAATGAAAAATAAATGAAAAGCCCCCTCCCCCCGATGAAATATTCCCCATGGACCCCTAAGGGCTGGGTTAATAGATTCGAGAATACTCTCATCATCTTACTCTGTGAATTTTACATAAGAATACACTTTTATATGGTATGTATATATTCTCTAACCTTGTTTTAAACACCTTAATTGTGTGTTTTAAACGTGAGTTAACGCACTTCCTTAGCTACCCTCTAAAAAATAAATTTCATTAAAAAACATTAATTGGTTTATGAACTTGAGGTATTACGTAATTAAATTACAATATGACTCAGCAATTTCAAATTACTATAAAATATAATGAAAAATAAATGAAAAGCCCCCCCCCCCCCGATGAAATATTCCCCATGGACCCCTAAGGGCTGGGTTAATAGATTCGAGAATACTCTCATCATCTTACTCTGTGAATTTTACATAAGAATACACTTTTATATGTTATGTATATATTCTCTAACCTTGTTTTAAACACCTTAATTGTGTTTTTAAACGTGAGTTAACGCACTTCCTTAGCTACCCTCTAAAAAATAAATTTCATTAAAAAACATTAATTGGTTTATGAACTTGAGGTATTACGTAATTAAATTACAATATGACTCAGCAATTTCAAATTACTATAAAATATAATGAAAAATAAATGAAAAGCCCCCCCCCCCGATGAAATATTCCCCATGGACCCCTAAGGGCTGGGTTAATAGATTCGAGAATACTCTCATCATCTTACTCTGTGAATTTTACATAAGAATACACTTTTATATGTTATGTATATATTCTCTAACCTTGTTTTAAACACCTTAATTGTGTTTTTAAACGTGAGTTAACGCACTTCCTTAGCTACCCTCTAAAAAATAAATTTCATTAAAAAACATTAATTGGTTTATGAACTTGAGGTATTACGTAATTAAATTACAATATGACTCAGCAATTTCAAATTACTATAAAATATAATGAAAAATAAATGAAAATTCCCCCCCCCCCCTCGATGAAATATTCCCCATGGACCCCTAAGGGCTGGGTTAATAGATTCGAGAATACTCTCATCATCTTACTCTGTGAAAAGGCGACCCTCTAAAAAATAAATTTCATTAAAAACCATTAATTGGTTTATGAACTTGAGGTATTACGTAATTAAATATGACTCAGCAATTTCAAATTACTATAAAATATCATCAAAAATAAATGAAAAGCCCCCCCCCCCCCGATGAAATATAAATGCACATTGGTCTTTATTATAGATAAATATAAATGCACATTGGTCTTTATTATAGATACAAATAAATGCACATTGGTCTTTATTATAGATACAATTAAATGCACATTGGTCTTTATTATAGATACAATTAAATGCACATTGGTCTTTATTATAGATACAAATAAATGCACATTGGTCTTTATTATAGATACAAATAAATGCACATTGGTCTTTATTATAGATAAATATAAATGCACATTGGTCTTTATTATAGATAAATATAAATGCACATTGGTCTTTATTATAGATACAAATAAATGCACATTGGTCTTTATTATAGATACAAATAAATGCACATTGGTCTTTATTATAGATACAAATAAATGCACATTGGTCTTTATTATAGATTTTCTTAATATCCCCCCCCCCAAGAAAAAAATTGGCCTGAGGCGCTCACACCGGCGAATGCCGTCACCCCCCCTCCCAATTTGGCATGAAAGGAGGAGGTAATGCCTATCATGATAACGGAAGGGAGGGGGAGGAATATTAGCGTCTATTAAAAGGTTGTAGTGTGAGTGAATTTCTTCCTGACACTTTGCATTATTTTTCAAATTATCTGCCACTCTCTGACGTCATGATGACCTGATATAACCGGACACAATTTAGAGCAAGACCGGGTACATCCGCCAAGGGATTATGGGACAGGTGCGGATGTGATTGAGCAACCGTTGTTTCACTACACACACTTAACATAGGATTCCTATGTTGTTATTGATGAATCCGGACAGAAGTTATTGGATGATCTGATACAACCGGACACAATTTAGGGCAAGACCGGGTACATCCGGCAAGGGATTATGGGATGTTTACATTTTTGCATTTTTATCGGATTAGTACACAAATACATTAGAGTAATTTACTCCTCTCCAGGAGTTAGGGCACAAGGCCAGTTTTTATCCTACTCCCACCAGTAAGATGTGACCCAAGCTCGGGTCGGAAAGTGGGGGTTGAAAAGCCAGCGCCCGAGAGGTGAAATACATTAGATTATTTCGAATATGTTAAAAAAATGGCGTATAAAAGCTATGTTGAATTAGAGAAAAACGGCCTAGAGGAGTCTAAAAAATTTTGTTGATATTTAAAACTCATGTAATAATTTGTTAAATAGTATTGTACAATGTTTGTTGAAAGAAAATCATAGTTATTATTACTTGTTAATTTATTAAAGTAATTTGAACAGTGTATAGTGGATAGGCTGCTGTACTGCAGTAGATTTGTTATAAATAATCCAGTAAATCGCATAAAATTTTTTAAGCTTTGTGGGCCTCCTCCCTCGACAATCCAAGCCCCGAGTGCCATACAAACAGAAGCACCCCCTCCCCCCCCCGTTGCTATACCAGAGAAACCCCCCTCCCCCGGTTGCTATACTGCAGAAGCCTCGTGGTCCTATACTAAGGAAGCACCCCCACCAGGTGCTATACCGCATAAACCTCGTGGTCCTATACCGCAGAAGCACCCTACCTTTAGCTGCTATACCGCAGAAGCTTCAAGTTCCTATACTGCAGAAGCAACCCCCCGGGTGCTATACCATAGAAGCACACCCCTATACCGCAGAAGAACCCCCTGAGTGCCATACCGCTGAAGCCTCAGGCTCCTATACCGCAGAAGCACCACTCTCCGGTTGCTATACCACAGAAGTACCCACCAGTTGCTATACTGCAGAAGCAACCCCCCCCCCGGTTTCTATACCGCAGAAGCACCCCCCGGGTGCCATACCGCAGAAGCACACCCTGGGTGCCATACCGCAAATACCTCAGGTTTCTATACCGCAGAAGCACCTCTCCCCCGCCTGCCATACTGCAGAAGCCTCAAGTTCCTATACCGCAGAAGCACTCCTCTGGTCCCCTACCGCAGAAGCCGCAGGTTCCTATACCGCAGAAGCACTCCCCAGGTTCAATACCGCAGAAGCTACTACTGAAATAACCCTTACTGCCCCCCACTCCTTTTCATCTGCAAAATAGTCAAAAAAGGAAAGAAGATGGTGTTAAAATATTTTCCAAACCTATCACTACAGTAGCTCTATCTACGATATTGCGCACTTTTCTCCCAGACAACGCAGAGTACTTTGAAAATAAAGGAGGTCTCCTGAGCACTACTGAAATTACTTAGGTATCCTCCCTCGTTTTTATCTGCAAAATAGTCAAAAGAGGAAAGAAGATGGCGTTAAAATATTTTCCAAACCTATCACTACAGTAGCTCTATCTAGGATATTGAGCACTTTTCTCCCGGACAACGCCGAGTACTTTGAAAATCAAGGAGGCCTCCTGAGCACTACTGAAATTACTTAGGTATCCTCCCTTCTTTTTTATCTGCAAAATAGTCCAAAGAGTAACGAAGATGGTGTTAAAATATTTACCAAACCTATCACTACAGTAGCTCTATCTAGGATATTCAGCACTTTTCTCCCGGACAACGCCGAGTAATTTAAAAATCAAGGGGCCTCCTGAGGACTACTGAAATTACTCTTATCGATTTCCCCTATCCTTTTCAGCGTAGATGCTGTTAAAATATTATCCAAACCTATCACTACAGTAGCTCTATCTAGGACATTGAGCACTTTTCTCCCGGGCAACGCCGACTCATTTGAAAATCAAGGAAGCCTCCTGAGAACTACTGAAATCATTTAGGTATCCTCCCTTCTTTTTCATCTGCAAAATAGTCCAAAGGGGAACAAAGATAGCGTTAAAATATTTTCCAAACCTGTCACTACAGTAGCGCCATCTAGGATATTGTACACTTTTCTCCCGGACAACGCCGAATACTTTGAAAATCAAGGAGGCCTCCTGAGCACTACGTAAATCACTCTTATCGATTCCATATCCTTTTCAGCGTAGATGCTGTTAAAATATTATCCAACCCTATCACTATAGTAGCTCTATCTAGGACATTGAGCACTTTTATCCCGGACAATATAGTGTATTTTGACAATTAAGAAAGCCTCCTGAGCACTACTAAAATCACTTAGGTATCCTCCCTCCTTTTCATCTGCAAAATATTCCAAAGTGGAACGAAGATGGCGTTAAAATATTTTCAAAACCTATCACTACAGTAGCTCTATCTAGGATATTGAGCACTTTTCTCCTGGACAACGCAGAACAGCCTTGTGATTCTATACCGCAGAAGCACCCGCCGTAAGTGCCATACGGCAGAAGCACCCCCTGGGTGCCATACCACCTCATGGTTCCCTATTGCAGAACCACCCTCCGGTTGATATACCACAGAAGTAGCCCCCTGGTTGCTATATTGCAGAAGAACCCCCCTGGTTTCTATACCACAGAAGCACCCCTCGGGTGCCATACCGCAGAAGCACTCCTTGGGTGCCATAGTGCAGAAACCCGAGGTTCCTATATCGCAGAAGCACCCCCCCGGTTTCTATACCGCAATAGCACCCCTGATGCCATACCGCAGAAGCCTCAAGCTTCTATCCCGCAGAAGCACTCCCCTGGTGCCATACTGCAGAAGCCTCAGGTTCCTATACCGCAGAAGACCTCCCCGAGTGCAATACTGCAGAAGTCACTCTTACTGACCCCCTCTCCTTTTCATCTGCAAAATAGATTCTGTTAAAATATTATCCAAACCTATCACTACAGTAACTCTATCTAGGACATTGAGCAATTTTCTCCCGGACAACGCCGAGTAATTTGAAAATCAAGGAGGCCTCCTGAGCACTACTGAAATCACTCTTATTGATTCCCCCATCCTTTTCAGCGTAGATGCTGTTAAAATATTATCCAAACCTATCACAACAGTAGCTCTATCTAGGACATTGAGCAATTTTCTCCCAAACAACTCCGAGTACTTTTAAAATCAAAGAGGCCTCCTGAGCACTACTGAATTCCTTTAGGTATCCTGTCTCCTTCTGATCTGCCAAATAGTCCAAAGTGGAACAGAAGATGGCGTTAAAATATTTTCCAAACCTATCACTACAGTAGCTCTATCTAGGACATTGAGCACTTTTCTCCCGGACAACGCCGAGTACTTTGATAATCAAGGAAGCCTCCTGAGCACTACTGAAATTACTTAGGTATCCACCCTTCTTTTCATCTGCCAAATAGTCCAAAGGGGAATGAAGATGGCATTTAAAAAAATTTCAAAACCTATCACTACAGTAGCTCTATTATGGATATTGAGCACTTTTCTTCCGGACAACGCTGAGTACTTTGAAAATCAAGGAAGCGTCCTGAGCACGACTGAAATCACTCTTACGGATGATCCCATCCTTTTCAGCGTAGATGCTTTTAAAATATTATCCAAACCTGTCACTACAGTAACTCTATCTAGGACATTGAGAAATTTTCTCCCGGACAACGCCGAGTTTTTTGAAAATCAAAGAGGCCTCCTGAGCACTACTGAAATTACATCGATTTCCCCATCCTTTTCAGCGTAGATGCTGTTAAAATATCATCAAAACCTATCACTACAGTAACTCTATCTAGGACATTGAGCACTTTTCTCCCGGACAACGCCAAGTAATTTGAAAATCAAGGAGGCCTCCTGAGCACTACTGAAATTACTTAGGTATCCTCCCTCTTTTTTATTAGCAAAATAGTCAAAAGGGGAACGAAGATGGCGTTAAAATATTTTCCAAACCTATCACTACAGTAGCTCTATCTAGGATATTGAGCACTTTTCTCCCGGACAACGCCGAGTACTTTGAAAATCAAGGAGGCCTCCTGAGCACTACTGAAATTACTTAGGTATCCTCCCTCTTTTTTATCTGCAAAATAGTCAAAAGAGGAAAGAAGATGGCGTTAAAATATTTTCCAAACCTATCACTACAGTAGCTCTATCTAGGATATTGAGCACTTTTCTCCCGGACAACGCCGAGTACTTTAAAAATCAAGGAGGCCTCCTGAGCACTACTGAAATTACTAAAGTATCCACCCTCGTTTTTATCTGCAAAATAGTCCAAAGGGTAACGAAGATGGCGTTAAAATATTTTCCAAACCTATCACTACAGTAGCTCTATCTAGGATATTGAGCACTTTTCTCCCGGACAACGCCGAGTACTTTGAAAATCAAGGAGGCCTCCTGAGCACTACTGAAATTACTTAGGTATCCTTCCTCCTTTTTATCTGCAAAATAGTCAAAAGGGGAACGAAGATGGCGTTAAAATATTTTCCAAACCTATCACTACAGTAGCTCTATCTAGGATATTGAGCACTTTTCTCCCGGACAACGCCGAGTACTTTGAAAATCAAGGAGGCCTCCTGAGCACTACTGAAATTACTTAGGTATCCTCCCTTCTTTTTTATCTGCAAAATAGTCAAAAGGGGAACGAAGATGGCGTTAAAATATTTTCCAAACCTATCACTACAGTAGCTCTATCTAGGATATTGAGCACTTTTCTCCCGGACAACGCCGAGTACTTTGAAAATCAAGGAGGCCTCCTGAGCACTACTGAAATTACTTAGGTATCCTTCCTCCTTTTTATCTGCAAAATAGTCAAAAGGGGAACGAAGATGGCGTTAAAATATTTTCCAAACCTATCACTACAGTAGCTCTATCTAGGATATTGAGCACTTTTCTCCCGGACAACGCCGAGTACTTTGAAAATCAAGGAGGCCTCCTGAGCACTACTGAAATTACTTAGGTATCCTCCCTCGTTTTTATCTGCAAAATAGTCAAAAGAGGAAAGAAGATGGCGTTAAAATATTTTCCAAACCTATCACTACAGTAGCTCTATCTAGGATATTGAGCACTTTTCTCCCGGACAACGCCGAGTACTTTGAAAATCAAGCAGGCCTCCTGAGCACCACTGAAATTACTTAGGTATCCTCCCTGCTTTTCATCTGCAAAATAGTCCAAATAGGAACGAAGATGGCGTTAAAATATTTTCCAAACCTATCACTACAGTAGCTCTATCTAGGATATTGAGCGCTTTTCTCCCGGACAACGCCGAATACTTTGAAAATAAAGGAGGCCTTTTGAGCACTACGTAAATTACTTAGGTATCCTCCCTCCTTTTCATCTGCAAAATAGTCCAAAGGGGATCGAAGATGGCGTTAAAATATTTTCCAAACTTATCACTACAGTAGCTCTATCTAGGATATTGAGCACTTTTCTCCCGGACAACGCCGAGTACTTTGAAAATCAAGGAGGCCTCCTGAGCACTACTGAAATTACTTAGGTATCCTCCCTCCTTTTCATCTGCAAAATAGTCCAAAGGGGAACGAAGATGGTGTTAAAATATTTACCAAACCTATCACTACAGTAGCTCTATCTAGGATATTCAGCACTTTTCTCCCGGACAACGCCGAGTAATTTAAAAATCAAGGGGCCTCCTGAGGACTACTGAAATTACTCTTATCGATTTCCCCTATCCTTTTCAGCGTAGATGCTGTTAAAATATTATCCAAACCTATCACTACAGTAGCTCTATCTAGGACATTGAGCACTTTTCTCCCGGGCAACGCCGACTCATTTGAAAATCAAGGAAGCCTCCTGAGAACTACTGAAATCATTTAGGTATCCTCCCTTCTTTTTCATCTGCAAAATAGTCCAAAGGGGAACAAAGATAGCGTTAAAATATTTTCCAAACCTGTCACTACAGTAGCGCCATCTAGGATATTGTACACTTTTCTCCCGGACAACGCCGAATACTTTGAAAATCAAGGAGGCCTCCTGAGCACTACGTAAATCACTCTTATCGATTCCATATCCTTTTCAGCGTAGATGCTGTTAAAATATTATCCAACCCTATCACTATAGTAGCTCTATCTAGGACATTGAGCACTTTTATCCCGGACAATATAGTGTATTTTGACAATTAAGAAAGCCTCCTGAGCACTACTAAAATCACTTAGGTATCCTCCCTCCTTTTCATCTGCAAAATATTCCAAAGTGGAACGAAGATGGCGTTAAAATATTTTCAAAACCTATCACTACAGTAGCTCTATCTAGGATATTGAGCACTTTTCTCCTGGACAACGCAGAACAGCCTTGTGATTCTATACCGCAGAAGCACCCGCCGTAAGTGCCATACGGCAGAAGCACCCCCTGGGTGCCATACCACCTCATGGTTCCCTATTGCAGAACCACCCTCTGGTTGATATACCACAGAAGTAGCCCCCTGGTTGCTATATTGCAGAAGAACCCCCCTGGTTTCTATACCACAGAAGCACCCCTCGGGTGCCATACCGCAGAAGCACTCCTTGGGTGCCATAGTGCAGAAACCCGAGGTTCCTATATCGCAGAAGCACCCCCCCGGTTTCTATACCGCAATAGCACCCCTGATGCCATACCGCAGAAGCCTCAAGCTTCTATCCCGCAGAAGCACTCCCCTGGTGCCATACTGCAGAAGCCTCAGGTTCCTATACCGCAGAAGACCTCCCCGAGTGCAATACCGCAGAAGTCACTCTTACTGACCCCCTCTCCTTTTCATCTGCAAAATAGATTCTGTTAAAATATTATCCAAACCTATCACTACAGTAACTCTATCTAAGACATTGAGCAATTTTCTCCCGGACAACGCCGAGTAATTTGAAAATCAAGGAGGCCTCCTGAGCACTACTGAAATCACTCTTATGGATTCCCCCATCCTTTTCAGCGTAGATGCTGTTAAAATATTATCCAAACCTATCTAGGACATTGAGCACTTTTCTCCCAGGCAACGCCAAGTAATTTGCAAATCAAGGAGGCCTCCTGAGCACTACTGAAATTACTTAGGTATCCTCCCTCTTTTTTATTAGCAAAATAGTCAAAAGGGGAACGAAGATGGCGTTAAAATATTTTCCAAACCTATCACTACAGTAGCTCTATCTAGGATATTGAGCTCTTTTCTCCCGGACAACGCCGAGTACTTTGAAAATCAAGGAGGCCTCCTGAGCACTACTGAAATTACTTAGGTATCCTCCCTCTTTTTTATCTGCAAAATAGCTAAAAGAGGAAAGAAGATGGCGTTAAAATATTTTCCAAACCTATCACTACAGTAGCTCTATCTAGGATATTGAGCACTTTTCTCCCGGACAACGCCGAGTACTTTAAAAATCAAGGAGGCCTCCTGAGCACTACTGAAATTACTTAGGTATCCTCCCTCGTTTTTATCTGCAAAATAGTCCAAAGGGTAACGAAGATGGCGTTAAAATATTTTCCAAACCTATCACTACAGTAGCTCTATCTAGGATATTGAGCACTTTTCTCCCGGACAACGCCGAGTACTTTGAAAATCAAGGAGGCCTCCTGAGCACTACTGAAATTACTTAGGTATCCTTCCTCCTTTTTATCTGCAAAATAGTCAAAAGGGGAACGAAGATGGCGTTAAAATATTTTCCAAACCTATCACTACAGTAGCTCTATCTAGGATATTGAGCACTTTTCTCCCGGACAACGCCGAGTACTTTGAAAATCAAGGAGGCCTCCTGAGCACTACTGAAATTACTTAGGTATCCTCCCTTCTTTTTTATCTGCAAAATAGTCAAAAGGGGAACGAAGATGGCGTTAAAATATTTTCCAAACCTATCACTACAGTAGCTCTATCTAGGATATTGAGCACTTTTCTCCCGGACAACGCCAGGTACTTTGAAAATCAAGGAGGCCTCCTGAGCACTACTGAAATTACTTAGGTATCCTCCCTCCTTTTTATCTGCAAAATAGTCAAAAGGGGAACGAGGATGGCGTTAAAATATTTTCCAAACCTATCACTACAGTAGCTCTATCTAGGACATTGAGCACTTTTCTCCCAAACAACGCCGAGTACTTTAAAAATACAGGAGGGCCCTCTGAGCACTACTGAAATAACTTAGGTATTCTCCCTCCTTTTCATCTGCAAAATAGTCCAAAGGGGAAAAAGATGGCGTTAAAATATTTTCCAAACCTATCACTACAGTAGCTCTATCTAGGATATTGAGCACTTTTCTCCCGGACAACGCCGAGTACTTTGAAAATCAAGGAGGCCTCCTGAGAACTACGTAAATTACTTAGGTATCCTCCCTCGTTTTTATCTGCAAAATAGTCCAAAGGGTAACGAAGATGGCGTTAAAATATTTTCCAAACCTATGACTACAGTAGCTCTATCTAGGATATCGAGCACTTTTCTTCCGGACAACGCCGAGTACTTTGAAAATCAAGGAGGCCTCCTGAGCACTACTGAAATTACTTAGGTATCCTCCCTCGTTTTTATCTGCAAAATAGTCCAAAGGGTAACGAAGATGGCGTTAAAATATTTTCCAAACCTATCACTACAGTAGCTCTATCTAGGATATTGAGCACTTTTCTCCCGGACAACGCCTGGTACTTTGAAAATCAAGGAGGCCTCCTGAGCACTACTGAAATTACTTAGGTATCCTCCCTCCTTTTTATCTGCAAAATAGTCAAAAGGGGAACGAAGATGGCGTTAAAATATTTTCCAAACCTATCACTACAGTAGCTCTATCTAGGACATTGAGCACTTTTCTCCCAAACAACGCCGAGTACTTTAAAAATACAGGAGGGCCCTCTGAGCACTACTGAAATAACTTAGGTATTCTCCCTCCTTTTCATCTGCAAAATAGTCCAAAGGGGAACGAAGATGGCGTTAAAATATTTTCCAAACCTATCACTACAGTAGCTCTATCTAGGATATTGAGCACTTTTCTCCCGGACAACGCCGAGTATTTCAATCTCAAAGAGGCCTCCTGGGGACTACTGAAATAATTCTTATCTATTCCCCCATCCTTTTCAGTGTAGATGCTGTTAAAATATTATCCAAACCTATCACTACAGTAGCTCTATCTAGGACATTGAGCACTTTTTTCCCGGACAACGCCGAGTACTTTGAAAATCAAAGTGGCCTCCTGGGGACAACTGAAATCAGTTAGGTATCCTCCCTCCTTTTCATCTGCAAAATTGTCCAAAGGGGAACGAAGATGGCGTTAAAATATTTTCTAAACCTATCACTACAGTAGCTCTATCTAGGATATTGAGCACTTTTCTCCCGGACAACGCCGAGTACTTTGAAAATCGAGGAGGCTTCATGAGCACACCTGAAATTCCTTAGGTATCCTCTCTCCTTCGGATCTGCGAAATAGTCCAAAGGGGAACGAAGATGGCGTTAAAATATTTTCCAAACCTATCACTACAGTAGCTCTATCTAGGATATTGAGCACTTTTCTCCCGGACAACGCCGAGTATTTCAAAATCAAAGAGGCCTCCTGGGGACTACTGAAATAATTCTTATTAATTCCCCCATCCTTTTCAGCGTAGATGCTGTTAAAATATTATCCAAACCTATCACTACAGTAGCTCTATCTAGGACATTGAGCACTTTTTTCCCGGACAACGCCGAGTACTTTGAAAATCAAAGAGGCCTCCTGGGGACAACTGCAATCAGTTAGGTATCCTCCCTCCTTTTCATCTGCAAAATTGTCCAAAGGAGAACGAAGATGGCGTTAAAATATTTTCTAAACTTATCACTACAGTAGCTCTATCTAGGATATTGACCACTTTTCTCCCGGACAACGCCAAGTACTTTGAAAATCGAGGAGGCTTCATGAGCACTCCTGAAATCCCTTAGGTATCCTCTCTCCTTCTGATCTGCCAAATAGTCCAAAGGGGAACGAAGATGGCGTTAAAATATTTTCCAAACCTATCACTACAGTAGCTCTATCTAGGATATTGAGCACTTTTCTCCCGGACAACGCCGAGTACTTTGAAAATCGAGGAGGCTTCATGAGCACTCCTGAAATCCCTTAGGTATCCTCTCTCCTTCTGATCTGCGAAATAGTCCAAAGGGGAACGAAGATGGCGTTTAAATATTTTCCAAACCTATCACTACAGTAGCTCTATCTAGGACATTGAGCACTTTTCTCCCGGACAACGCCGAGTACTTTGAAAATCAAGGAGGCCTCCTGAGCACTACGTAAATTACTTAGGTATCCTCCCTCCTTTTCATCTGCAAAATAGTCCAAAGCGGAACGAAGATGGCGTTAAAATATTTTCCAAACCTATCACTACAGTAGCTCTATCTAGGATATTGAGCACTTTTCTCCCGGACAACGCCGAGTACTTTGAAAATCAAAGAGGCCTCCTGAGCACTACTGAAATTACTTAGGTATCCTCCCTCCTTTTCATCTGCAAAATAGTCCAAAGGGGAACGAAGATGGCGTTAAAATATTTTCCAAACCTATCACTACAGTAGCTCTATCTAGGATATTGAGCGCTTTTCTCCCGGACAACGCCGAGTACTTTGAAAACCAAGGAGGCCTCCTGAGCACTACTGAAATTACTTAGGTATCCTCCCTCCTTTTCATCTGCAAAATAGTCCAAAGGGGATCGAAGATGGCGTTAAAATATTTTCCAAACCTATCACTACAGTAGCTCTATCTAGGATATTGAGCACTTTTCTCCCGGACAACGCCGAGTACTTTGAAAATCAAGGAGGCCTCCTGAGCACTACTGAAATCAATTAGGTATCCTCACTCCTTTTCATCTGCAAAATTGTCCAAAGGGGAACGAAGATGTTAATTTTACATAAGAATACGCTTTTATATGTTATTTATATTCTCTAACCTTGTTTTAAAAACCTAAATTGTGTTTTTAAACGTGAGTTATCGCTCTTCCTTAGTTATCCTCTAACAAATAAATTCAAGTTGGCCTTGTAAAGCTAGCGCCCGAGAAGGTTAGCACTCTGGCCATTCAAAATTGCCTGGGCCGCCCCGTCGGGATTCCCCCGGTAGAGGCGCCTCAGTAAGCAATAAACTTACTCCTCCCCAAAGAGGGGAGGCAAAGCCTGGGAGTGTGGACCTCTTAGAACTGCACAGGACAGACCCATAGACCGGCGGAATGAAGCCCCGAAGGCCAAGACGATACCAGTCTATGGAGTGCAGTATCCATCGGAACAGATACTACACCTTGATCTTAGCAGCCAAAAGAAGTGAATTAATGCAATTTTCGGTTAAAAAAAAATGGCGTCTAAAAGCTATGTTGAATTAGAGAAAAACGGCCTGGGGAAGTCTAAAATTATTTGTTGATATTCAAAATTGATGTAATAAGTTGTTAAATAGTATTATACAATGTTTGTTGAAAGAAAATCATAGTTATTATTACTTGTTAATTTATTAATGTAATTTAAACAGTGTATAGTGGATAGACCGCTGTACTGTGGTAGATTCGTTATAAATACTGATAGAAATCGTGCCCAAAATTTTAATTTCGGATGCTTTCCTGGCCTTTTGGCTAAGATCAAAGTGTAGTATCTGTTCTCGGCATTTTTGCCTTGAGATCAAGTGTATTAAAAATCAGATTATCATTTTTTTTTTTTAATCCCTTTTCCTTTTGGGGATTTCTACTCCCCTAAAGTACAGGCTGAGGTCGTGATCTCACCGACGATTACTCATACTCCCCCCTCCTCCCCTGAATTTCACCTGAGGCGTTCACACCTGCGAATGCTGGAACTCCACCTCCTCCAGTTTCTCCTGAATACCGATTTCCCCCCCGATTTGGCCTGAGGCGCTCATACCGGCGAATGCCGACACTCCCCCTCCCCAGATTTGGCCTGAGGCGCTCCCCCTCCCCAGATTTGGCCTGAGGCGCTCATACCGGCGAATGCCGATATTCCCCCTCCCCAGATTTAGCCTGGCGCCCCACCGGCGAATACCGATACTCTCCTCTCCCCCAAAATTGGCCTGAGGCGCTCACACCGGCGAATGCCGACACCCCCCCTCCCCAGATTTGGCCTGAGGCGCTCCCCCTCCCCAGATTTGGCCTGAGGCGCTCATACCGGCGAATGCCGACATTCCCCCTCCCCAGATTTAGCCTGGCGCCCCACCGGCGAATACCGATACTCTCCTATCCCTCAAATTTGGCCTGAGGCGCTCACACCGGCGAATGTCGACACTCCCCCTCCCCAAATTTTGCCTGGGGCGCTCATACCGGCGAATACCGACATTCCCCCTCCCCAGATTTGGCCTGAGGCGCTCACATCGGTGAATGCCGACATTCCCCCTCCCCCCCTACTTGGCCTGAAAGGAGGAGGTAATGCCTGGAAGTATTATATCAGGATAACAGAACGGCCATAGTGAGGAAGGGAGGGGGGAAGGAATATTAGCGTCTATTAATAATTAAGAAAGAAAGTGTGGGAGTGAGAGGGGAAGAAGAAAGAAAGAAAAAAATGGTTGTAGTGTGAGGGAATTTCTACCCGCCACTCCCTTACTCTGACGTCATATCTAGTTTATCGTGACTTTGCATTATTTTTCTTCTCAAATTAGTATAAATAACGTTGAAAAGTGGAGTTAAAAGCCACCCCCCATTGGAGAAAAGTGCTCAGTCGACCCCGGAAGAGTCAATTTTTTTTTTCCGGTTCCGAGATATTACACGCGTCTGGGCTGGCCGGTCGGAATGATGTCACCCGTGTGACCGTGTGTTGGGTACTTTCGGAGGAGAAGACCAACATACATACATACATACATACATACATACATACATACATACATCCATACATACATACATCCATACAGACAGGTGACGTTTATATAATAGACTAGCGGGGCTACCCGGCGTTGCTCGGGGTCATAAAAACATAATTGAAGAAAAATCGCGTGTGTAACATCTTTATATTAAAACTTCTATTTCTCTCCCTCTCTCTCTATAGCTGTCTCTTTATCTTTCTACTTTTATCTACCCTAGTCGCTACTTTTAAATTTTGCCTTTTGCGAAAGCTGTTTCTTCCCCACCATTTCATCCCACGTTTCACAGGGCAATAGTATGACTTATTTCTATAAAAAGTACCACCACTGTCTGCGCCTTCTATATAGGTACTTATAACCGCCCCGGTGTTCATACTATATATTTTGAATCCCCTCATGATATCCTTCATCATTTTAACTCCCCTCGTTGTATTCATCATTTTCGATCTCCTCATACTATTAATCATTTTCAATCCCCTCATAATATTCTTCATCATTTTCAATCTCCTCATACTATTAATCATTTTCAATCCCCTCATAATATTCTTCATCATTTTCAATCCTCTCGTAATATTCCTCATCATTTTCAATCCGCTCATGATATTCTTAATAAGTTTCAATCCTCTCATGGTATATTTCATCATTTTCGATCCCCTCATGATATTCTTCTCATTTTCAATCCCCTCATGATATTATTCATCATTTTCAATCCTCTCATGGTATTCTTCATCATTTCCAATCCTGTCAGTCTATTCTTCATAATTTTCAATCCTCTCATGACATTCTTCATAATTTTCAATCCTCTCATGATAGTCTTCATCATTTTCAATCCCCTCATGATAGTCATCATCATTTTCAATCCCCTCATGATAGTCATCATCATTTTCAATCCTCTCATGATAGTCATCATCATTTTCAATCCTCTCATGATAGTCATCATCATTTTCAATCCTCTCATGATAGTCATCATCATTTTCAATCCTCTCATGATAGTCTTCATCATTTTCAAACCTCTCATGATAGTCTTCATCATTTTCAAACCTCTCATGATAGTCTTCATCATTTTCAAACCTCTCATGATAGTCTTCATCATTTTCAAACCTCTCATGATAGTCTTCATCATTTTCAATCCTCTCATGATATTCTTCATCATTTTCAATCCCCTCATGATATTATTAATCATTTTAAATCCCCTCATGGTATTCTTCATCATTTCCAATCCTGTCAGTCTATTCTTCCTCATTTTCAATCCTCTCATGAAATTCTTCATCATTTTCAATCCCCTCATGATAGTCTTCATCATTTTCAATCCCCTCATGATAGTCTTCATCATTTTCAATCCCCTCATGATAGTCTTTATCATTTTCAATCCCCTCATGATAGTGTACATCATTTTCAATCCCCTCATTATAGTCTTCATCATTTTCAATCCCCTCATTATAGTCTTCATCATTTTCAATCCTCTCATGATAGTCTTCATCATTTTCAATCCTCTCATGATAGTCATCATCATTTTCAATCCTCTCATGATAGTCATCATCATTTTCAATCCTCTCATGATAGTCTTCATCATTTTCAATCCCCTCATGATAGTGTACATCATTTTCAATCCCCTCATTATAGTCTTCACTATTTTCAATCCCCTCATTATAGTCTTCATCATTTTCAATCACCTAATGATAGTCTTCATCATTTTCAATCCTCTCATGATAGTCATCATCATTTTCAATCCTCTCATGATAGTCATCATCATTTTCAATCCTCTCATGATAGTCTTCATCATTTTCAATCCTCTCATGATAGTCTTCATCATTTTCAATCCTCTCATGATAGTCTTTATCATAGCTCTATCTAGGATATTGAGCACTTTTCTCTCGGACAACGCCGAGTACTTTGAAAATCAAGGAGGCCTCATGAGCACTAGTGAAATCACTTAGGTATCCTCTCTCCTTCTGATCTGCGAAATAGTCCAAAGGGGAACAAAGATGGCGTTAAAATATTTTCCAAACCTATCACTACAGTAGCTCTATCTAGGACATTGAGCACTTTTCTCCCGGCCAACGCCGAGGACTTTGATAATCAAGGAAGCCTCCTGAGAACTACTGAAATCATTTAGGTATCCTCCCTACTTTTTCATCTGCAAAATAGTCCAAAGGGGAACAAAGATAGCGTTAAAATATTTTCCAAACCTATCACTACAGTAGCTCTATCTAGGATATTGTACACTTTTCTCCTGGACAACGCCGAGTACTTTGAAAATCAAGGAGGCCTCCTGAGCACTACGTAAATCACTCTTATCGATTCCATATCCTTTTCAGCGTAGATGCTGTTAAAATATTATCCAACCCTATCACTATAGTAGCTCTATCTAGGACATTGAGCACTTTTATCCCGGACAATGAAGAATACTTTGACAATTAAGAAAGCCTCCTGAGCACTACTAAAATCACTTAGGTATCCTCCCTCCTTTTCATCTGCAAAATAGTCCAAAGGGGAACGAAGATGGCGTTAAAATATTTTCCAAACCTATCACTACAGTAGCTCTATCTAGGATATTGAGCACTTTTCTCATGGACAACGCCGAGAAGCCTCGTGATTCTATACCGCAGAAGCACCTGCCCTAAGTGCCATACGGCAGAAGCACCCCCCTGGGTGCCATACCACCTCATGGTTCCCTATTGCAGAACCACCTTCCGGTTGATATACCACAGAAGTAGCCCCCTGGTTGCTATATTGCAGAAGCACCCCCTGGTTTCTATACCACAGAAGCACCCCTCGGGTGCCATACCGCAGAAGCACCCCCCGGGTGCCATAGAGCAGAAACCCGAGGTTCCTATATCGCAGAAGCACCCCCCTGGTTTCTATACCGCAATAGCACCCCTGATGCCATACCGCAGAAGCCTCAAGCTTCTATCCCGCAGAAGCACTCCCCTGGTGCCATACTGCAGAATATTCAGGTTCCTATACCGCAGAAGAACACCCAGAGTGCAATACCGCAGAAGTCACTCTTACTGACCCCCCTCTCCTTTTCATCTGCAAAATAGATTCTGTTAAAATATTATCAAAACCTATCACTACAGTAGCTCTATCTAGGACATTGAGCAATTTTCTCCCGGACAACGCCGAGTAATTTGAAAATCAAGGAGGCCTCCTGAGCACTACTGAAATCACTCTTATGGATTCCCCCATCCTTTTCAGCGTAGATGCTGTTAAAATATTATCCAAACCTATCACTACAGTAGCTCTATCTAGGACATTGAGCAATTTTCTCCCGGACAACGCCGAGTACTTTGAAAATCAAGGAGGCCTCATGAGCACTACTGAAATTACTTAGATATCCTCCCGCCTTTTTATCTGCAAAATAGTCCAAAGGGTAACGAAGATGGCGTTAAAATATTTTCCAAACCTATCACTACAGTAGTTCTATCTAGGATATTGAGCACTTTTCTCCCGGACAACGCCGAATACTTTGAAAATCAAGGAGGCCTCCTGAGCACTACTGAAATTACTTAGGTATCCTCCCTCTTTTTCATCTGCAAAATAGTCCAAAGGGTAACGAAGATGGCGTTAAAATATTTTCCAAACCTATCACTACAGTAGCTCTATCTAGGATATTGAGCACTTTTCTCCCGGACAACGCCGAATACTTTGAAAATCAAGGAGGCCTCCTGAGCACTACGTAAATTACTTAGGTATCCTCCCTCCTTTTCATCTGCAAAATAGTCCAAAGGGGATCGAAGATGGCGTTAAAATATTTTCCAAACCTATAACTACAGTAGCTCTATCTAGGATATTGAGCACTTTTCTCCCGGACAACGCCGAATACTTTGAAAATCAAGGAGGCCTCCTGAGCACTACGTAAATTACTTAGGTATCCTCCCTCTTTTTCATCTGCAAAATAGTCCAAAGGTTAACGAAGATGGCGTTAAAATATTTTCCAAACCTATCACTACAGTAGCTCTATCTAGGATATTGAGCACTTTTCTCCCGGACAACGCCGAATACTTTGAAAATCAAGGAGGCCTCCTGAGCACTACGTAAATTACTTAGGTATCCTCCCTCCTTTTCATCTGCAAAATAGTCCAAAGGGGATCGAAGATGGCGTTAAAATATTTTCCAAACCTATCACTACAGTAGCCCTATCTAGGATATTGAGCACTTTTCTCCCGGACAACGCCGAATACTTTGAAAATCAAGGAGGCCTCCTGAGCACTACGTAAATTACTTAGGTATCCTCCCTTCTTTTCATCTGCAAAATAGTCCAAAGGTTAACGAAGATGGCGTTAAAATATTTTCCAAACCTATCACTACAGTAGCTCTATCTAGGATATTGAGCACTTTTCTCCCGGACAACGCTGAATACTTTGAAAATCAAGGAGGCCTCCTGAGCACTACGTAAATTACTTACGTATCCTCCCTCCTTTTCATCTGCAAAATAGTCCAAAGGGGATCGAAGATGGCGTTAAAATATTTTCCAAACCTATCACTACAGTAGCTCTATCTAGGATATTGAGCACTTTTCTCCCGGACAACGCCGAGTACTTTGAAAATCAAGGAGGCCTCCTGAGCACTACTGAAATTACTTAGGTATCCTCCCTCTTTTTCATCTGCAAAATAGTCCAAAGGGGATAGAATATTGCGTTAAAATATTTTCCAAACCTATCACTACAGTAGCTCTATCTAGGATATTGAGCACTTTTCTCCCGGACAACGCCGAGTACTTTGAAAATCAAGGAGGCCTCCTGAGCACTACTGAAATTACTTAGGTATCCTTCCTCTTTTTCATCTGCAAAATAGTCCAAAGGGGATAGAAGATTGCGTTAAAATATTTTCCAAACCTATCACTACAGTAGTTCTATCTAGGATATTGAGCACTTTTCTCCCGGACAACGCCGAATACTTTGAAAATCAAGGAGGCCTCCTGAGCACTACGTAAATTACTTAGGTATCCTCCCTCCTTTTCATCTGCAAAATAGTCCAAAGGGGATCGAAGATGGCGTTAAAATATTTTCCAAACCTATCACTACAGTAGCTCTATCTAGGATATTGAGCACTTTTCTCCCGGACAACGCCGAATACTTTGAAAATCAAGGAGGCCTCCTGAGCACTACTGAAATTACTTAGGTATCCTCCCTCCTTTTCATCTGCAAAATAGTCCAAAGGTTAACGAAGATGGCGTTAAAATATTTTCCAAACCTATCACTACAGTAGCTCTATCTAAGATATTGAGCACTTTTCTCCCGGACAACGCCGAATACTTTGAAAATCAAGGAGGCCTCCTGAGCACTACGTAAATTACTTAGGTATCCTCCCTCCTTTTCATCTGCAAAATAGTCCAAAGGGGATAGAAGATTGCGTTAAAATATTTTCAAAACCTATCACTACAGTAGTTCTATCTAGGATATTGAGCACTTTTCTCCCGGACAACGCCGAATACTTTGAAAATCAAGGAGGCCTCCTGAGCACTACGTAAATTACTTAGGTATCCTCCCTCCTTTTCATCTGCAAAATAGTCCAAAGGGGATCGAAGATGGCGTTAAAATATTTTCCAAACCTATCACTACAGTAGCTCTATCTAGGATATTGAGCACTTTTCTCCCGGACAACGCCGAATACTTTGAAAATCAAGGAGGCCTCCTGAGCACTACGTAAATTACTTAGGTATCCTCCCTCTTTTTCATCTGCAAAATAGTCCAAAGGGGATAGAAGATTGCGTTAAAATATTTTCCAAACCTATCACTACAGTAGCTCTATCTAGGATATTGAGCACTTTTCTCCCGGACAACGCCGAATACTTTGAAAATCAAGGAGGCCTCCTGAGCACTACTGAAATTACTTAGGTATCCTTCCTCTTTTTCATCTGCAAAATAGTCCAAAGGGGATAGAAGATTGCGTTAAAATATTTTCCAAACCTATCACTACAGTAGCTCTATCTAGGATATTGAGCACTTTTCTCCCGGACAACGCCGAATACTTTGAAAATCAAGGAGGCCTCCTGAGCACTACGTAAATTACTTAGGTATCCTCCCTCCTTTTCATCTGCAAAATAGTCCAAAGGGGATCGAAGATGGCGTTAAAATATTTTCAAAACCTATCACTACAGTAGCTCTATCTAGGATATTGAGCACTTTTCTCCCGGACAACGCCGAATACTTTGAAAATCAAGGAGGCCTCCTGAGCACTACGTAAATTACTTAGGTATCCTCCCTCCTTTTCATCTGCAAAATAGTCCAAAGGGGATCGATGATGGCGTTAAAATATTTTCAAAACCTATCACTACAGTAGCTCTATCTAGGATATTGAGCACTTTTCTCCCGGACAACGCCGAATACTTTGAAAATCAAGGAGGCCTCCTGAGCACTACGTAAATTACTTAGGTATCCTCCCTCCTATTCATCTGCAAAATAGTCCTAAGGGGATCGAAGATGGCGTTAAAATATTTTCCGAAACCTATCACTACAGTAGCTCTATCTAAGATATTGAGCACTTTTCTCCCGGACAACGCCGAATACTTTGAAAATCAAGGAGGCCTCCTGAGCACTACGTAAATTACTTAGGTATCCTCCCTCCTTCTCATCTGCAAAATAGTCCAAAGGTTAACGAAGATGGCGTTAAAATATTTTCCAAACCTATCACTACAGTAGCTCTATCTAGGATATTGAGCGCTTTTCTCTCGGACAACGCCGAGTACTTTGAAAATCAAGGAGGCCTCCTGAGCACTACGTAAATTACTTAGGTATCCTCCCTCCTATTCATCTGCAAAATAGTCCTAAGGGGATCGAAGATGGCGTTAAAATATTTTCCGAAACCTATCACTACAGTAGCTCTATCTAAGATATTGAGCAGTTTTCTCCCAGACAACGCCGAGTATTTAAAAAAATCAAGGAGGCTTCTGGAGCAGTAATGAAATCACTCTTACCGATCCCCCCCCCCCCGCTTTTCATCTGCAAAATAGTCCCAAGAGAAACGTAGAAGCTGTTATTCGGCATTCCCCGGTAGGGGCGCCTCAGGCAGTAAGCAATAAACTTACTCCTCCCCAAAGAGGGGAGGCAAAGCCTGGGAGTGTGGACCTCCTAGAACTGCACATGACAAACTCATAGACCGGCGGAATGAAGCCCCGATGGCCAAGACGATTCCAGTTTATGGGGTGCAGTATCCATCGGAAGATACTACACCTTGATATTAGCCAAAAGAAGTGAATTAATGTAATTTTCGGTAAAAAAAAAAATGGCGTCTAAAAGCTATGTTGAATTAGAGAAAAACGGTCTGGGGGAGTTTAAAATTATTTGTTGATATTCAAAACTAATGTAATAAGTTGTTAAATAGTATTATACAATGTTTGTTGAAAGAAAATCCTAGTTATTATTACTTGTTAATTTAATAATGTAATTTAAACAGTGTCTAGTGGATAGACCGCTGTTCAGGTGTAGATTGGTTATAGTAAATAACCTCAAAATTTTGAATTTCTGATGCTTTCCTGGCCTTTTGGCTAAGATCAAAGTGTAGTATCTGTTCTCGGCATTTTTGCCTTGAGATCAAGTGTATTATCTAGTCCTATCCAGTAGGTGTCGGTTTTACACTGTCGAATCAAAAATCAGATTATCATTTTTTTTTTAATCCCTTTTCCTTTTGGGGATTTCTTCTCCCCTAAAGTACAGGCTGAGGTCGTGATCTCACCGACGATTACTCATACTCCCCCCCCTCCCCTGAATTTCTTCGCTTGAGGCCCCACTGGCGAATACCGATTTCCCCCCCGATTTGGCCTGAGGCGCTCCCCCATCCCCAGATTTGGCCTGAGGCGCTCACACCGGCGAATTCCGACACCTCCCCAGATTTGGCCTGAGGCGCTCCCCCTACCCAGATTTGGCCTGAGGCGCTCATACCGGCGAATGCCGACATTCCCCCTCCCCAGATTTAGCCTGGCGCCCCACCGGCGAATACCGATACTCTCCTATCCCCCAAATTTGGCCTGAGGCGCTCACACCGGCGAATGTCGACACTCCCCAAATTTGGCCTGGGGCGCTCATACCGGCGAATACCGACATTCCCCCTCCCCAGATTTGGCCTGAGGCGCCCCACCGCCAAATGCCGACACTCCCTCTCCCCATCTTGGGAAAATGAGAAAAAAGGGAATGAGAAAGAAAACGAGAAAGTGAAAGAGTAGACAATGAGAATGATAAGATAAGAAATTAGAAAATGGTGGTATAAAAGTCAATGTTTGTCTTTAATATGTAGGGATTAAAGCGAGAGGAAAGTATACACATAGACACTATGATAACGATAACAAAGTAAACAGTGACAGAGAAAGAGCCAACACGAGGTTGCAACAGAATGACAACGGATTACATACTACACTAACCTACAACAAAAACGATATTGTAATTGATGAGAGAATTGTACATGACCACCGAACATATACTACACTACCGCTGCGAAAAGGCTGGTAGTTATTGTAGTAAGAAAACAACTAAAAAAATACAGCTAACGCAGACCCAAGAATATGTCGTATTATAGTAAAAATTCTCCACCATAACACTCCATTAATAACGAATATATGTGTCAGTACACAATTACAATAAAGTATGGACACAATGACGTTGGGCAGTGTACCACTGAACAAACATAATGATACAATAATAGTGTTATACACATTTTCATAACACTTCCCCCTTATTAATTTATAATTAGTCAATAAACTGCAGGTACATACAAATACTGTAAATTTTTAAACTAAAAATGCAGCATACAAGGAGGCTTAATAGTACACCCCTATCCTCTAAGAAGAGATATCGTGGGGGCATCTACTTGCGTTGAGGAAGACTCTGGGGCATCGTCAATAGATTTTCCAGGAGAACCAAACGGAAATGAATCCATTCAATCAGAATTAGAATGGTCAACATAAAAGATAACTCACAGGGAGTCAGTGCATTACAGAAACAGTGGACTCCTTAGCATCTGGATATATAATGTGGGCATAATTAGGATTAGCCTGCAATAGCTCCACC
This sequence comes from Sepiola atlantica, assembly GCA_963556195.1. NCBI lineage: Eukaryota > Metazoa > Mollusca > Cephalopoda > Sepiida > Sepiolidae > Sepiola > Sepiola atlantica. The sequence goes on from OY744516.1 coordinate 47,441,851, forward strand.
TCATGAACCAGAAGGTCATATGTAGAAGTGCGTACATGTCTCTTCAATAGGACTGATCCAGCTTTAGACAACCAAGAAGGTAAAGATGTTGCAATTAAGATCTACGTGCATAATTAAATTTCATGCGGAGTAACATTTTTTGATGTTGACAACAATTCCTTTCTAGAATGCAACCTATTCTGCAACACAGATTGCCAATAGTTCACAGATAATTTCCGAGATGCCAGTGTTATTTTAGTTTTTCACCAAATAATACAAGTATACCTTTCAACCTGACCGTCCCCTCTCGGATTATAGGAAATAGTTTTACTACATGCTATACCCTTACAAGTTAGACACTCTCTAAGTTATTTGTATGGAAAAGCAGAACCAGGATCTGAGTGGATATAAGCAGCCAAACGAAATATGGAAGGTAATTGACTAAGACATTGAATAACCGTTGCCGTAAATACATATTTTACAAGGGAATGTTAATGGGAAACTTGGATACTCATCAATACTATTATAGAAATACATATTCTAGTAATTACTAAGAATATGACCTTTAAAAGCTATGTGTAATTGTTTAAAGGGTTGAATAAACGAATTAAACTAGATTTGCAAGTTTTCCCAAACACTGGTTTACATTCGATCCGGGTCTTGCATGAAGCACAACTCTCTTAACATCAGAGTAAGGTAGATCTTTAGTTTAAACAAAATGATGAAATGTAGTCACTCTCCGATGGCACAGTGCTTCATGAATGATGTATAAAGATTCATCAGAATTAGTACCGGTAGCACACAATATGCTTTAGATAAGACATATAAAATAATATTTAATTCACGAAGATTGTACACTATATCGAAATCCTTACAAACCAAGTCTATCTTCTTTTCTTTAGTTTACTCTTATGTTTTGTATGAAACATAAATCTAACAGATAGTCGATCAGTTCTAATAGTAAAATGGCGACCTGTTAGGTAGTATCTTCAATGACGGATTGGCTTCAATGATGGCTTGAACCTGTTTTTCAATTGCAGCATACTGTTTTTGCAGGTCATTGCATAGTTCTAGCAAATAATTCAACAAAGCGGCTTTGTTGATTTAACACTGCTACTCTAGCTAATTAGCATGCATCAATCTCTACTTCAAATGGAATTGGTTCATCAACTGCCCTCACAACAGAATTCTCTATATCTCTTTTCAGTTCATAGAATGCTTCTCTAGCTTCCCCAGTAACATGGAGAACAGTAATTAAACTCAGTAGATGAACTTTATAAGAGTAATTTATCATCTACCGAGAATTATATGCAAATAAGCGTTGGGTTCGTCGCAATGTGTTTTGGTTTATAGTCAGAGGTAAGTCGCGAAGCGGTTGTAGACGTTTAAGATCTGGTCTCATTTCACCATTTTTAATGACATGTCCCAAAATATTCAAGGACTTTGTTTAAAATATACATCCTCCTTATTGCAAATAATACCTCTTCTTTTAGCTGCGTCCATGAGTTTTTTTTTCAGATTTACGTCATGACTGTCAGTCTGTCATGCAGCAAATTGTTATGTCGTCAAAATATACAAATGTGGCACTCAGATTCTCATCTTTAAAAATAGAATCCGTTATTGTTTGGAAACAGGCAAGATCATTTGCAACACCAAATGATATTTGTGTAAACCGATAAAGTCCTCCGCCTGCTGGTAGAGCTGTATAAGGCCTATCTTCCCGTTTAATAGGTATCTGGTGGTACCCAAATGTCAAATCTATAGAACTAAATATTTTATATTCTGCTATTTTACTTACAATTCTATCAATGCGAGGTAATGCTTAACTGGTAAATAGTGTTAATTTGTTGATTGTCGTTGAGTGATAAATGGCTAGACGAATCTTGCGTGCTTCACTTTTCACTACAACTGCTTGTGCTCTCCAAGGTGAGTTACTAGGTTCGGCGATACCTTATTTTATCAATGCACTTCGCGACCTAGTGGTAACAGGAGAACAATTAGGTGGTACATTAGCAAATAACTATGAAGGTTCAACTTACATCGTATTTGAACTACACACAACAAGAGGTGGTAATTCGCCACCATAATTAACAGTTACCGATTCACGTTATTTTTGAAAATCCTTTCCAGGTAAAAAATAACTACAAAGATTTGGATAAACTGTCAGTTTGTATCCATAATATGTTCGACATTCTACATTAAAATCTACTTTACAAAAACATTCAGTGTCCACAGATAAAGAAGTAGTTGCGATAGATGCATAACTATTCACTGAGTGTCTTTTCAAAGAATCAATTTTAGAAACATCTGAGTGCACAAAACTATTAGTACTCACGCTATCAATTAGTTCATCCATTTTGGCACCAAAGATATCTTGATAATTGCCTTAGACAATGATTAAGGAGCAGCTGCTGATGTCATTGCAGCAGGAAAAATGAAATCATCCCTGGCATTGGCAAATGCACTTACATTTATTGCAAGGGATGAAGTAGCACTACAAACTCTCGCAAAATGACCCCGTTTGTGGCATGAATAACACAATGAATCTTGAGCAGGACATTTAGCTCTATGATGTTGTGAATAGCCACAGTAAGAGCATTTAGTTGCAGGTGTACTAGCTTTAGCAACCACAACAGCAGCATCTGGCACAACATCAATAGGAGTTTCCGCCTGTTCAATACTTGCACTTACTTAATTGTGAATCTGATAAATACTATAAAGCTCAGAGTTTTTTCTGGACAAATTCCAAGGCTCTCGACTGATCAAAAACTTTGGATGCATCTAATGATTTGTTTCCCAGCAAGTGGTGTCTAATTAGAGAGGACGGAAACCCACTGATAAAGGCATAACGAACTTACTCCTTCCGGTACTTATTTGCAGTGACGGACTACTTAAAACCTTCAGTGACTGCAAATAAGAATCCAACGTTTCCCCACTA
>OY744516.1:47449767-47507267 GCA_963556195.1 Sepiola atlantica
CAATGAGAAAATACGTCATAGTATACCAATAGTCGAAAGTGCAGTAACAACCTTTTACAAAGAGATGCTAATGAAACGTTTTAGGACGCTCCTGGTAGAAAATGGTTCGCCAAAATCAGAAATGTTTATGTAAAAAGTATAATATAGTGTCTGACAAACTAGTGGCTGTCTTTAAGATGATGAGGGAGTCAGTTGCATCGCCACGGTGTTTTCTTTTTGTGAGTCAGTGTACAATGTGTATAATAAAACGTGTGCCCATGACAACGGGAATAATTTATGTGGCCTCAATATCTATATGTTGTTTTTCAACATAATTGATACTTTAAATGAACATTCTTTTATCATCGAATTTATACTGGCAGTTTCAATAATAGCTGATTACTGTCTTATTTTTGGTGGGTATTTTTGCATTCAGCGGTATACATTTCTTAGTTGAAAATAAAATTATTTTCACTTCCTTAGTTTATAAATTTGCCAAAGAAATAAAAGTGTAAAAAATCGTGGAAGTGGGTATGACACAACGTGTGCCCGGTAGTCTCTCTTTCTCTCTCTCTCTCTCTCTCTCTCTCGCTCTCTCTCTCTCTCTATCTATATATATATATATATATACATATGATAACATATTAAAAGCACACATTAAAATGTATTTTAATGACATTTATAATAACCAATTTTGCAATTTTGAATGATGAAATAATTTATTCAACTTTTTTGCAAGCTCTCTATGAATAAAATAGTTGTCAGACAAGATTGCCCAATAGTTGTTTATTCTTGTTCATTACGTTGAAGGATTTAATAACGGTAAAGTCAAAAAAACACGTCGAGTTCTTCAAGTTATGTTATGAATTTCATTATTTTTAAACGAACGTCCCTTACACCGTAAAATGGTAATTTGACTCTACTGTAGTTCGACTCCTGAGAGAAAATACACTCTAAATTGAGAAAAATAAAATATAATTGACATTCTCGCCTTAAAATATATTATATATCTTAAGATTGTATAAAAAAATTAATAAATGATTTTATCATTTAAAATTGCAGTATAGGTTATGTTTTGAATATATCATGTATATATATATATATATATATATATATATATATATATATATATGTATATATAAATATATATGTATATATACATGTATATATATAAATATATATAGATATATACATATATATATATATATATATATATATATATATATATATATATATATATATATATATACGGTTTATAAATGTGTTTCCATGTAAGTAAATTGGTTATAATAAACTAAAGAGTTTCTTGCGTTGATACGCATCGACTTCTTCGGAAATTGATGCGGTAATGTATTATGGTTTAATGTCGACACAGTAGACACTAACGTAGTTATGCTATTGAAATTATTCGATTCACGTACGCCGTTAACATTTACCAAAAGTTTCGGTAACGTCTTCGATACTAAAGTTAGCCTATCATTTACGATGCATTCTACAGTATTGAGTTTAATTCAGATAGAATTACATTATTATAGTCAGAACGATTATTTAATTTGAGGTGGCGGCTGTATTCTTTACTGAGTCGATGTGTATTATATAGAAAAATGTCATTAACAATACAATAGGAATATATGAACTCCATATAAGAATATACCTTCACCATTAATTACATATATATATATATATATATATATATATATATATATATATATATATATACATATATATACATATATATATACTATATATATATATCTAATATATATATATGTATATATGCATATATATATGCAATTATTATTGAAAATAACAGAATTCTTCTGTTTTATTATCCCTATTTAATCTTGTTATTTTTCTGATGGTCCTATTGATATCAAAAATAAAATATAAAATAATGTTCAATAAGTTTCACAGGCGTACGCACGTTTTCGATTATCTGTCAAATCATCTTCAGGTGTCAAAAAAAAAATGAACAAAAAAGGTCGAAAGCGAAAATATGTTTTTAAAAAGACGGCGGAGAAACGCGCATAGAACGTTTATCGTATTGTTCCAGAAAGTCGTTTACGATTTAAATTCAGCAACTCTGAATGCCATTACAGAACAACATCATATTACGTAAAGTATTTTTAAGTATGACCACAAGTTTTATATGTGATGTTGTTAATTTTAGGTTGTTTTGTTTCATGTAAGTAGCTTCCACTATTTTTAATTATTTTAAATTGAGTTAGGAATGTTTGATTTCAGTGCTATTAACTAGAATGTGTCTTAACACAGAGGGAGGACGATTATGTTTTTTAAGATGTTGGTAAATTCAACTTGAGTTTAATGAATGCATGGTGAGGCGTAGGGATAAGGTAATTCTCATATCTAACCAATGTAGCTATTAGCTTTATTATTATTAGAGTCATATATATATATATATATATATATATATATATATATATATATATATCAATGTATTTATGTATATATTAATACATATCTTTTGGCAATGAATCCATTTGTACAAGTACATATCAAAGTATAATCTTATATATATTTTTTATACATACATATATATATATATATATATATATATATATATATATATATATATATATACATACATATATATTAATTGGAGTTATTCGTGTCACACCGGAAATTTCGTTACGTAAGGCCTTCTCACTGAAAAGTGTCAGCATGCTGATAAGTGTCCAGCGAGATCTGTCGAAGTCAGACTGTCGATAATGAATGATAGCTTTTTTATAACATTAGAAAACTTAGCAATTATTTTATTTCAAAAGAGAAAGAACACCGTTCAATTCATCCTGAAACTGAACTAAATTAAAAATTAATTACATATAAAAAGCAATTAAAAATGAATAGTTTTGCTTTTACTGTTATTTCATTGATTTATTTAAATATGTACGTTTACTTGTCTCCCCATAATTACAGGACATAGTATTTATTTACTCCTCTCCAGCAGTTAGGCACAAGGCCAGTGTTTATCTTACTCCCACAAGTAAGATGTGACCAAAGGTCAGGTCGGGAAAGTGGGGTTTAATCATTGCCTGGGCAGCCCCGTCGACATTCCCCGGTAGAGGCGCCTCAAACAGTAAGCAATAAACTTACTCCTCCCCAAAGATGGGACGCGAAGCCTGGGAGGGCGGGCCTCCTAGAACTGCACAGGACAGACCCATAGACCGGCGTAAATAAAGTCCCGAAGGCCAAGAGAATACCAGTCTATGAGGTGCAGTATCCATCGGAACAGATACTATACTTAGATCTTAGCCAAAAGGCCAAGAACATGGCAGAGTAAGACATATGTTTAGTATTTAATCTGAAGAAACAACTAAGCTCCTAAAAGTGGGCACTCTAGATTGGGGCAACATTAAAATTGCGTAAGTTTATAAGACATTATTCATACCCCTATAATGATTGAGAACAGAATAGACGAAGTGTAGTATAAGAGCAGATCTTTACAGAAAAGCAACATTAAAATAAAAAAAGTTAAGTATTCGTCGCCCAACATGGGCACTCATGGTGCGGAGGGTAATTTAAATTGATATCAATTTTCCAAAGCAAAGATTACACACACTTACTAACACAAGAAAAATACTTTATATTTAAATTCAATCCAGCATTGAACAGATCGTAACTCAAACTACACACCATACGGACCGCACTTTTTAAAACCTTTCTCTACCTATCTTTTTTTATCTATCTAATCATACGCCTGTCTGTGTGGGCACATATATGCATGACTGTGTGCGTGAGTGTGTCTCGGGGTTGGTGAATGGGTGTGTATGTCGCTCCCCTATGCACAACATTCAGAACTAACCGCACGCATACACACAGAACCTGGCAAACATCCAATGCGACGATAGGGCAATAAAAATAATAAATTTAAAAAGAAAGTCCAAACACTTCAAGAGATGGCAGATAAAATAACGGTCAGAATTGTAAGTACTTAATAAACACACACGACTTTGACTATGAGAATCAGAAAATAATAAAAACATAAAATGAAAAATATCGAAATATAAAAACACATACACACACACCCGCAAACCCACACATGCGCAAAAACGACAAACAATAACACATTTCCTCAAATGAAACATCACTCATTCAAATCGAAAGACATTACTTCAAATAGAGTTACATACCTAGTGAGAACGATCACCGCTTGAAACGCGTTATATACAATTATAAAATGGTAAAATAACAAAATAATAAATAAATATTGAGAAAAACTTTTTACACATGTTTGTAGCCTTACCCCTTCAAATATAGCTATCTATATATTATACGGTGAATGTGTCGTCATTAATAACTTTTGACAAGAAACGTAATTTATTTTGTCAAAAGAAAGTTATCATGAATGAATCGATATGTGCAAAACATGTTGAGAATGGATGGTAAGATAAAACAACCTACTTTTATAGATTAAATGTGTGTGTCAGTTAAATTTTCCATATGTAGATCAATATATGTATGTAAGAATGTCGGGACATATACACAGACGACCAGCGAAAATAGTTTTCTAATAAAAATAAAATAGATTAATCATTGAGACGAAAGGATAGAGTTTATTCCAGAGATAGAAGGTCACCATCGTTTGCGACGACAGTAAAACGGTGGAGGAGATATTATCAGGGCGAGTATCATTCAATATAGGCTTGTTAGTTCTATAAGAGTACTCAAAATGGTAAATATTACAGCTGCTACCTATTGCAATCTCTTGAGAGAATATTAAGGATATTGGTATAACTCTTGCTCTACTATTAGACTTTGTGTTTATAAACGACAAATGCTCGTTCTCACTCTGTCTATGCCAATCAAGCATTCTTCACATATTTGGCTATCATAGGTACACAGTTGATCATCTGCCATCCAGGATTCCTCAGATTCAAACCCTCATAAGAAATATTTTGCTCCATCATCAAACTAGTTTTATGCAAATAGATGTAATGTTCGTTCAAACCGGACTCAGGGGAAGCTACTAATACTGCAGCAATACCAGTGCTACCAACCATGATAAAATAATCGACCGATAAACGCAATACACGACATTTTGAAATTATTGTAATAAATAATATATTTGTTCATTATATGTATTGAAATATATGTTTTTGATCTCGGGATGAGCCTTTCATTTTTGCATTTCACAATGTCACATTCTGTAAAGGGTTGCGTATCTTTTTGCAAAGAAAGGGACTTTCTAGGTGATGGTTAAGAAAGGTACAAGTTTGCCGTCATACAAAGTGATGGTAGGTTGATGCATATACAGAGTCAAGTACGGTCATGACAGTTATGAGGACACAATTGTCATTGCGGTTCATGTAAAGTTTACAGACCAGTTTGCGTTACATGTGTTTGAAGGTAATGCACAAGCCACACTTGTGTAATGGTTGTGAATGTGATAAACCCATTTTCTTTCATAACATTTATTCTTGCAATGGAGTGTAAGCAGGAAATACACAAACTAGTTTTTCGTTTCTTGTAAAAAACCAGAAGGACAGCAACAGCGACAGACGGGGTTCTGAATATATTTGAACATGCAGGGTAGGCACAGGTTTCTTTTATTCAATTTCTTCAAACATAAAAAAATGCAGGCTGAACACTGATTACTTTTTTTTTCATAAAGGGGAAACACGAAAGCCAGTAAGTGTACATTCGGCTCGTTCGTTACCGTTCGCCAGTCCAAGAAGTGTTCGTTGAAACTCGTCATTGATGATGAGGTGCTGATGTTTCTTGGATGCCCATTACGAAAATTGTACCTACATATTATTCTAAGTAGAAACTTATAACTCTTATCTACATACGCGGAGGCACAGGAATACTTTGCCTTGTATCCAGACGCGTGGTTGCCCCTCTCGGTGTTATGAACCCGTTGATCTTTACAGGTAATACATCTAGGAAGTCAAAAACTCTGATGTTAATTCTGTACTCCTGACATCGTGCGGCATTGCACTGAACCACTGGAAGAGGAAGACTCCTTAGTCTTGGTCGACAACCTAACTAGAGCTCAAAACTCGAACAACTATCCGGTTTACAAACTACAACCGCATAAGGAGATACGCTTTGACTATCGCCTGGCATTTAAACTGACTCTTTACAATCACACAGCGTCTTCAAAGATACCCAGTGCTTTGCTTTGTTTTTATGACTAGTACAATAAACGCAATCCAACTATATGATTATCTCTATCTGGGCAACTTGGTGGCAATTTCTTGTGACATACTTCAACGCGACTAGTCTGAGCCGTATTTGTCTTAGAGGTTTAAGGTACAGGTTAGACAGCTTGTCCGGTCACTGTTTCCGACTTGCAGTGCAGAAGCCCTAACTTTTAGGTAGCGCTGAGAGCGACTGCTATATCAACATTTATATTTGTATATCGGGATGTAGTGCCATGTCAATAGACTTTCTGGAGGGCACAATCTTATATATGAAGATTTAGCCACTGGGCTACTTGTGTGAACTTCTCTTCTTGCACTCATAATACACTAAGTGTGCCCAACCCACAAAATATTACAATTACAATAAAACGAAAAACGAATCAACTAGACGCCCCTCAACCACTAAACAATTTATCAAATCGCCTCCTCCCTTCAAGCTCTATTTCACTAACATCCGAGTGCTTAGGACTAACTTCGATGATGTAGAATAATTTCTTTAAGCAAACTTCGCAGATATCCTAGCACTGAACGAAACTAACTTATACTTCGCAATCCCCTCTAATCACTTTGACATGTCTGGATACCTCCCACTCTACCGTAAGGACTCTACTAAACACATGCACGGACTCGGTGGTAATGTTCGCTACACACTTCCTTTGACTAGGGAACATAGTGTAAAATCAAATAATCAGGCTTATATGTGTTTTAGAGTAACCATTAAACATATCATTTCTCCCTCGCCCAAGGACTATACTCTCCTCAACGATGTATCTGATAGTAGTGACGACTCACTCTTTTCAGATCATAATTTCCAAATAAATGTATCTGGGGATGTTAATGTCCACCACAGTGACTGGCTTGGCTTTTCAAGATATACTGACACATCTGGTTGCATCGCTCATAGGTTCTCCATCGCAGATTTTCTTTCTCAGGCTGCCACTTCCACCATCCGCTTCTAATATGGTGACGATCAACAATCTACACTTCCAACTTATTCTTGACGACACTGCTAGTGTGATTAATGCTGATCACACTTTAATAATGGTCAATATCACGCTAAACCGCTGATCCCAAGCTGATGAGCCGCTGCTCAAAACGGCTCGATGCGATAAACGGATTGTTTTGTGATCGATCAGATAGAATATCAGATACAGCCCATATACTACAATGTTCTCTCTGCCAAGCAGTGTGCAAATGACACAACTAAGTGTCTCAAGGTAGATATTGTAGCATATGTCCTCGCGCGAAAATTCGTCTGGTAGCGACAGTCCCAACAACGGTACACTTCCACCTATGCCGCTTCTATTACCCATAGGTAGAAATCAATCAGCCAATATAACAGGTTGCTGCAAATAGGCTAAGTTTTATAGAAGCTATAAATGAAGGCAATATTGAAATAGCTTAGATGACCAATACACGCATTGAGTCATAGAAATTAGGAACCCGTGATTTCTCGAAAAAGCTATAATAATGTGATGAATAATGGACGATAAATAATTTCCTAGCTATCGGACTACCATGTAGTAACCTGCACGGGATCAGATAAAGTTGAACTGCAAGCTCAACTGTTCGCCTTTAACTCTACCTTGTACTCCACGATTTACACCCTTCCAAATTTCCTGATGCTAATTTAAGTCTAACTTCATGATCAAGTCATCAGCCCTTCCTAAGTCCGATATATCATAAAAAATACCTTGACAAATCTAAATGGTGTTAGCCTGAGCTTATCCTTGTTATAGTCTTAAAAAATGTTCCGCTGAACAGACCCCTGTCCTCACTAAATTGTACAGCAAATATCGTTCTTAAATCTTGCTTTCCATACAGTTCGAAAATTGCCTCTGTAGTACCAGTGTTCAGGAATTCTAACCCGCAAATGTATCGCCCTATTAGTATCCTCCCGCTATTCTCAAAAATATGTGAATACCTCTATAGATAGTCCACCACCTAATTAAATCCAAAGTGTTTTTTTTTCTGACCAACAGTACGGTTTAAATCGAGCCCGTTCTCCTGCTGATATCTTAACAGTAATCTGGGAAGATATATATCATACAATAGATAACAAAGATTACGCTTGGGAGGTAGCGCTTAATATGTATAGCTTTTGACAGAGTTTGGAATGATGGTTTTAACATGAGAATTAAGTCATACGGTATTACTGGACATATATTTAGTATAATCGGATCTTTTTAAGACGAAAAAAAAATCCAACTTGCCGTTGAGTGTCGTACATCTAAACACCATGGCATTAATGCAGGTATGCTCCAGGAGACTCTCCTTGGTCCGTTATTATTCCTGATTTTTTATATACGCCATCATTGATTAAATTGTGTTCAAGATTCATATATTTGTTGATGACAGTACGCTCTGTACACGACATGTGCGAAAAACGAACACACACATATACAACTCAATAGCTGAATCCTTAGAAACTGATAGCCAGTCAGTGAATGGGGATATAGATAGCTTGTAACATGTAATGCTACTAAGACAAAGCTTCCTTCACCAATTATAAGAAACATTTTAAACCACCGATTGCCATGAGTAATACACCCTACTTGAAAGTCCAAAATTCAAACTACTAAAACTTATATTGACAGATTACATGTCTTACGACAAATACGTAGGCCACATTTCCAAGATTGCTGCAAGAAAGATGGTCTCCCTCAACCAATCTAACTTTGACGAAAGATACATTCAAAATAAAGTGATACTTATTATTAAAGATACAATTTATTCCCACCGAACGATATCTTCAGGATATATTTTTCAAAGAAACTTATTTGATTAAATAAACGCAATGTTAGAATCTAAATTAAGTATTAAATTAAATTATGTAACAATCATAATAACACATCTCGGGAGCAGAATATACCTCCATATTAAACTTCAATAGCAAATGATATATTTAATCTAATATAAAGGCAAACTATTAATATAAATGCGAAGTAATGCATAATATGTAGTTTGATTTATATAAACGTATTTTATAGTATTTTTTATTGAAAACGTGTAAGTTAATATGTGTTATTTTCGTAAAATCAGAAAAGATGAAGGTAGATTGGTCTCAAAGAAAAAAATAGAAAGAATATAAGAGGACATACAGAGTATTAAATAAAAATCTACGTCGGAAAAAAGCAAAGTACAGATAGACAGAGAACGAGCAATATTTAGGTGTGTACAATTAATAATATTAGTGGTAGGGCGTAATGGGGAAACATTTCAGATTCATGCGAGTAGTATTTTTTTGTGTTCATTTATACATAAATAACACTAAACAATCAAACATTTGAACATTTTGCAAAATTCAGAAGGTGCAGGCCAAAAATAGCCGTTAGGGTTCCACGGGACTCAAACTCTAGTACTATATCAGAGTTAACCATCTATATCCATTCATAGATTGTGAGTATGTTTTAGGAGCTGCAATGTCGCATGAAACTACAGTTAAATAGTAACGTGTGGCAATAGAAACCGTGTAAAAGTATAAAGAGAGAAAACCACTTCCATCTTTCGATGATAAATTAATTTGATCTTTTGATTTTACCTGCGTAAAAAACAAAATGTCACATGATAATTCTCATCGACTGATAAGCTGATAATATATTGATTTAAGTTTTAAATAGTGATTGATAATGTGTATTAGTTTAATTATTAAGCCTAACATTGTTATCGTGGGTGCTGTATTCGCCAATTTCCAGCTTATGTCTTGTGTCTATCCCTTCATAGTTACAAAATACAACCAGTCTACCTACACGAATAAAAAAAAAATGTTAGGTTCGAAATAACGTGTACAACAAAAAGATTCCCGAGTGTAATTGCGCTCCCTATTTCCACAAAAAATGCATAAGATTTTACATTGACCGACAATTTTTTAATATACCTATCAAGATGAATATAGTACTCCATATTCTTGTTAACGCTTTATCTTAGCATTGAGTATGAACTTATTGGGGTAATGTAGTGTTTTTAAAGAATGTGTTATATATTTGATTTTCTCATCAATATATTGATATATTCATATACTGAGAGTACGTAAGGAAAAGCCAATTATCACAGTCGTTTTATCTTGTAGTATAGGTGTGAATAGAAATGTATATAGTCCTTTTCTGAGTGGTTTTGCGGTTTATTTTGAAAGATAGTGTGTTATTTGATTTGATTTTGACTGTGTCTAAAACGTAGTGATTTTTTTTATTATAACAAAGATAAGGCACAAATTACATTTGATTAAAAATGTACTTGAACCGTAATACAAAAAAATAAAATGTACTACAGTAAACCTACATATTCTACTATAGATACAGTAGACACAAAATTTCTCACTATATATGGCACGCGGAATGAATTCATGCTTTAAGAGTTTGCCATCAATCACATTACTGCATTTCTTTAAACCAATAAAAATAAGGGGAACAGTGAGAAAGCAGTGATGGGAGGGGGACTAGTTATACCTTACAATAACTTTATGTTTTATAGAAAATAGATAGAGTAAGTAGATATAAAAAGGTAGATATATAATGAGGAAAAAAGAGAATGAAATGACTAAATCCAACCTCAAATGGCAATACCATCAATATTCTAGCGAATATTCATATAGATAATGTTTCTTAAGCGTATTCTGAAGATAATAACACCATTTAACCAAATATTACTTCACATTCTTCTTACAATAGGCATTGATTTCGATCCTACTCGATTTAAAAACTGTATTCCAACATTTTGGACATAAATATTTGATCGACTGATTACTATAGGTATTTGTTTTAATAGAAGAGATATATAAAAGTGTTGTTTTACTGTACTTTTTCAGAACTTGATCAGTACTGTGAACCGCACTACTGAATTTGAATACAAGCATACGGTCTTTTGGTAACTGGTTATACTGGAAGTCATATACAAGTTTCAAGTGGTGTAGTTCTACAATTTCTCTTACCTTAGGTAATTTTAAGTTAATAAATATCTTATTAGTATGTGACTTAAATGGAGCAACATTCATGATTCTCAGACTCTCATTTTGAAGAAATTGCAACTTGGTATCATTCCATTCAGATGTCAATACCCATAGATTAAGTACGGGTGAAACATTGCATAGTAGACTTGAATACATATTTCAAGAGAAATGCTGTTATGTAGTTTAGAGAGTATTCCATTAGCTTGACTAAGCTTTTTACTAAGTTAATGAATATTAAAGTCACACTCCACATATTTATCAATGTGCATACTAAGATACTTAACATGATCTACCGGAAGTAGCCTTGTCTAATTACAATAAGTATAGATGGCATCATTATTAAATGAATGTCGTATAGAATTACCTGTGTTAAGAGATAATTTGTTCAACCATAGCCATTTGATTACACGCTTGAGTTCTGTATTAATAACAGTCTCAAGTGTGTTTGGGTTAGAGCCATTAACGATAATAAAAGTATAATCAGCAAAATGACCTGAACTTTTCTTGGATAAACTTAATCTAAAATCATTAATATCAAAGAGAAACAGTAAGGGATCCACGATTGAATCTTTGCGGAACGCCACAAGAAACGTCCCGCAAACCTGAGTCGAATACATTAATACAAACATATTGTTATATGGGTCCTAGATAGGATTTGGATAAACTATTAACATCCCTCGTAAGCCATAACTTATAATTTATCGCATAAAATATCGTAATGAACAGTAACAAAAGCTTTTTCAAAATCAGCAAAAATATCACACACATATTGACCATCATCCAGCAAAGTACGAATGTGCTCGGTTATACTAATGACTGCATCTTTTGTGGAGTGATTACCACGAACAGCAAATTGATTAGAATATAATAAACCTGTTTTGATTAGATATGAAACAAATCTGCAATAAATAGTTTTTCATATATTTTACTATACACTAAAAAAATATCGATGTATAGTTGAAGTAATCTAGTTTACACTATTTTTTATGAATACTATTAAATTAATCAGGGACAACTCCTGCCAAAAAGAAAATATTTACTAACTTGTAGAGCTATTTAGCTAATAATGGTTTTAATTTTTTTGATAGAAAAACTGGAATACAATTAGGGCCAGTTGATTTAGTAGGATCTAACGCATCGATAATCTTTTCCACTTCACCAAGTAGTGTCAGATAAATAGAAATAAGCAACTTTCTAGGTTAATGAAGGTCTTACAACTTCATCACATTTATTTAAATAGGAATTATAATTGCCATGCTGCAATGAGGTTTTCCTTGGAAGTTTTCGTCCCACACTAGAACAATGTTCATTCAAAATATTGACTATATTGCTTGAGTCATTGATAACATTGTTGTTGCCATCAATTAGTTTAATGTATGCTTGCTTTGTTGCCTGTACGTTGACAAGTGGTCGAATGTTTTTTCCAGATTTCAGACAACTTATTTTTGTTTTTCTCAAATTGAGAGGTAAAAGAAACTTTTATTTTTATTTTCACGCTTTTCCATGGTGATATTATTTCGTAGAGTTGTTGTACTAATTTTGTAACGATTCAATGTGTAGGGGATCATTTTCCTTACTAACAAGTGTGAGTAAAGCGTCACGTTCTTGCATTTAGTTAAAATATCTGTTTAGTTCCAAATTTTCAACATATATCTATATTGTTTACGTGTTACTCTCTTATAAGGAACCATTTAATGAAGATGTAAGTTGAATGTATCATAGAATAACTTGGAAAGCAAATTAACATCATTATTATTAAGCATATACACATAATTCTAATCAGTGTTTTTTGTAACCGTTTCTTAAAACTCACGTTCAATAAAGATACAATTCTTTTATATACAAGTTATTATCAGGTAGACGGCGTTCTTTCAAGAATAATAAATTGAGTAAGATGAGAAGATGATTCGTATAACAGATTGCCACTAGTTGCCAGGTATTCCAAGCCATTATCAATTAGTGTTTTAGATTGAAATCAAGTCGGATTGTTTTATCCTCATACCCACACAGATATATATATATATATATATATATATATATATATATATATATATATATATATATATATATATATATATATATAAGTGCAGATTAGTCGTCCGAGGCTATAGCAATGCGATGTGGTTACCGTAAGATGTAAAAGTGAGACGAAATACACGCAGGGAGAAAGTGAAACTCGAAACGATTTATTAATAATTTCACAAATACTGATTAAATACCAAATAGTAAATACTGTCCGGTAAGTAACAGGTAGGCAACGTTTAATCTTAAATTTTCGAAAGAAAAACTTTCATTATCATTGTTTTCTGCGGTATGTCGATGATCTGACACCGGTTTTTCCCGTTTTTCTTTGACCGATTCGGTCTTTTGTTGTTGTCTTCTGATAATGAAATTTTTTATTTCGAAAATTTAAGATTACCCGTTGCCTACCTGTTACTTACCGAACATTATTTACTATTTGGTATTTAATCAGTGTTTGTGAAATTATTAATAAATCGTTTTGAGTTTCACTTTCTCCCTGCGTTTACTTCGTTTCACTTCCATCTTACGGCAACCACATCGCATTGCTATAGCCTCGGACGACTAATCTGCACTTACATTTACCAGCAATGCTTCAAGCAAACTACAATCTCCTTTTATATATATATATATATATATATATATATATATATATATATATATATACATATATATATATATATATATATAGAAGGAGAAAGATATCGATACATAGATAAATGAATATATAGATTGATAGATATACGCAAGGTTTATATCAAATATATGTAAAATATTATCAATAGTAATACTCATGTATATATTTTTGTATATATATATGTGTGTGTGTGTGTGGTTGTGGGTGTGTATGCATGTGTGTATACTTGCATATTTATGAAAGAATCATGGGAGAGAGATCCGCGGGCTATTGATTGTAATACTATTTTGGTTTATCGTCTTGCTGAAATACCTTTGCTGTATATATTAGATTAAGATTAACTCGATATAATCAAGTCCCTTTTGGAAGAAGAACATTTCCTCCTGCCTTTTCCCCGCGTCCACATCTGTATGTATTTCAGTGTATATCGTTGTGCATTCATGTGAAATGAATATTCAGAAATATTCATGATAATACTGCCGCAAGTTTTCACTCGTATCGCGGAGACATGCCACTGCGACGACTGACTGGCAACTCGATAGGATGATATCGAGTGAATAGCCTCAGGGGGAGATAAATGTCTGGCATTAATTCGTATTCCCTTGGAAGGCTTCTGCGAGACTTTTCAGAAATGGAGCAAGGTGAGCGAAGTAAAGAAATGAATGGAGAAGAAAGAAGATTAAATAAGAAAAATGAAATTACTACATAAAATAAAGAACAGAAACCTAGTTGAACTAATGATTTAAACCGAATACTATATTAAGATTATCTAATAAACGTATATGTGTATAGGTAATGTATACCTTTTTTATCAAATGTTAACAAAAGATAAGAGTTAAAAAAAAGTATATATACATACATTACCACGCCAGAATATTACATTAATTCAAGTGCATTGAAAAGATGTAAAATATATTATATTTTCTCGCACTGGACTATTAAATTTGTAACAACAACATAACCATAGTGAAATAAAAGATTATAATAAAGTGTATAGATACTCAAGTAGGAAATCTATTAAATATAGATTTTCAAACTCTCTATAAAAAACATTAAAGTAAAAAACTTCATATCTACTAAATAAATAAAAAATATAAAAATTAATATAAAATCAATATATTAAAATTATAAAAATTAATACTGACATGACACAAAATACATAAATATATAAGAACACGAAAGTAAAAAAAAAAAGAAATATTTAAATACTCAGAAAAAATAGCATATGAAGGAATTAAAGAAGCCTTATATACAATAATAGCAATTGCAACAGTGTTTAAGGATTTGTTGTCTCTTCCCGCGTGGGGAGGCAAGTTAATTTGATAGTGAAAATGTGTTGAAGTCTTAAACACATTTTTCATACGATGATTACAATTGCCGGAGTGGTAAAGTGTTTTCTCTTTAATTGACCGTATTATATTGTGTTCGATGAGTGTTATTCTGTAAAATGTCAAACATGTGAGATTCGATAGCTATTGTCAGTATTTCACAAAATATCTGAGGTATTTGAATGTTTATGAAGTATTTTCTCTCCTCTTTGCCATCTTCGCATAAAAGTAAATTGAAGTAAGTAGAGTTTCATGTCGACCCCTTTTGTGTTAAAAAAATCATAATGATGAATCAATTGGTTTAGGAGTGAATCTTGTACATAAAAACATAGAGATATATAGACATACTTAATTATGAACTATTATGTTGCTCTCCCCATACATAAGTCGTTATCATTACGGGTGCAAGAGGTGCTAATAGAGTGGTGTCGCTGCCTGCTTGTAAGTTGAAGCGTATCCCTCCTACCTCCCTTTTTATCATTACGGGTGCGAAGGTAGGTAGGGGATTTAGCTGCCGTTAACACTTATAAAGTGTTAATTACTTCGTGTCTTGAACATAATAGTTTTTACTTGCATAAATGAAGTTTGAAGAGAACATGTAAGTGCTCAGGGTAATATATATTATATTAAAATGAGTCAACGTTTTGAAAATATCAAAGCGTTTCGTAGTATTATGAATGTTGTCTAGTTATCGATGATTGGCTGGTTTGCGAATTTTGAAACCAGTGTTTCCGGGATTTGTTCATTGGGAAATAATAGGTCGACTGTGCTCTGCCATGATTTGGGTTGTGTCAGAGAACTTAATTCTTAGCGGGAATATAATTTGTTACCCTCTGTTTAGTGAACTTAGTTGGGAGAGGCTAATAGGGAGGACTAATAATAGTTGTTTGGGTTTAAGTCTTTAGAATAAGTTAAAGTTTCTGGAAACTCGATCGAAGGTTGTAAGCGAATAAAGTGATGTGTTTTGATGCGTGTGATGTATTATCTTTATTGCCTACTCTAACTAATTTGAGAGGGGAAAATCAAGTTTACTTTATATATAAGAAGACATCTTTAAATATAAGTTTCGCCCGAAATATTCTTG
Organism: Sepiola atlantica; assembly: GCA_963556195.1. Lineage (NCBI taxonomy): Eukaryota > Metazoa > Mollusca > Cephalopoda > Sepiida > Sepiolidae > Sepiola > Sepiola atlantica. The sequence continues at coordinate 47,465,924 of OY744516.1, forward strand.
TCGGTACGACCGGAACTCAATAACAGATTGAATCGTCCCCGGCGACAGAAACTACACTTGCGTTATTCGTAAAGCAGGTGACAATGCCTGACAGGAAGCCTTCATGTTACCATATGAACTTAGACTGATTCTAAATAAATAAATGTGATGTGTGTGTTTATATCTTAGCACTGCCCCAAATACCTTTTTGCCCCGTCGAATTTCCCTCACGAATGATTGAGAATAAGAAGACGGGCAATACATACATCCTATTAAAGAAGGTGACATTGACTTGTAGCACGTTCTCGCGTGACCGTTGCCGCTATTTCTATATGTGAAATGTATTTACATAAATAATCTATTAGATTATATTAAAAGCACGGGAACGCTTATTCAGTATAAGAAAGTGTGCTCATTCTTCATGACTATAGCTGCAAATAAGCAACTGCACAATGTTTCGTAATCATGGTGACAAAGGGTGTGGAAGTTCTACCGTCAGTCAGAGACCGCAGTAAATATATCCATATTGATTTTAATGAATTCCATTATTCCGCGAATTTATAACACTATTTTGATTGAAAACATCACGTAATATCACGATGTTTTAACCATTTGAAAAGCAAAATAAGTCGTTTAATGTGGCAACCCTTGATCAGGTGGCTACTCTTGGTAATATAAAAGATTAAAATAAATAAGAGGGGTGATTATGTAAGAATATGTTAAGCGAGAATTCATTAGCGACTGCCTTAATAACGGCCAAGACTGTATGCTTATTCCAATATGTGAATTCTGTTATTTTTTATGATCCGTTATACGGTACACCTAGAAGAGTGCGTGTTACCGCAGTATGCGGTAGCTTATTAAAATCGGGACTCAACGAGAAAAAATAAAAGTAAAATAACTAGCTAAATGTTGTCGCCAATTATTTTTTACATTAAAAACTAATATTAATTGATGGGTACACTTTGTAAACGCCGGTTTTGATTGTTATCTCATTGACTTCGATGACCGATATGTGTTTGCTTAATACACAGCTTGTATTATCCTATCATGTAAATCGAGAGTGTAAAATAAAGTGTTTGCAATAACAACAGTAAACAAGCCGCGCGTGCGTAATCCCCCTCTGTATGTGACTCGATGTGGCGAGTGTAAAATGCAATAAATGGGGTCAATTTGGGGCATTTTTGACCCCCCCTTTGACCCCATGTAGGCGCGAACGAGAATTTCTCTGAGGTAAAGGATGCTCATTTTTTATCCAGGACAATTGCCTCTACATTTTGGGCAAGTTTCAGTAAAATTGAATGGATGGATCAAACGTTATGGGAGAAAAGGGTAATTTTTTGCCATTTTAGGGGACTTTCGACCCCCTGGGGGCGCGAACCAGATTTTTTCCAAGGTCAGCGATATGTATTTTCCATTAGGAACAATTGCCTCCGAATTTGGCCAAGTTTCAGAGAAATTGAATGGATGGATGAAAAGTTATGGGGCAAAAACTGTCATTTTTTGCTATTTCGGGGCCTTTTGACCCTCTAGGGGGGCTAATCAGATTTTTTTCAGAATTTTTCTGAGGTCAAGGATGCTGATTTTATATCTAGAACAATTGCCTCTACATTTTGGCTAAGTTTTAGTTAAATTAGATGGATGGATCTAACGTTATGGGAGAAAAGGGTATTTTTTGTAATTTTAGGGGGCTTTTGACCATCTGTGGGAGCGAACCAGATTTTTACAAGGTCCGAGATTGGTATTTTCTATTAGGAACTATTGCCTCCACATTGTGACCACGTTTCAGAGAAATTGAATGGATGGATGAAAAGTTATGGGGCAAAAAAAATGTCATTTTTAATCATTTTTGGGACTTTTGACTCTCTGGGGGCGCTAGCCAAATTTTTTTTCAAAAATCGGAGAATGTCACTTTCTCACCTGACCGAAGTTACAACTTCATGCAAAATTTCAGAGAAATTCAATGGATGGTTGCGGAGAAAAATCCGGACGGACGGACGGACGGACAGGCGGACGGACGGACGGACGGGCCGACGGAAATGCCTCAAAACATAGGTCTCCCGATTTTATAAATCGGGGGACCAATTAAAATTTAAAGTAATAACATTACATGTATACAGATATGAAATGCTCGATGAATTGCAAACATAGTACCCAGAGAAGTAGAATTATATTTACATACAAAACCTATCCACACACGCATATATATCTCAAGAAATAAATCGAATATATTTGAATCTTTGCAAACTAAACACTTTCCTAGAAAGTGTCTACATTACATTAATATATAATATACCGTTTAAAAAAGGAAAAACAGTTAACATCGTTTTTCATCTTCACAAGTCTTTGACAATAAAATGGAAAAGTTCGAAAACTAATCAAAAAGTGATATTGATATATGAAAACTCTCTCCATTTTGAAATTGTCAGATTTGCTAAAACAAATAGGAGACATGAGTTTTACACTGTGTCTCTTGCTCAACTTGTATGTTGAATTGCAATTTTTTTATAATTGTGATCTGTGTATCCATTCGTTGCATATTGTTAAGAAGCCTATTATTTATTCATTTATATTAAGGGGTTCTGTATAAATAAGGTACTATCGATTCAATTTCCAGAACGCTTCCTTCAAGTGTGTACTCCATGCCGATTTCTGTTGTACTTGTGCCATTTCTACCAAGAAGTGCAGTTGCTTTATTTTGTCCTGCCTCCGTTAACAATCATTCTACCTAGATATTCGATCTAGTTCATACTATTGGGAATCACATCGCTTGCTTCCTATCTTTTCTGCTCTACTTCATTAGAATAATAATAATAATAATAATAACAATGATAATAATTATAATGACAATAACCATTATTATTATTATTATTATTATTATTATTAATATTAATATTCAGTACTCACGAGACGTTCTCATACATGTAAGTATCGTACCCTTCCATTAGCAGTCTGGTTAATGGCTTCTCTTTCCTCGGTCTTTCCATACTCATTGACACTTCACGACTATTTCGTGTGGTATCGACCGACACTGGTGCTATAACTTGTTATTATTATTATTGACTTATAACTTATTCGAAGTAAGACTATCAGCGTGGTTCGTTAGTTATCGGTACAACACGCGTAGATTAAGTTTTACTGAAAGCATATTTATAATTTGCTTTTCCTGAGAACAGTTTCCCATCACTTGAGTAAACAATTCATTATTACTATTATTATTATTTACTCACTAGGAGTTCTCACACAGGTCATCAGTGGTATTCCCTGGAGTCTGAGTGACACCAAGTCTCCTCATATTTCCAGTATTCTCAACCTCTTTTCGATAGCCACCGAAAATAAATTTGCAGTATCACAACCGCTGTTTACCATTGATTTCTCGCTGGTAAGGACCATTGGTCTTCTCTGGGATTTGGGTGGCAATAAACCTCCGCAAGGTCTCAGCAGTCTCTATTATTATTATTATTATTATTATTTACTCACTAGGAGTTATCACACTGGTCATCGTCAGTGATCGCCCACTGCCAACAACCTGTGGTATTCCCTGGTGTCTGAGTGACAACAAGTCTCCTCAAACTTCCAGTATGCTCCACCTTTTTCGTTCATCACCGCTGATGACCTTGCGGTATCGCAACAGCCACCTACCACCGATTTCACGGTGATAAGGGCCATTTGTCCCGTCTGGGGCCCGGGTGGCAACAAGCCTCTTCAAGGTCCCAGAGCTGTCTGCGCTATTCCAGTGGAGGTCTGGTTAGCGCTTACCCTCCTCGACCCTCTGTTTATAATTTTCGTGGTGTCAGCCTATGCTTGCGCCTCTCTCGTGCGGTTGTATTTTCCCCGGTTTTGTTGTCTTGTGCTTCCATTTGTTTGTTCTCCATTCGTTGCTTATGTGGGTTGGTTTCCGCACTCGAGGACATTTCTCAGGATTGTAGCTGTTTTGATCATTATTTTCTTTTGTATGGTCTCAGTTACCCATTTGATTCCTATTTCTCCTAGTCTTTTCTCCATATTTTTCGGGACTGTTCCTTGTGCCTCTATGATTATTGGTGTTATACTGACTTTCTTCATGTTCCATATTCCTTTCAATTCTCTGGCAAGTTCAGTATATTTGCTTCTTTTTTCCGTCTCTTTGATCTTCACTCTGTGGTCCGCTGGAACGGCAAAGTCTACGATTTCGCAGGATTTTTCTTTCTTGTTGATTATTATCATATCCGGTCTCCTTGCTGTTATGGGTTTGTCTGTTTGTACATTCATATCCCATATGATTTTGTGTTTTTCGTTTTCTAGTACAGTTTCTGGTTTGTGTTTGTACCGTTTTTTTGCATATTCGAAATTCAGTTGTTTACATATTTCCCGGTGTATTTCTTTCCCCACGCTGTCATGTCTGTTCTTGTATTCCTTTTGGGCTAGCTTGCTGCATACACTTATTATATGATTTATCGTTTCGTCTCTTTGTCCACACAATCGGCATTTGCTGTTTTCCTGGGTGTTATCTATCTTTGCTTTAATAAAGTGTGTCCTAATCGCATTGTTCTGTGCGGCCGTCAGCAGAGATTCCGTTTCTCTGTTCAAGTGTCCTTTTCTTAGTCATGACCAACTGTTTTCATAGGCTTCATCGCTTGTGAGTCTTATAAAGCGTCCATGTAGTTGTTTTACTTCACACTTTTCCTTTCTTGTCTTTTTGTTTCTGGTGTCAGTGCTTCCGGAGTTGTTCGTTGGGCTGGTGTCTCTTGCTGTGGTGATCAGTCTTTCCGTGTTCTGTGTTACATATTTCTCCAGCTCTTTTTTGGTGTCTTCCACACAGTCTTCTATACTTACCAGTCCTCTACCTCCTTGATTTCTTTTCATGTAGAGTCTGTCCGTATCGTCTTTTGGGTGCAATGCATTGTGCATAGTCATTAGTTCTCTAGTCATCTGGTCAAAGTGCCTGATTTCTTCTTTGGTCCAGCCTATGAATGGTCCAGAGTATCTTATTAATGATACAGCCCATGTGTTTATCCCTTTTACTAGGTTTCTGCTATATAGTTTAGTTTCTAAGAGTTTCCTTGTTCTTCCTAGATATTCTTTTCCAATCTTCTCTTTCATTTATGTATATTCTATTGTGTCTGCTTCCAGAACTCCCAGGTATTTATAGCTGTCTTGTTCTCCTAGCACCCTCATCTTCTCTTGGTTAGGGATTTCTATACCTTCTGTCGTCTCCAGTGTTCCTCTTTTAATCTCTAGCAGTGCACATTTTTCTATTCTAAACTCCATTTGGATATCCTGGCTGAATGTCCTGGTTGTATTTATCAGCTTTTCCAGTTCTTTTTTGTTTTTTGCAAACAGTTTAAGGTCATCCATGTACATCAGATGGTCTATTATTTGTTCTGTATCCGTAAACCTGTATCCGGCGTCACACTTTCTGAGTATGTTGTTGAGTGACATCATGGCTATTATAAACAATTGTTGTGATAGAGAGTCGCCTTGAAAAATGTCTCTTTGTATTTTTATCTCAGACAGGTGTTGTCCTCCGGCTGTCAGTTTTAGTCTCCATGTCTCCATTGCTTTCTGGATGAGATTAATTATTATTATTATTATTATTATTATTATTATTATTATTATTATTATTATTATTATTATTGTTGTTGTTGTTGGTGTTGTTATTATTATTCACTCACTAAGACATTTCACACAAGTCATTATCAGCGATTGTGTATATACGACAACCAGTGGTGTTCTTTTGAATGTAAGTGAAAACAAGTTATTCAATGTAATCTCCAGCTCTATTGGCGACCGTTGCAAGTCATTTTGCGTTTTTGCAACGGTTGTTAACCAGTGATTTCTCTATTGCAACCGTTTGTTTAAAATCTGAGTGGCAATAACTTACCCAAGTTGCGAGTGCACTCTACACACTTCCAGTGGTGGTCTGGTTTGGCTTATCTCTTTTCCGACGTTCATAGCCATTTAGTGTTATAGCAACCGGGGTGGGTGCCACCACACGTGTATTAGTGTGTGGTTGTTTGCATTAAGGGACGTCTATTCATGGGATTACTGGAACTTTACAAATATTGAACGCCTTTAAGATGTCCATGTCATTGTTGCGCATATATCAAGATAATCTCTGTATTGTGTCAATACCGACAGAAAACAATTTTCTACCTCTATATATTTTGCCGAATTTGTCTTCCTCAGATTGAAGCACTATTTGCTGTTAAAGTACTGTGTTTCTTCTTATTTCCTTTTTGTCATTAGGTCTGGTATTCGAATTGTAATTTTGACTGGAATAACTTTCGAGAGAAATGCCAAAGAACGGCCTGAGGTGTTTGCGTGCTGATCTCAATCAAAAAAGCGTCTCCTTCATTGTTACTGTCAAACACGTATCGATAGTGCGTCCAACCTCGCGGCGATGTTATGACTGCTTGTGTTACCGAGTGTCCGCGAGCATTTAGTTCACCAATGGCGATGTAATCTGAAATCTTCGATGGGTGCTTCGGGTCTACACTTGACAAATCCAATTTTACTCTTCGATTTTTCTGTGCATAACATTTCTCTTTGCAGAACATCGTAGAAATGTCAATACAAACGGGCATTCTGCTACAAGGGTTGTTAGTTTAACATATTTTCATAAGAGACAATTACTAACATTTGGTCAATTGACAGTGTTCTAGCAAGAATTCACACGGTTCCGAAACCGGTAGGAACTTTTTTTTACATGAAAGTCGAAAAGATAATCATTAGATTCTTATTAAAAGAGGCGCGAGAGCGCTCTATCCCTTAATAGACTCACGAATTGCCTATGCTGGAAATCTTATTTCTTTGATCAATAATAACTCAAAAACCAATAAACCAAATTAGTTAAAAATTTGCACAAATTTTCCATTTAATAGGTTCTATAAGTGTGTAGAATTTCAGCATCATTAGTCAAGGCAACGCAGAGATCCAGAAAGTTCAATCATGAAATCATGTTATCTGTGTGTACGTAGGTATGTATGTGCCACACTGTATCTCATCAACTATTTGATGGATTCAGCGTATTTTTGGCAGAGATAGGGGTTCTAGGGTCTACTTGATGGCATTTTAATTTCAGTTTACCATATACTCGTGCTGGTCAAAAAAATAGAACATATGTATAAAACTGTAAAAATCATTCCGTTTGAGATAATTTTCGGCTTTTAAATTGTGTAGGCGAAATATTCTATATGTAAATAACAATTACAACTATTTTTAATCATCTGTCACATTTGCATATGTCAGACATTATTGTCACAGAGTAGTTTATTGTCACATTGGGAAACGTTTCAATTTAATAGAACATTATTCGTTGAGTAATCTTAAACTCACAAAATGTCTGTGTTTAAAAAGATTTTGCAAGTAATTTAATCATAATCTTTCATTATGGGTCGCTCTAAAGACATATCTTTGCCTGAGAAGCAGCGAATCTTCGATTTGCGGGAAGTAGGAAAGACGCACATGGAAATCGCAACCAAGGTCGGATGTTCAAGATCGGTAGTGACCAAAGTGCTCCAGAAAGATGTTAAGGGTGTTTCCAACAGCAATCGCAAGAAATGCGGACGAAAGAAAAGCACCACTGAAATACAAGACCGGGTACTGGACCAGGTGGTAAAGAAAAGTCGATTTCAGTCAACAAACTACATTACTAAAGAGTGGAAACAGGCTTCTGGTGCCGACGTTTCACGAAGCACTACCTATCGAAGGCCCCGGCAACTGGGATACCAAAATCCTGTAGCTGCCACCAAACCGCTCCTTAACAAAAAACAGATGTTGAAGAGGCTACGATGGGCAACTGCTCATCAAACCTGGACTACAGACGAATGGCGGCGTGTGATCTTTTCAGATGAGTCTCAATTTTGTATCTCCTTCGACGACCAAGGGCCACGTGTTTGGCGAAGATCCACGGAACGGTATAATCAAGAATGCGTCAAGAAGTCTGTGAAGTTCCTGCAGTCTTGCATGGTTTGGGGCTGTATGAGTGCTAAGGGTGTTGGTAATTTTTGCTTCATCAAAGGAAATGTATACACAACAGTGTACCAAGTTATCCTGGAAGCTTATTTACTGCAAGTGCTGAACAATCAGTTTGTCAGTGACGCCACAGACATCATTTTTCAACATGACTTGGCACCGGTACACTCTGCCAAGTCCACAACTTCTTGGCTCCGAGAACGATCGATCCCTGTTCTTGACTGGCCGGCGAACTCGCCAGATTTGAACGTTATTGAAGCCTTGTGGGATCAGATGAAGAGGAAGCTTCGCAAAGAAAAAACCTACTAGCCTTGCAGCCGTGAAGATTGCAATACAGAACACATGGGATTCGGTGTCTACACAGTTTGCGAGAAGCTTGTTGATTCCATGCCCGGCGAATTGATGCTGTTATCAAGGCAAAAGGTGCTCCTACTAAATATTGATTAATTTTTATTTGTATTTAAGTTAATAAAAAAACTATTTTGTTTTCTTAGCTGTCTTGTTCTAGTATTTTGAAACGCGAAATATTGAAAAACTGACATTGCAATTGATATGGAAAAAAGGTTTCTATCGTAAAACAACTATTTCAGTTAGTTTAGCATGATAGGAATATTTTAGCACCAATAACATCTCACAGATTGTCCTCAATAAGAATGAGGGATTATGATTAAATTACTTGCAAAATCTTTTTAAACACAGACATTTTTTGAGTTTAAGATTACTCAACGAATAATGTTCTATTAAATTGAAACGTTGAATTTCCCAATGTGACAATAAACTACTCTGTGACAATAATGTCTGACATATACAAATATGACAAATGATTAAAAAAAGTTGTAATTGTTATTTACATATAGAATATTTCGCCTACACAATTTAAAAGCCGAGAATTATCTCAAACGGAATGATTTTTACAGTTTTATACATATGTTCTATTTTTTTGACCAGTACCTTAATTTTCTAGAAAATTCAAAAAAACCTTTAAAATGACCAGTATTCATACACTTTATTCTATATCTTAACGACCATTTGATGGATTCAGCTGATTTTTATGCAAAGACAGAAGTTCTAGTGTCTAGTTGATCGCATTTTAATTTCAGTTAACCATATACCTTGATTAGTCAAACTACCAACTATATCAGTTATGAGAAGGCATTGTATTGAGGCATAACCTTTACAAAAGTAGTGACATTCCATGAAAAATTCCAGTGTACTGAAATCATATGCCCTTAATAGGGTTAATATGAAAATTAATTTGCAAGCACAACAGGCCTATGTATTTTACTGGTAGGAATTTTTCTTCAGGGCACCTCACACACATGCTTAGATATTTATACTGTAGTGATGTGATAATGGAAGTGTTTGGTTGATATGTGGTCATACCCTTAATTAATGACAATAAAAGTGTAAATTTGGGAATTTCCTTGCTTTTGTACATTTAGTGTGTATGAATTAAAATCTTAACCCTATTAATGGCATATGATTTCAGTATACTGGTATTGTTCATGGAATATATAATAGACACACTAAAGACTAGAATTTCGCTTCACATGATCAAAAAATAGCTCTCCTAACAACGAGGAGACCACAATTATGGCTTGTTAGCAATGAAGGGCACTAATTGGTACATGTTTTTACTTTTTTAAATACGATATTATATGAATATATCCGTGTTGGAAATTATTTTTTTATTTCTATGTACAATAAGTTCAATCTAGTACTGTTGACCAGCGGCTTGGCTCCCATGAGTTTTGAAGACATACAAACATGGCCTTGAATAGTAGCAAAACCTCTATCCCGGCTATCATCAATGGACCATAGGTTATCTTTTTGCAACAAATTAAATCGTTTGCAGTTATGGACAACTATCATCTGAATTTCCTCTTATGACAAAATAAAACACAACTCTAGTCGACGACGAGGTGTTGGCAAACTAATTAAGAACTTCGAGGCCAGAAAGGCAACTGATCCTTACAAGATAACTGACGACGATGTAATCCGAAATAGTGGTTATCCTTACAAAGCTGTTCAATATTTGCTAACAAAAGAAATGTTACCTATCACATTGGAAAACATCTTTGGCCCATTTAGTATTTAAAATACTAGAAAGCGGTTTCCTGCATCTTAATACACACTGACCAGCTTCTTGTGTTTCATAGTAAGTTGCTTGAATCTGTAAAATATCTAGAAAAACACTACTTAGTGACAGGAAATCCGGATTCCATCATGCAAGACTTATATCTGACGTGATGACTATGTCTCTAGGACAGGATCAGTGCAACTATCAACAGGAAGTTCGTTTATACGGAGATTCCACTTAATATAGCAGAAGCGGTCTATAGGATATAACATTATTTTTCTACGATTTATTCATTCATTTCGTATAAATCAGATGATTATGTTGTTGGCACTGGTTTCCCTGATATCCATCCCGAATTCTTCCTAGATAGATATTGGGTACTTACAGAAAGAACCACGTAAGGGTTGGCAAAATCCTAAGTTAAAGTGCTTCTGTCGAACCAACTAGATTTGAACATGGTACACTCATGGTTGTAAATCCGTGTCAATAACCACTTAACCACTGTCAGCCCCCTTCTCTCTGATGAGTCCATTAAACTAGTTCTTGACAAGCAGAAGTCTTAAGAAGATAGTATCAGTACTTGCGTTCGTCAAGGCTACATTGTGGCCCCACACCTTTGCCTGATCTTCATGAATTATCTTTCACATAACATTCTGAGATCATCTGTTGACATTTATGCAGAAGACACAACTATCTATTGCAGAGCTTTACATTAAGATCAATCTGAATTTTACTAACCCGACTTGGAGCACGTTCTGCAAAGGGAACTAAGTGGTTCGTTACTTTTAGCACCTCGAAAACAAGCTTTCCTCCTTTAATCACCAACGCTCGGAACCTCAAGTCTAAATGAATGGCCCGTTATTTTAGAAACGTTTTGTTTCTTTTTTTTTGCTCAAGACCTTAACTAGAAGACTTACATCAAATATTTACTATGGTCGATTGAAAAATCGTTAGATCATTCTACCGCTTAGAGAATATCTGACTCCTGACGCAGTCCTCTGTCTTTAAAAGAGACAGATACATCATAAGATGGAGTACTGCTAACATATATTGGGTGGTGCCGCTCGGAACACTAGTTCTTGCCTCGACAGAATACAACACACAATTTGAAACCTAGGAAGGTGATCTCTTTTCTTAACCTGCAGCATTTTTCACACATAAAGGATGCTTCTGCTCTCTTTCTAACTCTCTATCTCTATCTCTTGCTCGCTTCTGTATCGTGATGCGCATGATAGGTACTAGACTTACTTCCGATCCTAGGTCCCTCTGTAAAACATTTACAGTAAAAACCAGCCTTGCTACAAATAATCTTAATTTCTCACTCTTCCTCTCTATACCAACAAAAAATGAAACGATCTCCCATCAAAAGAATTTACTCTCCTTGAACATCACTCTTGTGGAATAGAATAATGCAAGACTGATTCCCAGTCGACTGCAACATTGTCATAATTAGGTCTATAAAAATACTTTCAAAGTCGTCCTCTTGCATAATCAAGCCCCGTTACGTAGTAATTGTCTTATACTACCCACTATTTAGAATGCTCTCGTAGAAGCGACCATCGTCAAACTTAAAATCCGTTTAACCTTTATCTCGAATGCCCCCGGACCCTTAAAAGCGGTGGTTCATCAGTAAAACAATGGGCATTTGATACTTTACAGAAAACTATTTGAAACTGAGTCTAAATAAACGTTTCGCAAATTCATACTATCCTCAAAATTGTCATCAATATAATATTGCCAATACAATGACATATCTTCTCAAAGCTATGCCAGAACAAGAGCTCATTGCGTATTCACTTTGTTCCGACGACAGTTACTTAAAATATACATGAAGTAGAAATATACATATTTTTGGGAGAGCTCAAATGATAAAGAGAGTAATGACTACTAGACTTATACACTTTTTAACTTTCTTCTCAGATCCACTAAAATTTCTTTAAATAAAAAAGCGATGTAGATTTTTAATATATATAGTTTGAGTTTATTTTTTATCTGACCCTCGTTGAATTACGATCTGACAATTCTTGAACAAGGCAGAAAACAATAAAATAGAAAACTCGTAGTCCAAATAAAAATAGAAATGAATTACATGATCACTAACAAATTCTTGTAAAACCTTCGCAGAATATGCTAAGATATTTTTTATAAGAAATGAAGATATCCAAAATGTATAGTCTCATGATTCTTAATCTAAAATATTATTGATTAAACTTAATCATACTAACTGTTGTGCGTTTTAGTACAGTATTTGTGTATGTACATTTTTATTTTTACCTAGCTCCTACCGTTAAATATTAATGAAATTTCAGGAAAAAATGTTTACTTAATGTTCGGATGAATGAGTAAGTTACTTCGATAAATGTATTTACATATGCATTTTATTTGCAGAAATCATTAGAAAGTATGTTAATATGCATACATATTTATGTATTTAGAAAATGTATATCAGATTATTGTAATTGTTTTACATTTTTAATATACGTATTTAGTTACAATAAAGTCCGTTAGACATATGTGAGTTTCGAACTCGGATATTTACATCGTAAAACCCTACTGTCTTTGTAATGTGTAGTTTGCATATTTATTTAATGTCAAACAATTACATGTTTTTATTTGCGTACTAACCGTCAAACTCAAACTCAAAAGACATCATAACTATTTAATAGGAAACCCATATTGCAGTAGATATTATCCCATTGATCTTTTACTTCTCTAATGAAAAATATTATTTACTATTTCACCGACGGATGTCAGTGGAAAATGCCAGCATTGATTCCTACATTTTTTTTTAGCTTTATATTTGTTTAAATGTCTCGGAACATATCACGGCGCATTAGTTTATTGTATTACTTTTACTGTGTACGCTTCTATAAGTAATTTATTCTGATTGAATGAAAACATTTAATTCCTCAAGCTGTAATATTGTCTAAGAAAACAATTAATATATAAAATACGAAATATTCAATTTCTACCGAAACATCAAAAAAAAAATATATTGTTCTTCAAATCTTATAAACATAAATGTAAATGAAGTAACGAGTCATTAATAAATAACCAAATAAAACACATGTGTAGATACCCTTGTATTCCCGTGATTGTTCTGTCATTTTTCAAAATTGGTTAAACATAACTCCTATTGTTATAACTTATTTTTAAACGAGATTTGTTGACCAGAACATCAATACTATATTATTAATTCATAGAAATCAAAGAAAGTGTAGTTAGAGACCACATAAATCTGGAAATCATTCCAGAAAAATGTTTAATCCGACACAATACGCATAGAATGTGGCACATTATTTCTTAACAATACATACATTCGCTAAAAAAATCCTTTCAATATCAAAATATAAGGCTTTCATGTTTTGATGATGTTGTCAATTGAAGTTGTTGGCTAAGGACAATATATTCTATGAAATCGATATCTTTTAAATTATTTCAAAGTTTCTTTTGATCATTAATCTCATCATAATTGATTACTTAAAGACATCTTCTATGAACATAATTGCATTAAAAGTGACTGGCATACTACACGTAGGAGGAGAAACGCGGTCGACGTCCTAGGTTCTTAATGAATGGATTTAATATGTTTGTGTTGATTAAATAATGATGAATATCAATCATAAACTTGATATATGTATTTCGAAAATGTCGTATGCATATTATTATAACGCATGCAATCGGAAAAGGAGGACATGAATATGAAAAATTAATTAATTATAAACAATTAGAATATGCGGTTTTTCCATTCTCATTTTTTAAGGAATATATATATATATATATTTATATATATATATATATATATATATATATATATATATATATATATATATATATATATATATATATATAATATTATGGCATGTGGCTTTCCAGAATAGGCTGATCTATTCATCGCTTCTATAGTTCCAGCTCGTGTTTCTGTTTAGTCAATTGGTCTCCATCAATTCTCTGTTTTGATACATCTAAGTAATAGAGCTTCCTATTACAATAGCGTTTCTACAAGGAACTGTTAACTTCTGGTACTTTCCTCCTGCTGACAGTTTTCTTCTATCAATAACATTGATCTCTTGAAGACTGCGGTCAATAGGCATCTCATGTATTTGCAATAATCATTTTTCTATTGTGTTAGCTCCTTAAATAACGTGACTTATCTTGAGCGATTTCCAAAAATTAAAAAAGAAGGTAGGAAGTCGATCTGCTTATATTATTTTTTGAAATAAATTTGGGAAATGTATATATTTCATAAAATCCAGGTCGACACAGAAATTTAAACATCTACCACATATTAGAATTCATCGATCGTCTACAAATCCTCGATTCAGTTCGTTTTTTTTTACTTAGAATATACTGGGATATACTTTAAAAATTAACCGTTTAATTTTCAAGTTAAATAAATAAAGTTATCTGACAAATTATTTTATGTTATTCTAAGTAGTGTCCCATATGATAATGGGTGCCTTAATAAAGAGTAATATGACATGTCTTCATGGACATGTTTAGAATAAATGAGTTGAAATGGTACAATATGTTTGTTTTTATTGACTGCAGTTCGAGTCAGTTTGTTGGCATCTACACAGCAGTTTGGGCAATCAGTTGGCATTAGATCGAAACAAACGTCCTATTCAAATGGAAGACGCTTGCTGATAAGATCAGCTCACATCAAAGCCAAGTAACGAATCCATTCCACACCACACACACGAACAACTTCTGCCAGAGAGCTTTCATCACATCTCCTGCAATACCGCATTGAATAAATCTAGCATAAATAAATGTATCATAGCATAAAGTAAGTGAGTCTTAAAAAAAGTTTCATCTGTTCTGTTTGTGTTTTCGTTTTGTATGTGATAATTGTGTTGTCTTTGGTATCTAATACTGTAGGATTTCGTAGGGATAATCATCAATCCATTAAGAGTGTCTATTCAAAGCTACATTAATTCGGGTAAAATATTTATATATATATATATATATATATATATATATATATAGAGAGAGAGAGAGAGAGAGAGAGATAGATAGAGAGAGAGAGATAGATAGAGAGAGATAATGAGAGAGAGAAATAGTGAGAGAGAGCGAGAAATAGTGAGTTAGAGAAAGAGAGAGAGAGAAATAGTGTGTGAGAGAGAGAGAAATTGTGTGAGACAGAGAGAAGATAGTAGTTTGCTCGAAGCATTGCTAGAATTGTAGTAACTATATTAAGAAGGCTGGGGCAATGCAGATTGTCTGATTGATGAGAGGCTGGAAATAAAAAAATAATAAATCGAAGGAGGGACTTACTATTCATGTGTCTTTACAATGTTACATTATACTGCTACCACTACCACACACCAATAATCAAGTAGTTTCCCATAAAAACATTTTTCTTAGCACATTCTCAGTCACGGGAGGAATAACAACCCCTAACAACAAACAACATCATTCACTTACTTATACTAACCAACCAAAATAATTCTCATCATACCCTGACATTATTAATTGATTAAACAATTTCCCTTCAATCTATATACGTATAAAATATTACCTTACATCTAAATGCATATAAAATGTATACATACAAATATACAAAAAGTAAATAATAGAATAAATAAATTAAATTAAATAAATAAATAATAGTACACCTGTAAATAAATGAATGAATAATTTAATGCACAGACTTCTATCGATTGTATTGCTGAATTAATTCTCATTGAACACCTAATTTAGTATCAGCCACAGTTATCTACTTTACACCGGTTTTGTCTTACATTTAATATGTAACTAACTGGGAATTCTTTAAAGTCTTTAAACATCAAACTCTTAAATACTAGTTTTTGTCCGAATGATTACTTATTAAACACGTAAATCCCAGATTTCCAATCATCTGAACCCTAATTTGCCAATTGGAACCCTTTAACATATTTTGAATTATATATAAGTTTGTATAACAATCCGTTTTCATTACGGGCCCCACTTTCAGAACTACGTAGTTACTGACCTGAATCACTTCTGTGTTAAGCTTATGATGACCCCACCCAAACTTGCACCGGTGTATTGCTAACTAGCAATGAGCAGTAACCAAACAACCCCTTCCCTTCCCTTCTCCCAGCATCATCCACAGTTCATTAAACTAACAGTATCATCCACCCCTTTTATATTTTATTTTTATCCCTTTCCCCCACTTCTTTATTTGGCCTTGTCTCCAACCAGAGCTATCGCTTTTCTTAGACTCGATCGAAGTCATTACTTAAATTCCCGACTGCCTGAATTTAATATACACATTTCTAACTCAACTTCTGAAAAGCTACTTTCATTCCCGTTCCACGGAAGTATTTTAAAATAACCCTAATTCTCAAAATGACATCTGAATTAGTGCGTTCTATATACGATTGCACTAAACATCTGTCTATTGGATTTACTTCATTTTGAACATTTTTCAACACTGTCTTCACGAAACTTTTTTTCCATCTTTAAATCTACTTTCCCCGGACACCTTATCAACGGGCATTCACAAACTGGATATACTCCATATTTTTTACACGCATACTCTTACTCTCAATTACATTATATTTTTTCAGATTTATATTTTTTCAAATTTTGAATGTTGGTTTTTCCACTGCCAACTTATCTATCTATGTAATCCCGCTGATGATAAGATTTTAATATTTGAATAGGCTTGGCTTAAGGAAAGTAAAATAAACATGTTTTTACTGAGTACACCTTGCATTGAACAATTGAATTTGAAATAGATTCGTCATTCGTACATCTTTATCTAACTTCTTTCATATATCTTTATATATATATATATATATATATATATATATATATATATATATATATATATATATATATATGTGTGTGTACTAGCAACTCTACCGAGCAGCAATTAATATACATGTAGCTTATCTACAGCCAAACAAATAAACACTATTTCTTTTCAAATTTTGGTTATTCTAAGAAAACAAAAAAATGTCATTTCAATGATGTTATTTGATATATTTCCATGTTGAGATTTGATGTTTTTTAAGTATGGCAATTAATTGCTCATAATGAAAGGGCTACATTGAAAATTCGGGGGGGATTGTTAAGAATCACCAACAGAAAGAAAGTTTTTTTTTAAATAAACAAAAAATAACTGTTACCAAAGGCAATACATTTACTTTTTTACCTACTAGCTTATTTTTTGTGTTTTAAAGTATATTAAACCGTTTTAGTGGCCTTTTATAATTCGTCAAAATCTGATCACGTTACAGTTCGATTTTCAAAATGGCGTAAGCGGATATCCTGGAAGATTGTTTTATGAGTTCACAAAGAAATGTCTCAAATGGCTTCATTTTACTTTTCTTTAAAATGAGAAAAATATATTAAACATACTCAGACTATGCAAAACGTCGGCGAACGAATGTCAGTTTTTAGTCTAACGTAATGTAGTCGACAGAATGTTATAGTTAAAATGAAAAACAAACGTGTTAAAATACTTTACAATATACGAAATAATACTCATGTAGGTAAAATGTATCTATTATGTTTTGGTAGCGGCCATCTGGTGACTATTTGTGTTGTGCACATTATTTACTTATGTTGGTTATTCTGTACAATCGCTAACATTTAAAGTTAATTAATTATATTCATGAGGAATTTAAAATTATTACATTATGTGTTTCTCTTCATTATTAAAGACAGAAAGAAAACTTATTGACGATTTAAAAAATAAGAATCCGTTTTTCTGTAATTTATTAACCTTTTGTAAAATTAAAAGCTAAAAGGAGAGGATTCTTTATTCTGAGAGTATGATATTATGATGGACAAATGCAGGCAGTGACCACATGCAGTAGGTAATGTCTAAGAGTAGCATATCATGCTGAGTAAACGCTCCTCACCTCCAAAAAAGTAAGAGTTAATGCCTAATAGAATAATATAATGACAACAGAATAGAGAATATACTACTCCACCCCACATAAAGGAGAAGGTAATTCTGGGATGATAGTATCGTAAGGACTGAACGTATAATATACTGCCCCTCCTCCACAAAAAGAGAATATCATGCCTTGGAGAGATGTAATATGACACATGGAAATATACTACACAGTAAATAAATATAAACTGTTTTAATATGAATATAATTAGGTAAGGTAGATAGATATTTCGCATGTAATTCGTTTAGATGTCATTAAAAACAAAGAACAGTTTTATTATTAACGTAAAACGCTGAAATAAAAATTGGGCTGAAAAATATAGTCGCTATATTTATCAACAAATAAAAATATGCAAATCAGAACCGGACGATGAGTTCCTTTCATAAGTTTCTAGTTAAAACCAAATGTTTATAAACATGAATAATAGTTCTACCTGAGCTCGCATATTTCCCGACTTGTTTAGATGGTGACTATATTTTCCTGACCTAATTTTAATTTCCATTGTTGCACGTGTACAGTGACAATTAGAATAATGAAACATTAAAATCCTATTATTTTACTATTTTGTCTATTCATAGATAAATAAACAGTATAATATATGGCATGCAAAAGTGGGGGCTTAACTTCGTTGTTCTTCAATTTTAGCAAGAAACGTACATTCTTACGTATAAATCATGCGGTCAGTGAAAACAAATATTTACGTTTTTTGTTTTCATTCATGTTCATCTTATGTAATATAATGTATTCATTTACTCGGGATTTATTCCACGTGACAATAAACGATTATTTGCTGTATTTTATAATTAAGTTCAGTTGTTAAAGTTGATAACTTAATATTTCAACTATGAATATCCCCATTGATATTTTGATTTATGATTTTATTTTAATTCCAATGTATGTTTACTGCCAATAGTCATATACGATTCAAATACATGAACTACTAGAGAGCAAGAAGTTAAACCCTGTTGGTGTTTGAGATGAAATGTCTTTGGACAATCCTCAAGGTTACTCAGAATGACAGGCTTAGTAATGCTTGCATACGCGAAGCGCTGGGCATTACGGACACCATCGAAGATGTGGTATCGGGTAGGAGCTTCGATGGCTCGGTCATATTGCTAGGAGTAGTGTGATGATAAATGCCAGCTACAGAAAATACTTCTCAAACGTAAGAATAAGAGGGCGCACAACAAATAGATGGCCGACACCATCAGGAAATAGTGCAGACCTAGTTTTCCGTTCTTTATAGTTATAGGACGTTACGCCCTGTGCGATTTTAATAAGTAAAGTATATGTTTACATAGTGTAGTATTATTTTTATACTTTAAATTATGAATTACATAATATGATAACTGTATTTGTTTGATATTAAGCCGGTAAACCAATTAGTATATGAAATAGATGCGAATAACAGGTAACGAAATGCCCGCCGTTGTCAACTTGCTGAACTCATGGTAAATGTTTACAATATTGTGGGAATTTATAGAAACGGCATGCCGGTCTATGGCCCAATGAGACAATAATTTTAAGAAAACGACATTTTGTTTAGGACGTTATGTTTAACACTTCCCTTGTTTTTAATATAAATCATATTAAATATGACAACACACATATTCTTACATGCTTCGAGGCCATTGTCAAACCGTATGTGACTGTGCCTTGCAATATTACGGCATATACATTTTTGAAAAGACATTAGATATCTAGGAATTCTTTTTTTGCTTCTCAGTTAAAATGTGTGCTAAAATCTAAGAAAACGGTGATGATGTTATTAACACACTTTTGATGGTGGAATATTTCCAAAAAATGTATAAATAAGCCAGCTTACATATAATTGTAAGAAAGCATTAGCTAAAAAGATAGCAAATAATTTGTGATTGTGAGGAATGTAGTCTTAATTCTGTTGGTTCATGGCGTTTGACATCGATGCGCTCTCTCGTGTGAAATCAATATTACCTGTTCGAAATATCTTTTAGAAGAAATAAATTAAAATTAACATAGTTTTACTATATTCTTACAAAGGCAAATGTCGTTTATGCTACTAATAAGATTTTGTCAATAAATAACAGTTACATAATATAATAGTTCATTGTTATTCAACAACAGAGGTGGACAAAATAAAAAAAATATCAGACTATTTTACATTTATTATGATGTCACACCATATATGTAACAGGTAAACTAAATTGCCCTACTCTAAATGATTACATACACTAGTGTTATTAAAACGATGTTTAATTTTGATTGCTTTATTTATTTTACCAGTACGTATTTACACTTACTGTTACATATACAATCTAGTGTTTTTGTTGTGACCCTGTTTAGGGGCTTAAATGAGGACACGGACTACGGGGTTAGGTGAATAATATATATTGAACAAAATATATTTACAGAGAACAAAAAAAAGTTGTATATTAAGCTTGACTGTTAGTGTAGACAGGAGTTGATCCCAATAACGAGAAGCCTAAATGCTGCTAGTTTTTGATAAGAAATGGACGACTTCTACTGTTCGTCATATAGGTACGGCACAATAACAGTTTTAATAGAAATGTTTCAGCGACACCTAAAAGTAACGGATAACCCCAGAACGAGAATCAACGAAATTATGTGACATCAAAACGAACCTGTTTTAGCTTTTTTCTATGTACACTTCGAGCAAAGACGTGTCTATTGTTCGGGCAATGGCTTTAAGTGTAGCGATACATGTATATGTCTATCTCTCTGCCTCACATTTGACGAGCACACGAGTAACTCGCAAATATGATTTATTCTAGGACTGATCTTTCTATTTGAATCAGACGTTTTATAAATTACCATCGGCGCCGCGATTGATTCTGTCTCCAGACGATCTCGAACTTGCGTTGCGATGTTTGGTAAGCGAAAGTACGACAGTACCAGCAGAACATGAATAAAAAACAAAATTAAAAAGTTCAATCATTCGACAATGTTTACAAACACGTATGTTTATAGTAATTAGAGATTTAGGTAAACTTTTATCTTCTGTACACATTTGTTACGCACACATGCGATTATACCTTTAGCCTTGATACTTATAGTAGTCAACATCATGAAATATCTGGTAAAATTACAACAGTAAAATATTTCTAAAAGCCAGTTTTATAACGTGGCGAACATTTATTATTTTTAGGTCAAGTTCCTTGTTCTGTTCCGTCGCTTTTTGGCTGATAATTATTTATATTTTGTTCGTTTTCTGATTACTAATTTTTGTATATGTCTACATGGCGATTCCGTTGCGATGACAAAACACACATTCTTACTCATGTTGATTGGCCTGCTTTCTTTCACCGTAAATTTAAAAATAAATTTGTTGGTTCGTGTATAGATTACCATTTTCGGTTTGTATTTAATGTCATATTTTTCAATAAATCTAGAGTTCGCATGTGAATAATATGAAATCACTTGGTGTACACTTCATTCGACTTTAAATCAATAAAACTACAATATATTATAGTTTAAGTATGTGTCGTATTCCCGGTTCAATTTCGGGTCCTCTAGTTTTAAAAGCAAGCAATTCGATTTCGTTTGAATCATAAAGATCCCAACATTTTATTGTTCGCTTGATTTAATTTCCAGCGCTTAAAATGAACTAATATTTTTGTTGATTTTGTCGAAACCTCTTTTTCCTATTCAGATAGGACATTTTTTCTTAATAAGTCCATAGGCGATTCCCTTGCGATGGCGATCACTAACTATTTTCAACAACGGAAATGTGTATTCATTTGCGTTTTACTTTCGTTTTCCGTTCAGATACAACTTCCGATATCTCTTTTTAGAAGTTGTCGGGACGAAACCAGATTCGTTTACGGATTGTTGAGCAGAATTATCTTCCATACTATTGATGTGTCTGTTTAGAGAATTTCCATATATTTAACGGTATTTGTTTTCAAAGTGTACTAATCTCCTCTTGATTTGATTGTTCTCTATCCTCGGCTAGTTTGTGGTTTCCATTGTTGATCTCCAGTATAGTATTTATCCTCTCGGCTGATTGTATGTATTATATTTTCTAGTTCATCATGGAATATCTACGATAGTCTCAGGTCGTCCATATACATGAGGTTATTTCTCTATTTCTTATGTATCTGTGGGTTTATATCTGGCATTATATCTTCCCCCTGAGTACATTGTTGAATGATATAATGGCTATGCTAAAACGTAGTTCAGATGAACAGTTTGCCTACAAAGTACATCTCTTCATTCTTATCTCGGCTGGTAGTTTCTATTTTATGTTTCTATTACTTCCTACATATTATGTATAATGTTGTCATATATATATATATATATATGTATATATATATATATATATATATATGTATATATATATATATATATATGTATATATATATATATATATATATATATATATATTATAAGTTATCTTGCTTAGATTGTATTCAATGATTGCTGAATAATAATAACCAGTCGTGTTCCTTAGGGTCTGAGTAACAACAAATCACTTCATATATCATATACTCCCCACGTCTTTCGATAACAATTCATAATTATTTTGCGGTATCGCAACAGCCGTTTACCATTGATTGCTGCTGGCAACAACCATTAGTATTCTCTAGGAGTTGGGTGACACTCATCCTCTCATAGGTTCGGTAATATTCGTACCCCTTCCACTAGATATCTGGTTAGTGCTCTCCCTCTTTAGCCTTTCCATTTTCCTTAACATTTACATGTATATTTCGTGTGGCATCAGCCGATACTGGTGCTATCATTTTTGCGTCCATGTGGTTGTATTATTTTTATTTTTTGTTTTATTTCAATTTCTACATCTATATGACTGGTAAGCATTAATAGTTTATGTTGGTTGGTGTTCTGCGATTTTTATTAAGATGTGTGTGGTACTAAGCCTACTCAAGATCCCGTACTTATCCAGTTGGTGTCCTATCCCGGTCTGACACCCTTCCTTGACCCTTTAATACTGCTTAGTGTAGTGTCAGCCGAGGTTGGGGGGGACACCATATCATATTGCCTGCAGTTTTTATTCCCTGGTTATTTCTGTGGTGTTCGTCTTGTGGTTTTGTTTTCTTCCTATTGTAACTTCCATGTGATTGGTTACCATTAATAGCTTATACGAGTTGGTTTCCGCATTCGTAGATTTAACTCAAGATTGCAGCTGTTTTGATCAATGCTGTCCATTTGTAGGGTCTCAGTGATCCCTTTGATTCCAATTTCCTCCAGTTTGTTTCTCCATGTTCTTTGGGATTATTCCTTGTGCTCCTACGATTATATGTATTATATTGACTTTCTCCATGCTCCATACCCCTTTAAGTGTCCGGGATAGTCCCGTGTATTTCCTTCGTTTTTCCGTCCTATTGATCTTCAGTCTGTGGTCTGCTAGAACGACAAAGTCTACGATTTGGCAGGATTCTTCATTCTTCTTGATTTCTGCGTACTATAAATTCAATCCTTTGCACAGTTCCCAGTGTACTGCTTTCCCCACAGAGTAATGTCTGGTCTTGTATTTTGGGGAGGGGCTAGTTTGCTGCATTCATTTATTATATGGTTTACTGTTTCGTCTCTTTGTCCCAGCAGTCTGCATTTACTGATTTCCTGGGGGTTGTTTATTTTAGCTTTAAAGCTCTGTTAAAGTCTACTTTTCTTAGCCATGTCCAGCTATTTTCGTTAGTTTCTTCTTAACGAAAAATTGTTTTTCTTCCCACTTTTCTTTTCTTGTCTTTTTGTTTGTGGTTTCCGTGCTTCCTGATTTGCTTGTAGGGACGCTATCGGTTCCTGCGGTTGTCAACCTGTTCTCATAGCACCCTTATATCCTTTTGCTTGGGCAGTTCCATGTCTTCTGTCGATTCATGTTAAGCAGTGCACGCTTTTCCCTTTCGAATTCCAAATTATTATTATTATTATTATTATTATAATTATTATTATTATTATTATTATTATTATTATTATTATTATTATTATTAGTAGTAGTAGTAGTAGTAGTATTAGTATTATTAGTATCAGTAGTAGTAGTCGTAGTAGTAGACGTTTATTATTATCATTATTATTAGTATTATTGTTTTTATTATTATTATCGTCATATTCATTATTATTATTATCATCAGTTTTATTATTATTTTAATTATTATTATTATTGTTCTATGACTTAAACGCTCGCTTGTGATGGTATTGTTATGAGGAATAGACGAATGTGCCGTATGAAAAATGTTTATCACTTTTTTCCTATTTACATGGATCACTTGTTTAAAACTGAAAACTATACTTTGCCAGGATTTATCATCTTCAGATGTCTGCCCTCATGTTGATGTTAAAATAGTATAATACCGTGTTTTATATGGGAATTCACTGTTACCTCTTACAAAGTAATCAGTAATTTCCAATGGCTGCCTCTTGTCTAAACTCAACACGTCTGAGGTTTGGTCTTCTATTTCTCTTTCATACTACGTGTATTTTATACAATGGATGCATAACATCTCAGAGATTACAAAGAAATCGGATATTCTGCAGGGTAATTGTGTAAGTTGGCAGATTTTACCCGATCCAATTGATAATAATACAGCATAGTTATGGTGTGCTATTAATTAGAAATCAAATTACATCTGTGAAATAGTGCATCTAAGCTTAGTTCTTAATTTTGTTCCAGTTTTCTCTTCATGGAAAATGAAACGTTATTTTGGCAGTGCATGGAAATCCGAAAAGATTTCAGCTACCATGACATTGAAACTGTATGAAATATTAATTCCTTTCATGAAACTCAAATAGCCTAATCTATTGAATACTTCCTGACCGTGAACAAATAAATATATAGCAATCATTTTTGGAGAATTATGTCAAATCAGAAAAGAATGACCTTATTTTGATTACTTTTCGATGATCCTAAACATATGCAGCTAAGCTAAAACATATATATATATATATATATATATATATATATATATATATATATATATATATATATATATATATATGTGTGTGTGTGTGTGTGTGGGTATATATGTGTGTCTGCTAATATGTTGTATACGTCGCTGGCGTTTATATTATAGTCGCGTGTGTGTAAGCAATGAAGTTAGTATGTACATATATATCTAAAAATGTTAAATAAATGAATCCGCTTTACGTAAAAAAATTCCAACATATATGAAATATACAAGCATGTCGACTAAAATATATTTACATCTAAATACAAATTAAAACTAACGTACAAAAATAATTATTAATGTTACAAGGTTTAATTACAAATTTATATTGCGTGATATTTCCTTGCCCTTGGCAGGCAAATTTCTAACAAGGCCTCACACATCGCGCTAACATATTATATTTATTTTCATATCAATGTTGATCTATTATTCTTTATTTAAAATAGATGGGCGCACCTTTACCATAATTGCATTTACTTTTAAAACACAAATATCTGGAATAAACGTTTATTTCTATTTAATTTTTCACGTATTGATTATTTATTATTTGTTATTTGTGTCTGTTATGTAGTATTTCTTATTTTATTTAAACTTTATAAACAGAGTAGTTCTTTATTAAATTTATTTTATATTTTCAGAAATTGTTTATTTTGTTAAGTTATTTCAGTTTTTCTAGATTTACAATTGATATCATTCATCCAACGTAATTTATAATTACCTAAAATGCATATTATACTAACTTGTTACTTTTAAAATGTCATAGTGAATGTTAGTATTAAACATATAATTTTGTTCTCATGTGTACTTACATAATGTGGAACGGCATTTGTACTTTTTATATTTTAAGCTCAAATAGAATTTATCTAATTCAAACACATATTTTCAGTTAATATGTATTTTGATTATCGTTTGTTTATCTTGATTATTTCCCCTTTTTTAAATATAAATTAGATTCTATGTAATAAGAAAAAAAAACGTTGATGTGTCATTCATGCATCATCCTGAAAAGAATGTCGGTTCTTTCTGTTATGACAACCTATACATTTAGGCTAAACATTAGATATTTTATACTTGTTCTTTCCTTGTCTGTTAGAATGTGTATCAAACTGTGAATACATTTTTGAGGATCGGGTGGTCTGTAAAATTGCTTTCAGTAGAACGGAAATTCATATTCATGATTTCTGATTATAAAGCTCTATTACATAATGTATCGGCCTCTGCATTAGAGAAAATACTTGGTATTAACACCGATTTATTTTAATTTTGGAGGAAAATTAAAACTACTTTCCACAAGAAAGATATATATTAGTCTGATGACCACTGCTATATTTCTAATGTGAACAATTAAGTTAAAATATTATTAAACTAAAGCCACTGTAAAATCTTTGCTTTGAAATATATTTATGTTAAATTCATTAGAACTTTGCAATTTCAGGTTTATTGGTGTATAAATTTATTTTAATTTAAATGAGAAAAATATATTATAACTATAATTGAACACTGAATTCCTGTATAAGCTTAACTTAACCTCATTATAGGATCTATAATACTAAAGAATTTGTGAAAGATGGTAAACAAATTCATATATATGTAATCAACAGATATGCTTTAAAATTGTTGGGGAATCATAATTACCTCCGTCAATGTGAGCGTTACATTTTAGGTCGCGTTTGTCAGTATATCAGTTTGTGTACAGCAAAGCGTCTACATCGTTTGATCAATCGTAAACTTATTAGGTAAAAATATCATTCTTGTCCTGACTAAGAACTAATTCAATCGTGTGATATATAGGTTTTAGTAAAAGTTCATGTCACGAAAAATTAGAAATCCACAATTTCGCTGTGTTAAGCTTCACTTGGCACATATTGTAGCCACTGAATTCCCAAATATTATATGACTTTAACTTTTGAAAGTTCGGTCAGAATATAACATTAAACTGCTTGCAAATTTACAGTGTGACACGATAGATATTGTTGTCTTTATTATTTTAGTTATCTACGTGCCCATGAAATAAAGTCGGGAATACTTCATACAATATTGAGAAGTAAGGTCCAGATAAGACATTGACTGATCCTTTCGTTGTCAGACGGCAATATGCAGGCTCACGACTGACTCATGTTCTTGTTTTATAAACACCAATCGAAAACTTATTTCAAGATATATATTCTATCTATTTGTGAGTATTTATCAAAATTCGGATTAATAAAAAACATGACAACACATTAATGTTGTGAATCATAGTCATTTGTTATTGTTTCATGATATAAAAGTGGTCCACGTACAATCAGCGTGGAATAACACTTTGTAATCCTGCATTGTGTTCCAATTTTATCGAGTAGTGATTGGGTGGCAGAAGTAATTTATTCTACTGCTCTCTATGGATTTTCCGAATGTTAAAACAATTTATTCAACTCTAGGTTGCTGCAAGTGACAAACAAGTCAATAATCGGAAAATGCGTCTTTAAACGTGAATTTCCAACATTCATTTGTAAGAATTTACATAGTGAACCAAATATGCAGTTTGAAAATGATCGTTGAATATATCCTCTTTTTTCACATCAGGAAATCATTAAAGTACTCCAAATTAATGTATATATACACACACATATATATATATATATATATATATATATATATATATATATATATATATATATATATAGCGACGTAACACTTTGATCAGATTTAGATTAATAAATAATTACATACTTAATCGAAACATTGTTTACATATTATTAGCTTACTTCCACTTATCTGTTTTATCAATGCATACAAAATAGACTCTGGCTAATAGAAATAAAAGTATAATATAGAACGTGTCTTAATAGGATTGCCTATTTCGACAACGCTGATATACTATGGTGATCAATAAGAGATAGGCCATCCTCTTTTCTGGCAATGAATACCTTTTAACTCTCTAGTATAAACTTTATTAATAGGTCCACATTTCCGCCTGTGTGACGTCATTTGAATATGTTATTTTTCCAATTAAACATCAAATATCAAAATTTAGCATAAGTCAAATATGCATATAATTAACAAAAGTCATTAGAAATGTATAGAGCAGAGAGTGAAAAATGGTAAGCATTTATTATTATCTAATCGTTGTACATAAATTATATGAATTTATTAAATTTCAAATCTATATGGTATGTTCAATAGAATCAGTGAACACCGAAATAACTAAACATAGAAAAATAACTTACACTGTCTTTGAGAGAACAAGTAGAGAGTATGTGGATTTTATGGCAATTTTCTTTCTAGCATTTAATGCTGTTCGTCCTCACAACACAAAATTGGCAGTTGACACGAACCGGAAGAAATGTCAAACAATGTGTCAAGTCTATTAACTAGAATTTTCTCTGCAAATAAACATATATATTTTCTATTGATTCGCGTGAACTTTGTAACACAGGCATTTGGCCATGAATTAACAATGTGTAACTCGAATAAGAAGAGCAAATAAATCATAACTGCCATCCTGATACCAATTATAACAATTGATATTAATGTTCACATAGAAAAGCTAATCAACGTTGTAAGTGCTTTTTTCATGAAATAGCTATACAGTATATAGTGTCGAAAGTAGGAGGATCTGTATTAGCTTCTGAGGAAAATTGACTAGCAAATTGCGTAAAATAATTAATGCGTGTAAAAAGTAAAATCCATTTACCAACTTTTTAATACTATTCTGCAAATATGTATATTGTGAAAATAAACAAAACCGATCTATAAGTCAACATACTAACGTGGGCATCCCAAATCAGGAGGTGTTATTACATATATTTTTATCGTGGTAGGATTAAGAGAGCAACAAGATAGAATGCATTTATTCATTAAGTCAGAACACATGTGATTATTTTTTCTACCCAATTTGACGAAATATTCTGATATTGGGTACCATATTTCCTACTTTAGACTATGATCACACCCGGTCCTTTTGCTTCGATCATCATGTGTGTATTTCCATATTACATAGGATGTTATATTATATATTTCATCTATGCAAGTCCATATTACATAGGATGGTATACTACGATCTTTATGTATATATTTCTATATTCCATCGGATGGTATATTATACATTTTATGTATGTATTTCCGTATCACATACAATATTATATTATATATGTTATGTATGTTTAACTATATTACATATGATGTTAAATTATACATTCATGTATGTATTCCATATGGAATAGGCTGTTATCTTAGACAGTTTGTGTATGTCTTTCAGTATTACATATGATGTTATATTATACATTTTGAGTATGGCTTTCTATACATAGCATGTTATATAACACATTTTACATATGTCTGTTCATATTACATATATTGTTGTATTATACGTTGTATGTGTATTCTTCAGTATTCCACATAATGTTATATAATACATTTAATAAATGGCTTTTCAATATTAGATAGGAAGTCATATTATGCATATTTTGCATGTCTTACCATATTACATAAGATGTCATGTTAGACATTCTTTGTAAGTCTTTCGATATAACATAGGATTTTATATTGAACATTTAATGTAGGTCTTTCGATATTACACAGCCTGTTATATTATCCTTTATATATGTGTATTTCCATATTACATAGTGTTACACCAGCCGTTCTTACACAGGAGACACTACACCGGTTGTCACTATAAATAGTGCGAGTCACCAGAAGACAAAGCACCACCTTGTAATTGTCTAGCCAAGCTAGCTTTCTTAGTTTGTTAATACACTTGTTAAACCAACCCTCGACTTGACTTCCTTTATTTATTATTTACTGAGGGACAACTTCACAACAGATTGGCGACGAGGAATCGAAACGATTTCACTGCAAAAAAAAAAATCACCCAAAGTGATTCGCAAGATCTTCACGAAAAAAAAACCCCATCTTAGTCAGATATTTGGATTCGCAAGGATTAACATCAAATTAACTATTACAAGTAGTTAAGCGAAAAAAAACACAAAAAAAACACAAACTCAAAACTTGCTACCAAAAATCGAAAACTAGAAAACGCGAAAGACATTTTCAATTATTGAAATAATTGAATACACTGATACCATTTTTTTTTCTCTTCAAGTTTCACTGACTCGTTAATATAAATGTTATCCGCGTCAACTATTACAGATATTGTGTAAGTTTGTCGTTATTATTAGGACAACATCTGATATTTGAGCAAAATCCGGATTGACTATTTATTAAAACGGTCTACCACAGAATTGCCGAGAGCAATGGACGGACAGTAAAAAAATATATTCGCGTAAGTCCTTTGTGCTTCTAACAAAGAACTGTTAAATAAGCAAGTCGCATTTTTTGCAAAATGAAAAGGGGTTAAAAAGATTTCCCATAAAACTAGTCTTATTAGGCTTATAGCGACAGACTTGGTTTTGTAAAACTACGTACACATATATAAAAAAAAATATTTTTTCTTAGTTTTGTTTTTCAAACAAAAGAACTGGGATTGAATTTTTTTTATTAAGGAATAATATATTTCTAGTTTTGTGTATTAGTTGAGCAAACTAATTATATTAAGCACGTTGTGGGGAAAACTGATTTAGTTTTACAAGTGTAAATTGTGTGGTGCATAACTTGAATTCGTGAATGATGGACACTGCATTCAAAGATTCTCTTTTTACAATTACTTAAATTCCAAACGGAACAAAACGTCGCGTTACAAAAACAGCAAGTTGAACAACAAATGGAACTTCAAAGAAAACAAGTTGAAATTGAGGAGAAATTTAAAAGAGAGTTGTTGGAACAGCAAAAACCCCAAAGAAAAATGCATGCTAAACAAAAAGAGCTGGCGACAACATGAGAAGAAATATTCCAAGAAAGACTGCTACAACAAAAAAAGTAAGACTACAGCTTGATAGTGCGTCTGACATTTCCATCATTAATGTACAGACATGGAAGAAGCTTGGGAGACCCACTATGATCAAATCACAAAAAAAACGTCGAGAAGCGTCAGTGGTGAAAAAATAACCTTCGAAGGGGAATTATTGACGAATATTTCTTTCCAGAATAAGACCTTAAAAGCCAACATTTTTGTTATGCGAAAATCTAATAACCTTTTTGGAACTGATTTGATTGAAAAGTTTAGCCTATGGGATCTGCCTTTAAGCTCCTTTTGTCAAAAGGTTGAGGATTCGAATGTGGAGGCAGAAAAACTCAAGAGGGAATTAAGAGAAACTTTTCCAGACGTATTTTCAGGCGGTCTTGGAAGGTGTACAAAAGTGGTAGCAAAGTTTGAAGTTAAAACAAATGAACTACCTGTGTTCAGAAAGAAAATGTTCCATACGCCGCTATAGAGCAAATAGACGGTGAATTAGAAAGACTCGAGAACATGGCTGTCGTTTCAAAAATTGATCACAGTGAGTGGGCTTCACCTACAGTTTATGTTAAGGAAAAGAACAATGGGATTCGGGTTTGTGCCGATTTTTCCACAGGCTTGAACAAGGCATTAAAAGATCACCATTACCCTCTTCCAAGCCCTGAAGAAATATTTGCGAAACTGAGTGGAGGAAAATATTTTTCTAAAATCGATCTCAGCGACGCTTATCTTCAAATACCTGTCGATGAAGAGTGTTCAAAACTGCTATGCATCAATACCCGTAAGGGATTATACAAATTTAACCGACTTCCTTTGGGGTAAAGGTCGCCCCTGCGATTTTTCAACAAATTATGGACATGATGTTAAGTGGGATGGATTTCGCAGTAGGGTACCTGGACGATGTGTTAATAAACAGCGTTAGCAAAGAACAACAAAAGACTCATGTAAACCAAGTATTCAAAAAAATCCAGGATTATGGGTTTAAAATCAAAGATGAGAAATGTATTTTTTTCATGGAAAAAATAAAATACTTAGGACAAATCATCGATGAGCAAGGAAGAAGGCCAGACCAAGATAGGGCAATGGTGATACGGAACATGCCTGCTCCAGAAAATATTGCGTCTCTACAAAGCTTTTTAGGGTTGGCGAATTACTACAATGTGTTCGTACCAAACATGCATAAACTAAGATCACCCTTAAATGAACTGTTTAAGAAGGACCAAAAATGGGTCTGGACGCAAGAGTGCAATAAAGCGTTTCAGAAAATTAAAGATATCTTAACGTCTGACTTGTTTCTGGCACATTATAATCCCAAGCGCGATAGTGTAGTTGCAAGCGATGCCAGCAACTATTGTATAGGAACATGCATATTGCACAAAATGGATAATGGAAAATTAAAACCCATAGCCCATGCATCCCGAACACTTCTACCAGCCGAGAAAAACTACTCTCAAATTAAGAAAGAGGCTCTAAGCATTATATTCGCGGTAAAGAAATTTCATCGTTTCCTGCACGGTAGACAATTTCTCTTACAAACAGACCACACACCCGTATTAACGATTTTCGGATCGAAAAAGGGACTACCACAACACACTGCGAATAGACTCCAAAGATGGGGTACCATTCTTCTTAACTACAATTTTCAAACGGAGTATGTACCATCTAAGAAATTTGGTCATGCAGACGAGTTATCAAGGTTGATACCTAAGCAGGCAGAACCATTGAGGATATGGTGATAGCAGCCATTCAAGCGGAAGCTGAAGTAAAAAATACGTTATGTGACACAATAAGAGGACTTCCAGTAACGCTTGATGAAATTAAGAGTAAGGCAGAGGTGGACGAATTTATCATAAGCACGAACGAAAAAAACAATAAAAACGTTCTTAATCCCCAGAGGTGATATTTTCAAAGGAGGGTGTTACACCGGCCGTTCTTACACAGGAGAAACTACACCGGTTGTCACTATAAATAGTGCGAGTCACCAGAAGACAAGGCACCACCTTGTAACTGTCTAGCCAAGAGCTAGTCACTTTCTTACTTTGTTAATACACTTGTTAAACCAACCCTCGACTTGACTTCCTTTATTTATTATTTACTGTGGGACAACTTCACAACACATAGAATGTTATATTATGCATGCTATGTATGTATTCTAGTATTACATAGGTGTTATATTATATGTTTTATGTATGTCTTTCGATATTAAATAGTAGTTTATATAATACATTTTTGTATGTTTATTCATATTGCATAGTGTGGTGTATTATACATGTTGTATCTGTTTTTCTATATTACATTGGATGGTATATCATATATTTAATATATGGATGTTCATATTACATAGGTATAGATATTATACATTTCATGTATGTATGTTCATATTACATAGAATGTTATATAAAACATTTTATGTATGTCTTTCTATATTTCGTTGATAGCATATTATACTTTTGATGCACGTGTTTCCATATTATATAGGATGGTATATCATACATTTTGTGTATGTTTTCAGTATTACATAATATATTATATTATACTTTTCGTGTATGCATTTTGATATTACATAATATGTTATATTATACATTTTATTATGTATCCATAGTACAGAGGATGTTATATCATGCACGCTATGTGGGTATGTCTATATAGCATAGGGTGTTATAGCATTCAGTTTGTGCATGTATTTTCACATTACATAGGATGTTACATTATACATTCTAGCCATGATTTTGATTATTACATAGAATGGTATATAATAATTTTTTTGTATGTATTTCGATATCACATAGGATGTTATATTATACATTGTGTGTATGTATTCCAATATTACATAGGATGGAATATTATACATTTTATGTTTGTTTCTCACATTTCATATGATCTTATATGTTTTTTAATATACTTGTATATATGTTGACATAATCAAGTTCAGCAAATGAAATGCATCGACTTATGCATGTGTTTATCATTCCCTTGCTTTTACAAACTCTACTTCGCCCATTTTCCGGTCTTTACCTTTGTTAGTATTCTTCATGTTCGCTGTAATTGTGTTATCTTGTGAAGCTGTAAATAGTGATTCTATTCAATGTTTATGCGCACTTTTCTTTTGGTCATCTTTTAAATAATCCGTGCATTTTTTTTTCTTTCAACAGTTTATCTATCTTATATTATTGTTTCCTGTGTTGCCGCTTACCGAAGTGTTCACAATGGCGCTGCATTAGGCGACAGTAATCAGCTTCTTGATATTGTGTGTTACTTATTTTCTAGTGAGTGTATCGAATCATATTTTATTACTGGAGCCAATAAGTCAGTCAGTATCACCATTCAACGGTGTCGTGTCGTATATAAACATTAGTTTCCCAATTCCTTTATTACGGTACCTGAGTGTTTTTGTTCAGTTTATATAAGGTAAGGTGTTACATATCCTAAACATTTTCAGTATAGTATTACTTTTGATTAGGTTTCTACTCTAAAATCTCGATGCCTGCAGCTATCGGTATTGCGTTCATTAAATGCACAACTTACTTCAGGGTTAAGAAACTGTATGCTTACTTTTCTTGCAGGTTTACCCTTCTTTAGAACAAGTGGTATGCATTTTTATTGCATCTACTCACACCAAACATTATTGGTGTTCTAGCTCCTCTGTTTTCTTGACAAACATAATTAAGGCAATAACAATATACTACTATTGCAAAACCTATGTTAAAATATCTATTATCAACTGAAGTTATGGGCTTCAAAATAATTTAATTCCGGAGAGTTTAGTTCCAATTAAATGTTCGAAATGTGCGAAAATGTTTAATATTTATAAAAAGTGGGTAAGTAATAACGAGTGCATATTTCTTAAAGAATCTAATGAAAACAGCTGAGAAAATGTGGCATCTCCGGTAGACGGTTTAGCGAGAGATGATAAATGAAAAATTCCTCGAGGTGATATCACCCCAATAACATATTTGGTTGTATTTTTACAGATAGGAGTCATATATACAGACATATATACAAGGAGATCTCCGACTTCGATAACGGAGATGAAAGTATCACGGCAAACATTCAGAAATGAATCTTGAAATATCCGTCTCTATTCTCCCGATTTCACATAAAACAACGTACTTTCATCAAAGAAACATAAAAGTATTACGTTTTCTCTGGATAAAACACGAAATGATAATCAACAGGTTATATTATATACATATAACATGAACAACTTATATAGCTACGTAACAATGTTCCGTGCAGCGTCTTAAATAATGTGTTTACGTCACCATGCCACTGGTATTTACTGATTTTAATCCCCGAGTTGTGGTGATTTCAATGAGTGATTTGCACTTTTATAAAATACTAGAATAAATTACATGAAACTAAATATCTGCTGATACTTTATTTACATAGAACGAATTATATTTTGGGAAAGAAGAAACTTTCAGTATGTGATGGATATCCGCTTTCTAGACACTATATATGTTACAATTCAAATATATAATAGCTTGTAAGGATTACCTATAATAAAGCGGAACTTTCATGAATAGAGTTCCTTTGGAAGAACTTTCCACCTATAGAAAAAGTTACTGCAGGAATGTGTATCTACTAACTACAACATAGTTGTCGTCACGTCCAATGTCAACAAATATGTGTCGAGTTGTTATGTGAATTAATCAAACTTCATTTTCAAACCGTTCATGATAATGTTCTATTATCCAATAGAACAGTAACTATTATTGTCGACTGGCATTTTCCCCTTGTAAGTCGTCAACCATATGTATGAAAAATTTGAGAAATGTATTTCTTATAGAAATATCTACACGTCTTATTTCAGCCGTAGTCAAATAAATAGTGTTACGTTTTGATCTCAACAAATACTATAGAACTGTTTTTATTCAAGTTAAACATGTGTAACATAATTATCGTAAAAGCTATCATCTGATCTAAATTAAATAACAATAAAATCTAGTTCATTTTATTTGATTAAATATTGGTATTTATTATCGTCGGCAAACAAGTAATGAGTAGAGTGTGTTATAAGTGTTTTATAAATATTCATTAAACTACATGTGTTTATAGCGAACTATATTACTCTTTCATGTAATCTTAAGACCTCCCTGTTTATCAAAGTAGCATCTGAAAGAGGCCTGTATTGAAGATGATTCAGACTGCAGCACATTTCTTGAGACTAGTCTAAAATATTGTGCGCATATATATATACCAGTATTTTACTTGTTTTCATTAGCATACTTACAAACGATCATATACCATAGCATGCTATGCCAAGGTCAGTGATATATCCGTACTCACTATCTGGCACCCGTGATAAGTAACTAGAATGTCAGTGGTCCTTAATAGTGTTTGCGTTAATGTAATAATAAATAAATGTCTGTTTAAATGAGCTATCCCCTATTTTCATTTCATTTTCATTTCTCTTTTCACTGTCTAATTTATCCAATTATCAAATTCCAAACAAATCTTCATTCATCATTTTCTGTACGCAACACTTAAATAATTTAAATAAGTAGTAATATAAAATGTGTTTTCTCTCTACACTTTAACATCATTTATCATGTATCCTATTTTTCCTAATCTCTATGTTCGTCGTAGGGATAGGCCATTTTACCAGATGTTAATCATTCACCATCCATTTCAGAGACTCCAACCAAATGATATTTTTTAGGATTCTAATTGTTCATGTAAGTGTAATTGTTTATATCTCTCGTGTACTTGGTTCACCGGATATATTCGCCATGTAGTTTTTAAAATGCTTTACATAGGCCCTGTAGTTCCTATAATTACTGGAATGATGGAGATTTTCCTAAGATTCCAGTTTTTTCCAATGTCATGCATAAAATATTGGTAGTATTTTCTTTCTCAGCTTTGTTTAAGTCAGCATATCCGGCGCACTTACCTCAACTAGGGTGTCTACTCTCACCCACTTGTCCCATATAACTATATCATGTTTAACGGCTACATTTTCTAAGTAAGATGTTGTGGGAATGTTATAGTCATAGTGAATGGTGTATTACAAATGTCAATAGTTTACTAGAGTATGTGTTCCTAGCACTTGATGCTACACTCGATAATCAATATTTAAAAAATGATGCAGTGGAGATATTTACACATTCCCTTGTATTACATTGTATAGTATTCTCCTAGCAGAGCCTTCTTTATTTAGTATACACAAAATATCATATCTTATAAAAAGTAGTTTTTCAATTTTTGTCCAAGTTACTACCGCGGTTCAATGGTCGAAATCAGTAAAAACACCTGCCATGGATAGCTTTTATTCCAAATCGGTGTTATCTCTTTGATTTTACTTTAGAAACGTTACTTCATACGGGAGTAACAATCGAGGCACCTATGCAGAATTATGTATGCGTATATATTTTACGTTGTGTTTTTATCAAACTCTTGTTACATTACGATCT
Organism: Sepiola atlantica; assembly: GCA_963556195.1. Lineage (NCBI taxonomy): Eukaryota > Metazoa > Mollusca > Cephalopoda > Sepiida > Sepiolidae > Sepiola > Sepiola atlantica. Next base: position 47,502,973 of record OY744516.1, read on the forward strand.
GACAATTCTGGAACGAAGCAGACAGAAATAAAATAGCGAAATATTCGTAAATATTAAATTTGAAAATAGATTTCAGGATTCCTAAGATATTTTGTAAATCTGGCGCATAATTTGGTTTCAGATATTTACAAGCTATAAACATGTCAAAAATGTAGCTTCCTATAGCTTGCTTAGATATAGAAGTTAACATTTTTTTAATGGAAAAAAGGATTATCCAACAGTTCCATATACATATGTCACAATAAACTATATATACAATTGTGAATATTTACTTTATTATTGAGGATCACGAATGTAGGGGGGGGGCTTTTATCCAAACGGCACCTGCATACGATGCAAGTATTAATTTGTAGTATAAATACACAGTAATTTTCTTGCATAAGTTCAAATTTATCTGAGAAATAGAATTTGCATACGTACAATAAAATGTCAGCAAGAATTTACAAGACAAAAACCCTATCAGTATTTTCAACATGCCTTTAACACAAGGAGGCTTATACATTCTCGTTACTTACTCATGTATCAATAACAAACACAATCAAGTTATTAAATATGTTAATTTAAACGTAACAGTTCTTCATCAAACCATAATATAACCACAACCTTATTATTATACCTAATATTTTGGATAACTGTTAGCATTGACCCTTGATCAATTAACATGTTCTTCTTTATAGAACTCAAATACCCACACATGTTTAGAACTGCGGTGCAGCTACAATGTAGTAATATGTTCACACTATTTTTAAACACCTCAAAATAAGCAGAAGCTCTAATCATCTTTACATTGCCAGAAAATATTGAAATGCAATTTATAACCACGTATATTGTAATGCTATGGTTATATTAAAAGAAAATGACACATAGTGTGTCAACGATATATCAATACGTTATAAATTCAGCCAAACATCCATATCCTTCTATGAATATATTGTGTAATGTATTCCTAGTTGTAAAAGGTTAACGTGTTATCCTGTATATTAGAATAACATATTGTTTACTGACCGTATCAAACCGGAGTTGTCCGGTAATGTTTTGAGTTTCATTTGGTTTAGCTTTTATAAACAAAAATATTATTTATTTTTAACAGAATTTTTAAGATTTAAACTTACTTTAGTTCACTAAACAACAAATTGCAATAAATTGTCATAAAACAAGATCAGGTGTTGTAAAGTAATTTTATTTTAATCTTTATTAAGAAGCATATTGTATGCAACTAGCTGTAAACATTTTAACACTTTAAATGCACATAAATATACTAAGATTTTCTTTAACTTTGAAAAATATTAACATGGCTGACTTGTTTACAACAAACACAGTATGTAATCTGATGTATTTAATTTTGTAACCTATATTTTCTTTAATTGGAGTTTTAAATGTTAATGTTAGTACTTTACGTAATTGCATTTCTGATTTCAGTAAATAGTAATTTTTAGACATAGGTATCCAGAAATGTATAGTCGTGACGTAATCAGTTTCGTCTACTAACGGAGTAAGTCGGAGCAATGACCGATGCTTCAACACAATACGCGTTGAACTAAACCACATCTGCTTAAACTAAAAGTTAGTTTAGTGTTGCGTTAGGGTTTGTTCAAGGTTAGATTAAGGTTTGTTTAGAGTTAGGGTAAAAATTAACATAAACTGTTCAGTATGTATTGTGTAGATTATCGGTGAAGTTATTTAACCTTCACCAGTCGGAAGTGTTCGTTGAGACTCGGAATTGATAACGTAGGTACTGAAATGTCCGATATCTATTCACTAAATACTCTGTTACTAGTAAACACATTTGTATATTTTATTACTTCAGTTTGATAAAATCATTAAATTTGTAAAATTATCTTGGCATATTTTAAACTTTCAATCTAAATAAATGAAATTATCACATGAAGCTAATTATACTTTGTGATTTGCGGTTCAATAAATATTATTTTCGTCTATCATCACATATCCTCATATAATTGTTTATAAAGAATGCAAGACATAATAAAACGGTAAAATTCGTGTGTTTCTATTGACGGCAGTTTGAGTCCGTTTGTTGGCATCACCGCACGAGTTTGGGTAATCAGTTGGCTAGCAATCGAAACAAACGTCTCATTCAAATGGAAGACAAATGCTTATCCGAACTGTTTATTATTTGCGCCAAGAAAAATCCAACCCACATCCGACACAATGCTGGCAGATCGTTATCACAACACCTCTTACTATAGGAGTAAATATAAAGCTGAAATAAATATCTATATATTAATATACTATGTATGCGTGTGTGCATGTATGGTTCTGTGTGTTAGTACACTAATATTTCTAACATTACAGAAACAGATTATGCGAATGAAATAAGAGTGTTCTTCTTTTTCACCAGTCTTAGGTTACATTTCTTTGGTTTTGGTATTTAGAAGCAGGGTTTTACTTTAGGGTTCCTTGATTTTTGTCACAATACTTCATATGAGTTGTATTCATGTATTTCGGAATAACGTATGTTTCTGTCAAAACGTTTTAAAACTTCCCCATCTGTCTTTGGAATGCTATGTTTTTATTACTATTTAATAAGCTATTGTTCTGATGATCAGCTATGTAAACTAAAGTTGTCATAACTTTGCTGTGAAAGCGTGTTAGATATAGAAAATGTATTAAATCTGGAATGAAATGTGTCTGTAAGACGAAAACGAAATACAGGTATTAACCGAAATATAAAAATAAGTTATATTTTTTGATCGAATTGTCTTATGGTCATTGGAATGAAACTATTACGTATATATTCTCTGAAGCACGTAATTAGATATTATTGAGCTTGTAAATTAAAACATCATTGGATATTAGTAGGATGTTATACTTAAATATATATATATATATATATATATATATATATATATATATAGTTACCTCATCTTTTTTCAATTTGGCAGCTATATTCAACCGTTTTGATTTTTAGTAAAGCTAATATTTATGTAGCATAGTATCAGTCGAATCTGTCGGTTAGTATCATTGGTACTCTTCTTCACGGAGTAGTCTACTGTAATTGGGTGGACTGCTGGGTTGATTTGCTGTATTTACATTTACAATTTAAACACTATATAGAGGAAATTGATCTGTAGTAGCTAAGCGTAGTAGCTTATGGCTGTCTTTTTGTTTATTTAGTATTTCAGTTTGGTGTGTTTTTTCGTGTTTATATTTACTTAGCTTGTGTGTAAATCTTTCATTTAATTGCGTGAATTTTAAAACAATACTTTATTTGCATAGTGGTTTCAAGTTTAGATTTATTTCGCAATTTGATATCATGTGTTTATTCACGTATGATTTTTTCTGTATTTCTTCTGGATGTGTTTATGAAGGCTGTTCAACGATTGACCATTTATATTGCAATTTTTACGAATTTCACATCGAGAAAAGTTAAGAAAACTCAACATCGGTTACTGTTCAATTTTATATATTTTCTTTTAAATAATCAACACTAGAAATGAAAAATGTATTGTAACTCTTATATCTCTTATGACAATAATGATACGCACACAATTCTGTGTTATTGATGGATTAATGCAAAAAATGTAAATTTACATAGATAGAACATGTTACTTATGTAATTCATTAAATGACACAACAATCCTAATGAAAGATTTCATTTCTTAGAGTCGCATGAACACATCTTCCGCACCAAATATTATCTGTGGAATATGCCATAAAATCGAATACTTTTCTTTTATGAAATGTAATTGTAAAAACTCAATATATGAGACGGTTTCACCTGGTATCCTAATAGATTGGTAAGAGCAGAACAGGCTAAATCATGCCAGTTAGTCGTAGCGTTTGAGAGGTGCTCGAAAATCCAAATCAATTTGCAATGTTTCAGGTGTGACTCATCATTAGTGACCCCAGAGGTGGAGACAACCACCCCATTTGTATCTACAGCGATCAGTGTTATACACATGTGTTAGGAAAACTGACATATATAGATAGTTTGTGGTCCTTGTCTGAGATTTCAGCATGCCCATCGTTTAATTATTCCGATTGGAAAAAAGTGTTTATATTTAATTAGTTTGGGAGTTCATAACATATCGCCATGGAATTGTTTAAAATACAGAAAACAATATATAAACTGGCCCAAGTCGTTTATTTTTATTGATTGCAGTTTGAGGTGGCTCGTTGGCATTTACACAGCAGTCTGCTTAATCAGTTGGCTAGGAATCGAAACAAACGTCTCGTTTAAATGGAAGACGATTGCTGATTCGAACTGTTTAACATTTGTGCCAAGTAAAAGAATCCAGCCCACATCCCACACACGAAAGACTGCTGCCAGATAG
>OY744516.1:47512267-47669767 GCA_963556195.1 Sepiola atlantica
GATAGTAACCCCTTCCTTTTTATCCTGCTTCGATACCCAACTATATAACATACATTAACATGACGCACGGTTCTTCCACATTATTATATCCTTTTCTCTTTATATATTTCCCAGATGTTCAGATGAACTGGCAGCAATAAACCTAAACATCATGGTTTGATCTTCTTTCTCAGATTTAACCTTTTTTGTCCGGATGGATACTTCGACGAAAATATTGTCATCACACACCTGATTTGAAGTAATCGGTAGCCGGGGCAGTACACAAGTACCGGGAATTGAAAGCTATAGAAAAACAATGCGTATTTACATCTTTTCTAAGAAACGCATGAAAACATTAATTTACCTTGATGAAAATGAACTTGAATTAAATTTAAATTAAATGAAAAACATTAAACAACCCTTAAACAAACAATAAGAACAGACGAGTATTATTTCTTATAAGACGGCCACAAAATGTAGGAAAAGCCTCCTTCAACCGGTGTATTGTGTGTTTCCACATTTTAATCGAAGTATTCGCCTACTGACTGATGCTGAAGTTCTGGTTCGACACAAAACATACAATTTGATGTATATTTTTTTAAATAAAACAGTTTACATTAGCATTTGTAAACCCTACCGCGAGTACTTTACTTCTTTAAAAAAAATAGTGATATATATATATATATATATATATATATATATATATATATATATATATATATATATATTAAGTGGAGAACTAAAAGCGAACTTTAAGGAAAGGTAAAACCTATTATACAGGATAGAGCAGATAGGTAGAAGGATGAAAAAGAATTAGTAAAGCTAAAGGCAGACCTTTTTTCAATTCAGTTTCTCAGAGCCATGGTATATTTCTGCAAAAAGACAATTTATTACATTGATTTTTTCCTTAAGCCAGGCTTTTCAAAGATCAAAATCTTATCATCAGAGGAAATCGCTGGGATAGATAAGTTGGCAAAGGCCAAGATTTAAAATTTGAAAAAGTAAAATAAAGATTGTCGGGCAGCGTGTTTCATTGTTTTTTCCCCCACAATCTTTATTTTACCTCTACCTATATATATATATATATATATATATATATATATATATATATATATATATATATATATATATATATATAGAGAGAGAGACAGACAGACAGAGAGGCAGAGAGACAGAGACACTCCATTAATAGGAGAGTTGTAAGTTTATGTCAACAGACACAGCAACTTGCTTTATATTATATAAATATGAGATAATAAATTAAATTAAAATGCAGGCATAATAATATATGTAAATATCTGAATAATACTGTTTCTTTTTTATTAACCGGTAAGCGTGTGTCAAATTGTATTCTTATATGATATACGCATAACTTTTCAAAACATTTTCAATTTATCTAAAGATATTTCATATTATATCTCTTTTTAGTTGAGTAGCTATACAAATGGAAGATGACGAATGGCTTTAATGTCCATGATTCATAGTCAATACTTAATCAATGCTTCAGTCTAGTCGTTATTTACTCCTAAATATTTCAGTCATAATGAAATTGATAGTATGTTTCCTGTGACCTTTCTCTTTCATAAACAAACAGAGACAAAAACGAGAATGTTAACGAAATACCGAACCGTCTATTTTCTCAATTCTGTATCTCTAATTAAGCGCTATTGTAAATCGAACAATATTGTGACAATTTGATGATATGCAATTTGCGAGAAAAATATAAAACCATTAAATTGTTTCTGTAAAATCAAGCACCAAAATAAAATTACAGACAAGAGAATGTTCTTTTATAATAACGATAAACTATTTTGTAGAATGGAAAACAAAATTATTTTACAAAAGAACATGTTTAATCAAGTAGCTTTCAGACACGACGTTATTTCGTTGAGCAAGAAACACTCGTTTGTCAATTAGCACTGTTATTATTATTTATAAACTCCTTCCCCAGGTAATATACGTGCTTTTCTACAATACATCGTGTGTAATTAGTTGTTTATAAAGGGACCGGTTCTTCCGCAATAGGAAAGATTAGACTTTTGGTATGCATATACACAGTATAAACACGGTTCACGCGTGTCTCTTATAACGCACAAATATGTTAAAAACACATTCTTAACAAAAGAAAATATACAGATTTACGTAACCAAACAAATCACGTTATCATATAAACGTTTAAGTGCGATTCCCGAATATCAGTCTTGCAAAAGTGTGAAAAATTTAATAATAATAATAATAATGATAATAATAATGATAATAATAATAATGATATATTAGAAATAACACATCATAACTTCAACGAATATTTCATTTTAAATGAATGTCTACTATTACACTGTAGTTCATATTACTTAAAGTATATGACATAACTCATATATCATTCCTTAATTTATTTGGTGCTTGATTTTTGGCATTTGTTTGTGTTGTATAACATTTTGTACAGAACATAATTTAATAGAACTAAACATACAAGTTATTCGCCATCATGCATGAATTTAAGTTTATTATGTTCTGTTTATAAGCATGAACGAATGGATGTCAGACGTTAATCCAAAACATGTTAATGATATAGTACCTCATAGATTATAGTATTAGGTCACACTCATACGAATGAAAACGCGATGTCTAAAATAGTTCACCTAATATATTACATTATATAGTTAAACGTTTTATTTACTTGCCTTGGTTTATATATTCTTCCGTTGTTTAAGATGGTGTAAGTGGCAATAGTGAACCAATGGATAATCCGTAACAAACTCCACAGTCTTATTATTAGTTCAATTATATACGACTAGCGGGGCTACCCGACGTTGCTCGGGGTCATAAAAACATTAATTGAAAGAAAAATCGCGTGTGTAACATCTTTATATTCACACTTCTATTTCTCTCCCTCTCTCTATAGCCGTCTCTTTATCTTTCTACCTTTCTCTTCCCTGGTCGACCAATTTCACCGCTACTTACTTATTTTGCCTTTTGCGACAGCTGTTTCTTCCCCACCAGTTCTCCTAAGTTTCCCAGGGCAATAGTATGACATATTTCTATAAAATTACCACCACTGTCTGCGCCTTCTATGTAGGTACATATCTCCGCCCCGGTGTGCATACTATATACGTACATATATCCGCCCCGATGTGCATACTATATAGGTACATATCTCCGCCCTGGTGTTCATACTAAATACGTACCTGTCGCCGCCCTGGTGTGCATACTATATACGTACCTATAGCCGCCATGGTGCATATACTATATAAGTACCTATTGCCGCCCTGGTGTGCATACTACATACATACCTATTACAACCCCGGTATGCATACTACATAAATACCTATCGCTGCCCCGGTTTTCATACTATATACGTCCCTATCGCTGCCCCGGTTTTCATACTATATACGTCCCTATCGCCGCCCTGGTGCGCATACTATATCCGTACCTATCGCCGCTGCAGTGCACACACTATGCACGTATGTATCGCCTCCCCGGTGCAGATACTATATAGTTTATAGTTTGCTTCATCTGATATACGATAATTAAATACTTCTTTATAGATTAATACCGAATAATAATACATTAATCAAGCACAGCATCTTATAAGTGTTAATGTATATTATTTTATGTTTCGGATTTTTTTAGATGAGGGTTAGTAATTTGTAGAATTTGGTAAACTCGAACTACTGTTCTCATCTTAGATGTTTCTATCACAATGTTTCGGCCGATGTAACCTTCAACCTTCTTCAAGTGTACCTTGTAGAACTCGGAAATCTTTCTGTCGACCTCAGGAATCTGGACGGAATTTCGAACGGAACACTTTATTAAATTCACGGGGGTAGCATGCTCTCGTTCCGTCTGCCATGATTAGGACGAAGACTTCATTAATTCGACAAGGTACACTTGAAGAAGGTCGAAGGTTACATCGGGCGAAACACCCAAGATGAGAACAGTAGTCAAAATATACCAAATTCTACAAATTATGAACCCTCATCTAAAGAATTCCGAAACATAAAATAACATACATAACATATACAACATACTTATAACATAACATGATGTTCTACATTAGAATATATAAGACGAATGTTAGTTAAACAAGTCGAGTTTATTGAATGTATTATTTTATGAATACTCAACAATCTTCGATGCAATGTTGGCAATAATAACAACACAAATAAAGCGAAATCTTAAAACGCCAAACACGAACGACACATCATATACACCACAGGAATTCCGGTTAGGCTTGTTCGGTAAATGCGTCTTCCTAAAAATCAAATGATGGAAATGAAGAAATTAAACACATTATTTGATACTCTAAACATCTAAAATCTTCGCCTTCTCACTGGGTTTGTTTAATTGTGAATGCATTTACATTTCGTCAACCAAAAAGGCGGTCTTATAGATTAGCAAATAGGCTATATTCCTAATCTAGTTCTAAACAGCATAAACGTAAACTAATTCCAAATGTAAGCATACCGGCACGTCAAAACGATCGAATCGCTGTTAATATGGTATTCGTTAAAAGAGTTACACAGGTAATTACGTCGTCTTTTTTCGTTATTTAACGAACGATAAAAATACACCGGGAAATCAAGCGAGGTGGAATTGTTTATATATATTAAACAGTATTCCTTGGGTAATTTTACGATGTTTATAAAAACTAGTAATAGTAATAATTGCAGTTTTATTGGATATATTAGAATATTGACACCTTATAAGAAGTCGTCATTCCAAGCGGTAAGAGTTGGTAAAAGCCTGTCCAACGAGTGTTTAAGGCATCAGCAGCTATCTTTAAATAATATCCTTATCATAACAGTTATGTTATTATAATTATATACACTCGATATACATTGAATGATTAATTCTAAATTTTACGTAATCAAGTAACCGAATGTGATAGTATAGATGTGACAGCCAGATATATCTGAAGACAATACTGCTTAAATATTATATATATTATCTATACTTTCCAATAAACGAATCGTATTAGTCCGCCAGATCGTTTAGCTCAATTATTTCGAATTTCTCCTTCTTAACTGTACGTAAACAACGTTTTGCTGAATCAAAAGACAGAGTAATTAGTTGTTCTCATATTTATTACTATCATTGATTTTGATGGCATTACATAGCGAAGTGCATCATTGAATCAGCATAATCATTAAGCACGATATTTTAAGATAGCAAATGTACTTAATGTAAAAAAGAACCCAGCAACGTTGACTATTTTGGAAGACTAATTTATTAACAGGAAAAAAAGATGTTGGTTATTTGATTGAAACGAATGACCCAAACAAACCAAAAGTTCGCGTAGAAAAAAATACACCGATATTAATAATTGGAAAATCGCACTCATCTTTTTATCTCTCAATGATTGGCTTGCCAGATATTTTGTGAAGGGCGATCTGACATAAATGACATAACGGAATCAGAGTTGAGAAATATATTTATTAATTGCCATTATTATATAATATCACAAGAAAATAATTTGAGGAAAATTATTAATCGTGTTCGACTGTAAAAACTCAGATATATCCACAACATATTATAATAAAATTACAATAGATCCGTACGAGATGTATGTATATTTAACATTAAAATTATATGTAGTGAGAAAATAAATAGATAAGCACATTTATTATCAAATATACGCATCTGTGAAGAAGTCATATTCTCCATCATTGGAATCGTATATCCAGTAAGTAATATTAAATTCATGCGGTGTTCTTTGGTCGTTTAACTTTATAGCACAAACGGTGTGTAAGAAGATCATAACCATCTCAAAGAAGGACAGGTAATCGGCTTTACCGACATAACAAAAGTAATGATCGCATGTCGGCAACAAATGTCCTACCACATTAAACATCCAATAGATATATAGATAGCAACAGTTCTAGCACCACTCAAACCTGGAAATGAAACAACTTATCCAAAGATTGCTCGACCAATCCGTGTTGCTTATATCCTATACTTACAACTATCCTACCTCTCACCATCAGTCAAAGAGAAGCTATCGTCTGATCAAGTTGGGTGTTGTCTAAAAAAATGTTATGGCTATTAACCTAACACAATATATTCAAGGTGGATATATAGAAAAACTGATCACAAGAAGTGTGTTTGTTGATCTAACGCCTTCATACTATACGATGAACCACAACATACTAGTAAAATACGCCTAAATTACTAATAACACAACAGTTGTCATGATTATTTAGTTAATGTGTGTCAACCGAAAGTATGTCGTCGAAAAAGATTAAAAAAGCAGTCGGTGGAGACCTGAAAAAACGGAATCTCCTAAGGATCAGCCCTTGCTTTGACCCTTTTTAACATATACAAATGAGAAACGTAAATTTGTATGAATCCCCCGATTCACCCATGGAGATGGGCTTTGTCTGGTGATACAATCATTATGATTGATAACAATTAAGGAATGACTTTTAAACGTTATCAATACCTCGTGAGAGTACTACAAGAACATGCACTCAACGCTTAACCAGGATTGACACAGGTTGCGAATTTCATCTCAACAATCATGAGACAACCAGGAAGCTGAACATTTGCAATTAAAAAATTGCCAATGTTCTTGTCCACCTAAATGTCACATTGGACAGAATGTAATATTTCAATTAAAAACATTTCTTACTACCTTAACAAATGTTAAGTAGGGGGCTGACACAAAAACCATGCGCATTAGCTCTTTGTTACTTTGCCGCTGAATACTACGCTGTAGCGTCGACTGGATGATGCATATACACACATAATATATAGGCTTTTATGGAATCTCCCTTTATCCGAAGAGATGCCCAGTTGATAATCTAAAAATCGCCAACAAGAAAACTAGCAGAATACACAAACAATCTGATCATGGAAAACATAAAGGCTATCAAAAATCAAAACGTAATTTGATACCAAAACAGAGGCATCACCCTGCACTGTCACAGAACTACACCATTGTAAGATGTAATGATTAGAATGCCTACATTAAGGATACTATAAATAAGCCAAATAACTCTTCCACATAGAAAATATATCTATAAATAGAATGGGTGACCATGAACCGAGCTACAGGGAAGGTTGAAAAAAACTTACAGAAACGTCCATAGCTGAGTACCTGAAATTACAAGCAACTACTATTGTAGAAGTCCTAGACAAACAATGCGACACATCATCACTTACTGTTTTGTACAGACAAAGATTAAATATACTGTAACCTTGATGCCGAATGATGTATTCAGTATTAGCATGCACATATATTATTATTATGATGATGATGATGATGATGATGATGATAACTTAACTCATATATGTATTTATATATATGCATATATATATATATATATATATATATATATATATATATATATATATATATATATATTGGTTGGATGCATTCTAACGACCAAAAAATATCAGTCCATAATAATCTTACACGCGTTTAACAACCCATATATATATATAAATATATATATATATATATATATATATATATATATATATATATATATATATATATATATATATATACATACATTCTCTTCTTTCTCCAGCCTTTTTTGTGCATTTGCTTTCGATACTTGCGGATGATTCGACGAAGAATCGAAAACGTATGCGAAACACGTGAAACGTATGGAACATTTATTATTATTTTTTTAATATAAAAAAGACCAGCAAAAAAATTTAAAAAATTTAAAAAGTCTAATTAAATAGACGAATTTTGTGATTTCTAACAATGCCTGCATATATATAAACAATGCCATTGTTGAAAGCATTCTGGGTAATATAAAATGTATTTTAAATGTAAAAGGTTAGCAATACGTAAATATATTATTAAGTTTAGTAAGTCTACAGATAATAAGTATTATTGTATTTTATATCTAACATTTAAGAATTCATATTCCGTATGAAACCGTTGAGCAAAAAAAAACACATCGAGCAGGAGAAATGATTTTAATCGAAAAATGCGAGCCAAAATTGATCTTGGATATCTACCAGAATAGAGCAATATTTGACAGAAACAAAAACTAAATCAAAATATTGTTTGTGGCTTTTGTTACGACAACGTTCGAGCAGACATGAATAACGTAATGTGGCTTTACTGTATATATGAGTTACTTGTTAAAGAGAAGGATGCATCTAACTACGACCTAGGTCTAGTGTGTATTGTGAACAATCAAGTCTAATGCTATTCTAATTTTGTTCTAGATACTTGCGATCTCGTTTTTTATATATCCAGTTTATCCCAGCAGGGCAGTTCTTGTGTGTAATGGACAAACAATTTCTTACTATTGTGCTTTTTGTTGAATCTGGTGTTTATCTCATATTCTCTTCTTGATAGGTAGGCCTAAGTAGCGAAAGAAATTCAGTGCTATCGGGCTGTATATTATGATCCATTATCCACAATCTTGTATACATTTTATTTTCTTCTTCGCGAGAATATATCAAGATTTGTGTATCCGTACGAAAGCACCAGTGTGTTAGTTATGGCGACATCGATGCTATACTAGGTTAATGTAGTCTAAAAAATATGTAAACACGACGGATACAAAGTAAAATGAGAACATTCTTTTTAAAACCATACAAATACAAATACCACAAAAATTAGAACATATTTTCATCTAAACTCTCTACTGAAATTAGAATTATTTTTATACTAATTAGATCATTGAACAAATTCCTAAAATCAGTTGATTAACGCTTGACGGAATAGCTCAAAATACAATTGGAAACAAAAACTGACTGATCGACATGTTGTTTTTTTTTAACATTATGCATTGTGAACACTAAATATAATCGAGTCATCAACTCGATGTAAAGGAAACAAAACGAACGTACAGATGTGTTGATGGTGCTATTGTAAATAGGACTGTTACAAGTGTATATTATAAATTATATGTCAATTTTATCTGCATTTTATTATTAAAGAAATGTGTATATTGCAAGACGATTCATATTACAGGCCTGGAAGTGTGCGACTGGGGTCCATTACTGAGAGCGAAATGTGAAAACCGAAATTTCTACTAAATAATAATTACTGAGAAAAGTTCTCGTAAGAAATTGCATAGTAATGTTCAGTAATTAGAAAGTATACACAGTATTAAGAAGCAGCTAACAGTAATTGGTTTATTTACATCAAATCAGATGTAAATAGTAAAAAGTATAAAAACTAAATTCACAAAAAATCACTTTATTCACCATGAATTAGACGCATTTTGGATATTTACAAAAGACATGAGTGAATGTATTGTTATCGACCAATTGATTACAAGAAATAGAATAGTAAATACAATCAGAAAGCAAATTCGACATTTCAGAAAATTAAATATGTTATGAATGAAAATAAACAATTCTTATCATTTTAACAAAATTTGGATGTTTGTTACATATATAATTTGTTTTAACCGATGAGGAAAATGCTTACTACTTCATGATACGATAATACATATGATACACAGTCTTACGAATAAAATCAACTTTCATTAAGAAGAACCATCAATAAAAGTATATGTAAAAAGGGGTAGAATGTAAAGCATATATGATAAGTGCTTGGAAAAGTATGCATTATCAGCACTGGTTATGTTATCATGAGAATTGTATGATCATTTTTATTTTATAAATGATATTTTAAGATATTTTAAAATTGTAGTGCTGGTTCTTGAATTTCCTTACCTGAATGAAACAAACAATAATTTTTGAAAAAATATATTAAACAATATAAACTCATGCTTTATTTCCATATTGAAATGATGCATACAAGAAACTGAGATTAATATTTTGTCAAAGAATGTATGCAAGTGTTCAATTGAACAACACCAACCATTATGGAACAGAAACATATTCACTAGGCTGTGGCATTCAGTGGAATTCTTAAATTACCATAATAATGGAATATTGAAAGTAAATATTTCTTAATCGGGTGGCCACTCATTTCTTGTAACATAACCGGCTATATACAATACAGACATTGTAATATATTTAGAGATCTTAATTTCAAGATCTGGTAAGTTATCAAATATTTTGCATGCCATTTCATCCAACAAATATTCACAAGTCGAACAATTATGTCCTAAATCAAAGTTGTATTCCTTGACATCAACATCTTGTTTAAATTGCAGTTTAGTTTTTTCAATATTAAATGTTTCAATAAAATATTGAACGGTTATGAAATACGCACCACCAGAACTTTGTCTACATTTTCCAAATGTATTTTCTTAATAGTATGTGGTCAATTCACCAAGCGTAACAAATATACCCTCACTGCTTAGTAAATATTTACAAACATCAGCTAAACTATTGCATGTATGTTCAATAGCAAAACTAGTATCCCTTGTTAATTATTTAATTATTTTTCCTTGCTTGCTTCCCATTTTCTGTACCATTTCTCCACAATTACAAAGACATATAGTTTAACTATGTGGCTACCTTATTCAGTTGATTTTTTTTTATTAATGGCACTATATATTTTCAACGCTGAAAACTTTCCAAAATATAAAAACCTTTTCAATTAAATGAACTGTTCTGCAGTATCCTCTTCATTTAATAACAGATGCGATTAAATTGCTGCTACAGTTTGATCACAAAGAAACCTTTAAACAATGAGAGACTTTTTTTCACTGAACAGGTGTTGGGTAATCTGCCACATCAGTAAGTTTTTATAATTAAACTGACTGAGTGTTTGTCATGTTCTTAAAGACTTTTAGAACTTCCCATGTCGCTAACATCTTCTTGCCTTCAGAATTAAATAGTAATTCGGAAGAAACTTAAGTAATTTAATTATTTAGAATATTTTAAAAAGGTAGAAATAGTCAAAAAGTAAATACAAGCCATTTATTTTTGTCAAGGCTTATCATAAACAGTGTCAACTTTTTAAAAATATTGAATTATCCTGTTGTTGTCACATATACTTGACCATTCATTTTTAAAAATTAAGTCAGCAATATTTTAAACTTTTTCATCTGAAAATATTGCTATTTACGTAGCAACTGGGATCATTTAAAGTAAACAAATGAGTCCACGATGTAGACATTTTACCATAATCCTCAATATTGTTTTTACTAATCCTTCAGTGTTCAGCAAACCTAATACATTCCTCTCGTGATATTGTAAAATAGCTTTTACATACACTTCATCAACTAAAAGAATGCAGTTTTCTGATTTTCAGAAAATTTAGAAAAGATGTCACACAGAAAATTAGAATCGTCTAATTTTGAAACTGTTGATGTCAAAGGTGATGATGTTCTCACATTGGGTAATTTAAACTCATCCCAAAGTCGATGATACAATGACCGAAGCATTACAAAATATTAAAGGTCCCTGATACGAATATTAGAGTCATAATTTTTTCTGTCAATACTTGGTAAATATATTATATTAAATTTTTCTTTTAAAATATCATTTTTTAAATTTATTTCTACTTTGTTGAGAAAACGAATCGCTTACTTAATCTGTGACCAATGCTGAAATAGTAAGACACGATTTTCCGAAAGAGAACAAATAGTGACATGTATACTAGCATGATGACATCCACATCTTAAATTTAAAAATAATCCCATTATAAATATTTGAATACTTCCGGTAAAAATTTAACAGACTGGATCAACAGCTGATTGTTTACTTTATAGAATGTAACTTCTGATACAAAATCATGTTAATCAATATTGTATTACACATTTCTTTTTCTAAGAATTGTGCTAACTAATTATTTTGCACATTTCCCACGGACGCTAAAGATTAATTTGTTGATCTTGGTTTTAATTGTTACTTTCTTAATACACATGAAGGCAAATGATCAAATAGTGATGCTGCATTCTTTGGTCGTACTTTTCCTCTAATCAGCATAGTATCTAACCAAACTTTGAAAATGCCTTTCACAAACAACAGTACTTGGTTTGTCTCTATGTATTGTATTTATCCATCGTTCTCGTTATTTCGATCTTAGGGAAATCGAAAAACAGGAACCTAATATTCCTGATTATAATGGGAACGACAACCTGTCACACAACATTTACTCACTATAATTAGCAAGGTTTTGAGGATACTGAAATTCAAAATTATTAACTAAACTATTATAGTGTAAACATTACATGGTGATTTTAAAAAGTGTATGAACCTTAAAGTCTGTATCTGAAAGTTTTGAACATGAATTGAACATAAAAATGTGTAATTCTATGACGGTTAGAATTTATATTTTTGTAGATAACATGAATTAAAAATATCAATGTCAAGACAAAGGAATATAAGGGGACTTTATGATGATGGAAATGTAATGTATTATTTCTGAAGAATGAGAAGCAAGTAGAATTTAAAATCCGTACACAACACATGTGAGTACAGTGTAAGTCCCCTACATTATATGTTAATAATATGGCCACGAATCTATCATGATATATTTTGTATTATTGGCATTCTTGTCCTGGGAAAATACAACATAATTTCTGAATATACCAAATGCTACGAAAATGGTAAGTGTTTGCCAAATAAAAAATATTTTGCTTGTATTCGCACAGCCGCTCACAAGAAGAAACGGTCTATAAAAACATTTTAGAATACTGTGGCATCAATGTACATGTAACGCTGAACATATTATAATTAATGAGTCTGCTCAGAAAATGAAACCTGTAAATGTAGTGATCGTAATAACGTGTGCCTTTGTGTAAAACTATTATTTCAATTTTGTTTTTGCATGACAAATCTTCTTTAGTGTAATGTCAAAAATCTGTTTGACAACAGAAAATCACAAAACAGTAATGACCACCAGCAATTAAAACATTGAATTAAAGTTTCATACTCAACAGTAAACACTTTAAAAAGTAAATTTAAATTGTATTTCATGACAGGAAATAGGCAATACTAAATGTTATCCAAAGTTTTCAAACATTAGAATAGAAATACAGTCCAATAAATAAAGGTGTGGTGTGTATTAAAAGGAGCAGTTATTAAATAATTAAAGTAAAGTTACCGGAGTTTAAATCTGATATTAAGTTAGTGATAATAAATTGCTTTTTTGTAATTATTGTCGCAGTTTAATATATTACATTCGTTTTATTTTGTTTTTCTTTCTTAACAACTTTTTTTAAACACTGACTGACATATTTCAAATTTATTTTAGAATGTTATTTATTTCTTAGAGCAAAAATATTTAGAATGTTTTTAAATTTTATTACACACAAAAACAAATTTTGAACAATGAACATTCTTTGTACACAGAAAAAACAGTTTTAAAGGAATATAAATTTGAAATTTAAAAAAATCAAACGTTGATACTTTCTAATAACAAAACTGCTGCAATTTACGGGTATTTTTAACCGAAGTCAACAACAAAAAGTGGTAAACACCTAATGCGCAACAAATAAATGTCATTAAAGGCATGATACATTACTTGTCTACCAACCTATTTGTGTTTTAACTTATATAAAAGCGTTTGTTTTTGTTAAAGACAAACAGTGGCTAA
Organism: Sepiola atlantica; assembly: GCA_963556195.1. Taxonomy (NCBI): domain Eukaryota; kingdom Metazoa; phylum Mollusca; class Cephalopoda; order Sepiida; family Sepiolidae; genus Sepiola; species Sepiola atlantica. The sequence continues at coordinate 47,525,679 of OY744516.1, forward strand.
AAAAGTGTAGTCGAGAAGCCATCGACAAATATCTTATATAATCGCTTAAAATCGTAAATTAATCAAAATATTGAAAGAACATTACATTTTCGAACAATTGGTTACATTTATCGGATGTGGTTCTACCAGTATTGTGTTTACTTCTCGATTTTTGATCGATTATCAGGGTTTCGCGTGGAAAGCGTATCTGCGCATTTTTTTGTATTTTTGTTATAACTGAACAGAGTCAACACTATTTTTTTACAAAAAAAACACACTTTAAAATAAGTTAACACCCGAACCCACACTACTACAGGTATGTAGGGGATTAATTTTCCTTAACAATTTGACATGAAATTTGAATTTAACATCACATTCGAAATAAATTCGAATGTTATGCTCCAAAAAAGATGTAATTTAAATCAACGATCAATTTTTCTTTAACATTCAAGAAAATATCAAACAAATTCCAACGGCCCATATTTCTAGAATTTAACCAATATGAGTTATTACAAAATACACTTCTTTAACAAAACAAATTATTTTTCTAATAAAGACATTCGTTATTACGAACATTTATTTTATTATTCTAATAAAGATATTCGTTATTACCCACACATTTTTATTTTTCTAATAAAGATATTGGGCATTACATTTTTTCTGACTAAGTTCTTACAAGTTTATGCATATTCATCAAAACACTAAAGATAAATATTGCAAATATATATAAATTACCATTTATACTTACTTGAATATTGTCAATAGCAGAATTCCGATAGTGAAATGTTTTTTAAAATATGTTTTTAAAAAATTCAATTCAATTTATCTGATATTCAACCGTGTCAGAATTGACTGAATAACGCCAAATAACTCGCTCCAGTCAAACAGTAGTCGCGCATGGTTACCCCATTCTACCATGTGAGAATGGGGTTACCATGTGCAGATAAAATCATCAAAGATATGTATAGGACGGAAGTCTGAAGAAGGAACACAAAACACAAGGGTGTAATTTCATATCAATTTAGTAATAAAGAGAAAGTTGGATCGAGTATTTACAGTTTCATAAAGTCTATTTAGGCATTGGTAAATGATAGAAAGGATGGAAAAGAGGATGGTTGAGAGGTGGGTTTGAGGTTTGTTGCGAAAACGTGGTTCGCTAGAACTTATCTGTTTTAGAGTTCTGGTAACGGCGGGAGATCATTCTCGGTGATGCCGACGTGGGCTGTATCACTAAGAAGACCGCCCGATGTGTTGTTGACTGGAGTGGAGTCGGTGAAAAGGAGCTTGCATAAAGTTCGGGTATCGGCGGAGGGTAATTCTCTGTGAGGCCGTCGTGGGCTGTATCACTAAGAAGACCAGCCGATGTGTTCTTGACTCGAGCAGAGTCGTGGAAAAGAGGGCGGGAAGCCGTATACACGAGTTTTTAAGGGCTGGCTAACGTGACACCTATACGAAAAACGGGTTGCAATGCCTTACAGCCAATCCGTGAGGCCCTTAAGGGACATGGCAACAGCCAATCAGTGAGGGGGGTTTTAACAAATTCCAACAATATATATATATATATATATATATATATATATATATATATATATATATATATATATATATATATATATATCAGAGATATATATCTAATATATAAAGTAAATACGATTTCCCCTCTACCTTATTGACGAATAGGAAAATAACCAGATGCATCACAGGCTACTAAGCTCACAATATTACGCTAATTTACCCGAGCGTGCTTTACTACATTTGTTATAATTTTTCTCAAGCCGACACTAAATATTACAATTGAGCAACCATATTCGAGTCTCCTCTAAACATACTCCATGTAGCTAGTGATGAAAAAGTTTTCCCCATAACTATTACCTACTGACACTCACCCATCGACACCAATTATTAATAAACAACGTCCATTTTTACAAAAAATTATCCGTTATTATTTCCTATTTTTTGCTATCAATTTACTACATGATACAAAACAATACAATTTAATGAAAACTCCCGCTAATCTGCTGTATCTCAAGAATATAGGATGACGTTATTTCTACTTATGACGTATACATTTACAGTTATACGGTTTTTAGAAAATGCAATTAATTAACCTATTTATTTGCAATATTTTATCTTTGGACACGGGGCTACATTTTCGTCAGCGACTGGACTTCAGAATAAAGTCATGATACGCCAACACATTCGACAGAACCAGAAAATGTCAATTTCCTGATTTCTAGACTTTTCACACGCATAATATACAAAACAAACATTTTTTAAACATCGATTGTTATTGTCTAGAAATGCCCCCCCAAACGTTGACTGGTGGGCCCTACATTCGGTCGATTTACGGCGAATTGTACGATAACACAGATTTTAGCTACTAACTGGCTTCGTTTAAATGACCTATTTTTTCGTATATTTTATACTAGCTTACATGGCCTACACGTTAGCAGTGTAGACCGAGAGGTTTATGGTTCGATCCCAGTCATTTCACACAACTTTCAATTTTTTTTGACATTGTTAAACTACTGCCCACATCATGATGTAGTCATTCGAAAAGAAATGAATGTAATATATACTACTTAAACTATTGTGAATATCATTTGCGTTCGGGTCAATGGTGACACATGTCAAGACATTATTTACTATTTCAACCGTGCAACACAGGGGGACGAGTCTAGCTAGTTTTTATATACACAAACACACACACACACACACACACATATATATATATATATATATGCGTTCGCCAATACTCTTATAATATGTAATATGGTCTGTCCACATAACCGTGCAAAATATTATATTACATACAATATACATTTGAACGTCTATTTACGCGTCACTGAGCGCCTGTTGACGAATCTTTAGTTTGATCGTGAATATCCATCTCAGCAGACGGTGTGTTCCGCCTGGTTGATTAAAATAAACGTATGTGTATCAAAGAGTTTCAGTTGGAGACATTCATCTTCGTTTGTGTTGCTTGGGAGATTCCATAATCGGTATATATATTTTTGCTGTACGCATTCTACTTTAGTATACGATTACTAACATATATGTGGTACAAAACTAATATATATATATATATATATATATATATATATATATATATATATATATCGTACTAACATTTTTATGATCTACATGTTTATTCTAAAGTTCTACTATATATTTTAATAATTCGAAATATATGCTAAAATATATACTAGCTTTTTGGTAATGTCTACCAGGTTAAATTTTTAATTTGATGTAATTAGCAATTAACTTATAAATTGACCGATCTTTTACTTAGTTTTTTTTACTATCAATTTCAATATCTTATCTTTGTGGTTTAACCTCCACTTTTATTATATGCGTCGGCTATCACTCTCTATTTCTTGTTCTCCTCTCTCCCTATTCTAATGTGTAAAAACCGTCGAATATTATAAAGACAAGAAGGACTCAAAACATTTGAATGGTCAGCAATAAAAGAAGCAAATATCACCACAAGATATAAAAATGTTCAAACCGTATCATTTAATGTATTTTGATAAAACTTGTTAAAATAAAAGTTGTAATAAAGATACTTGACATAAGATTGTAATATGTATGACCATTAAATATCAATAAAAGAGACGCAAGACAATTTGACAACACATAACGGCACGAAATATCACGCTGAAAATAGCTAAAACCAACTGAAAAACATCATGTTAATGTATTAGGGTAACTAGTTGAATGTTAAAAAGAATGAAAATAGTGTAATCTGCACTACAAAAATCTCTTAGAAGAGCTAATGACTATGAAAGATAAACTGGATTGTCTTGAAGCTCAACATCAAAGCAAAGAAGACCCTATTCCAAGTTTAAAGATGTGCTCGAAAATTAGAAGTATGGAATTAAGAAAAGTTTGAGTATATTAAATCTTAATTTGGTACAGCCTCTCATAAGATACACAAAACTAAATTAGGGAACGACTATCAGAAGACACTGACAGCACTACCCAGGAAGATATTTGGTTATCAAATACGACACTTTCGACATGCAGCTACTTTAAGCATCTTCAGAATAGCGTCAATTCAAAAAAAGAACTATGACTACTGAAGAGGTAAGGCTTGGGAGGAGGTGTATTAGTGATTTACCTATACGCTCTACTTAGACTCTTCCACTCAGCATACATATTGGCAGCACCTGTTGAATCACACAAGTCTATACGGGCAGTCCAGACTGACGTACAACCACTCTTGTTCTATGTGATATCATACGGTTTTAAATATACTCCGAGTTCGTGTCTTCCTTCTGGATTCTTTAGAAGCCCACAATAACTGGTGACGTGTGATTTCAAATTTACACCTCCACAACACCATTTTTATTAACATCCAGCAACCTATTTAATAACGTTACCAATGAAAAAGTAACACCGTTTTAAAATGCTTAACGTAATACAATTTTATTTGCCGCTAATTCTGGCGTTGCATAATATAAATAGTAATCGTTTATCTTGAAACAATGGGAGACCGTCCTTTTGGCATCTTACTAAATTCACATGCCTTTTTCTCTAATATCTTTTGAAATGCTCTTCTTTCTCAAATGTGTTTGTTTATTCGCTTTTATCACGTGAAGAGGATTCGACGAAGTATAGAAAACGTTCGTCATATTGAACATACCTTTTTTAACATAAAAAAATTATTAGAAAAAAAATAAGAGTAAAATTAGGCAGGTATTTCTATTAGTTTAGACAATGTTTGCTTAAATGAAATAGTTCTGCCTAAATAGACACACAATATATATATATATATATATATATATATATATATATATATATATATATATATATATATATATATATATATATGAAAAATGATGAAAGGATAACCAAAAATATTATTAATGTATAAATACACGGTTTGTCTTTATGTCAAGACTTTCTTCGAGATAATTAATTTGATGAAATAACACACAAGTACAAATATTTTAGAACTTTTTATCTGTTTCTGACTTCAAAGGTATTGTTGTTTGTTTAGGACACAACTTTGATGTTAGAATGTAATATGTGCACTGGCTCTATGAAATACAATAACTATTTTTTTGTTTTTATTTATTTTGGCTTTTCAGGCATGAAAGTAATTTAATCAAATCTGCCTTTAGAGTTGGTTGTCCTTTTACTTATTTTCTACAGTGTTTAAGCATATTTAAAATACGCTTGCGTTCACTTTGCAAACACATTGCTTCCTTTGTGTTTTATTTCTTTACTTAATGGCAAGTAGTGGCTATTAATGAGATAGAATTATAACCAAACTAATTTCGAATACATTGCGGTATAATATTATAGGACTCTGTTCCCATTCGATTTACAGATAACCAAGCCGTAATCTGTTGAAGAAGCAGTATCGTATCAAGCTATTCCACATAAAGTTAACCCTTTTCGAAGTAGCTCATTTTATAGTAATTTCGCTTGCGATAAGCTCATTGTGGTAAAATACAAGACGGAAACATAGATTTGCGCCCCTTCTATTGAAATAACGATAAAGTAGAGAGAAACTAGCAACGTATCTTCTGTGAGGGATGTAAACGACAGACGAGACCATTATCCAAAGTAAAACATTAAATTTCAGAAGTATTATGAAGCTAATCATGTAATAATATAAATGTGACCTTTAATAAAGATCTGTAAACATCTGTAAAATCCAGAAAAGTATTTCATAATAACTCTAGTGCATGTGAATAGTGCAAAAGATCTAAAATGTGTCTTTCTATCTCATAAAAACAAGTTTAGTCTTATTATGACCAGTGACAATAACAATTAGAGTATATAATATACATAGTTCGAATGGAAAACGCGATGAATCCATGTTTTTAATTGAGAAATTAGACATTATAAAGAAAAATATTTCAAATCTAAAATTTACAGTAAAAGCTTATTTTAATAAAAAGCAAGTATATTAGCTCAATATTGCATTAATTTAACAAGTAGTAATTTAACATTTTTTAAATGGTGTTTCGAATTCGAACACTTAATTTAAATAAGTTAGAGTAAATATTTTCAATAGAAAAATGAAAGCGGTCCGTGCCGATAATCAGAAACGAAGTGGTAATTAGTGCAAAAATGAACGATTAAAAAATAACCGACATATGACTATGCGTGTATAAGCATATACCGTCTTATCTGCTGGTTTGAACGCTTTATACTGGACCTGCGTTTAAAAAGGCCGAATAAAATACAAGCTAATCGGTTATTATGATCTCCCGTAAACAAATCAATCCGATGTTCATGAAAACATCAGTGGGTTATATTATGAGGGGCCCCGTGTGTCTGGAAGTGCGCAGGTCCACTAGTTTTTATCATGAGAAGGGGTAACTTTGTCGAGCTCGGTGCAGGTCACGCTGACACGCACCGAATGGAACTGTTATGAGTCACTCGTGTTCTGAAAAACCATAACAAAGTTCCATTGATCGACGCCGGCGCAGACGGCGTCGGGTCTGAAAAAGTGAGAAAACATGAGTGAACGAATATGTTTTGCATGTCTGTCACACGTGTACATCTGTGACGTCAAACCATCCTTTAGGATAAACTAAGGTTTGAAAATCAGTCACTAGTTTTGCAGCAAGCCGGACGGCAAACCTATCTGAAGTACTCAGGAAGTGGGAGCGCGGAATCGAGAATGGCATCGCTCGTCATAATGGCTGAGTCTCTTGGGGATCCAGCAGTAATGTCCAGTGCATCGTCGCATATCCCCCCAGCGAGAAAAATGAATGGGTGAATCGAAGAACAAATAGACGAAACCCCCACAATGAAGAGGAATAAAAGATTGAATCTCTCTGAGGAAAATCGTCTCTGCGTTTGTCTACTGCCTGTCATAAAATGTATCCACAAATCAAATATCATCCACACCGACCAGAGCGAAGGCGACACAACGAAACCGACAGTACCAACGGCGATCACGACCAGGCGACGAAAGAAAATGTGAGGTAACTTTCTTGTGCATAACATTTTGGGTCCTAATCTGTAAAACGGAAAGAACTAAAAATCGAAAGATATGCCTAACGAACAATGTTTAATGAACTATGTTTAATGAGAAGAGAATTTAAAAGAGAACTATGTTAAAATGCGTTACCTGAAATCTGTAAAGAACAGCTGTTTTAACGAGAATTACTGTCTAATAGGTTGACAGTTTAAAAAAGCTTAAAAATCGCCCTAAGAAAATGTCGTTTAGAAGTGCCTTACGGAAAGTGTAAAAAAAAAGATTTAAACCGCTTAATAATCTTCTCATAAACTTTCGTATTGTTTTCGGTTCGGAGAAGTTTTAATTAACAAGCGTTATGTAACAAATGCTTTTTTGGGATCGTAACCAGTTGTTTGACTGGTTTAAGAGAACTGCCGCGGTCCAGGCAGGGGTAGTGACTATGTAACAAATCCCCTTTTGGTGCCGCGCCATATTGAGGTGGCTATGTAACATTTACCTATTGTTTGCCGTGACCAGTGCTCCCCACATGGGGGCGTTCGACCGAGGTCGCCACGGAGAAAAACAACGTGCGAGGTCCCAAAGAAAAAAAAAAGACAGAGAGAGAGACAGCGCGAAAAAAAAGATAAGATCGCCAAAACACACACACAAGTGGAAAAAGATTAAAAAAACACTACGTGAACTTTAAAAGTTGTCTATAGAAGTTGCACATTGCATGTAACTTGTTAAAAAAAGGGATGATGTGTAATTGCAGAACGGTACAAAAAGAGAAAAGAGAGAAAACAATATTTGCTCACACACGCATTTGCAGATTGAAAATGTTGGACGAGGGGGTGCTGTGTTGACTATTTTTGAATGCTTTTTTGATTTTCTTTGTTTTAAAATAGGAGTTGCATGCTGGGGACGACTGATGCAGACGAAAAAAACACAGAGAGAGAGAGAGAGAGAGAAAAAAAGAATGGGGAGGAAAAGAAAGAACAACAACAAAAAAAGAGAAGTGATCGTAGTACATGTTTTTTTTTTTTTTCGTTAATGACTGTTAAAGTAAAAAGAGAAAGAACAAGAGTGAAAGAGCCAGACCAAACAAATCCCCTTTGGAAGTGGCTATGTAACATATGTAATTAGATGCCATTTTAGATGCTATACTTATAATCTTATCGCCGTAGATGACCGTTTCTGGTTATTAATAAATCATTACTAATATAACATTTAGAATGTATCTAAATGAAGGCTTTAAGGCGTGTGAGATTTGTTTTGTTTATTGATAACATTTTAGTGCTGAAAAATGTATTTCTCTGTCTATTTCCTATTTGAATTACATTTGTGAATTTATCATTAGAAACTGTTTACGAAAATCACTACATGTTTACTCCGAGCAGCTCCAAGCTTTAAAAGTTCATTCATTATTCAATATCTCGGTGTAAATCGCGCCTTTTCCGAACGCTTCACACATCAATATTTTTCCTTTGGGCTATTTTGCTTTCTTTCCAGCTGAACTTCGTACCGCCACCTAGACAGAAAGACAAAGCCAATCACATAACACCCCCATATATATATATATATATATATATATATATATATATATATATATATATATATATATATATATATATATATACATATGTATATATATATAGTAAGCTATGTGTATGCATTTGTATATTTCCAAAGGTCTAGAGCAGCTGGTCCTCGAAAGAGATCGAAGCTGAAACATACATGTACATATATAACCAATAATGTTTGTATGAATATGATTTATGCTGAGAAACAGCTCTACTGGTTATCGAGCTTTATTATAAACACTTCAGTTTTATTGGATTACTAATTAGTAAACACCAATAATACATATACTATATATATATATATATATATATATATATATATACAGGAATAGTGCAGAAATATTTTGTTTCTGTTTTTTTTTAAATACCCATTTATATATATACATATGTTTAGCCTGGCTAGCTAACGAATAAGATTCGCTTTTATTTCTTTGTCACGTGTGTATCCTCTGATTAGCCAATAACCGAGCTTTTCTCAAACAAAGACTTTCCTGGCATTTATTGACGTATTTTCTTTTTTTGTACAAATAACCTCTGTCGTTTTTACAACTGCATTTATTTTACCATGTGCCTATTATTGGAATAATTTCTTTTCTATTACATTTATTTTAATAGATTGCTACTTTATATGTTTACTTAGTTTTTATTTTATATATTTATTTATTTGTTATATCTGAAAATATGGTTTATTATATGCTGACAATTGATTGCTATGCCACTTTTATAGTTTAGTAAGTTTTTTTAAAATCTTTTAATATCAAATTTGAAGCTTATCGTTCAAATATAATCTACACAGGTTATCTAAATATCTATCAGACAATCGTCTACCTGCCCATCTCACTATTTTCTACTCAATTATTGGCGAGTGTTACCTGCCTATTAGTTCCTAATATGGCTTCGCTTGTTCCGTTTTGAATTGGTGTTCGTTGCTCTTCAATTTGCTTTTATCGTTGTTATACTTGGATTTAAAATCTAAGAGTATATATATACGCAGTATATTTTGTTTTTCTTTGATAAATATGTTGGCTTAGTAAACAATGCTTTGGGTTAGGCGATTATTTTGTCATGGAGAAAATGTCCGAGTTCTACAGTTACAGTTTAACATTCATTATAAACTTCTCATATTTACTTAGGTAGTTGCTGTTAGCGTGTTAGATATTACTATATTGTAGTTGTTATATCATTGTTCTTCCTAATGTTATTTTTACTGATTCTATTTTGGTAACATTTTTTACGAATTTGGTTTGGATTTTGTTCAACGACTATTGTTTAGTATTTTGTTATTGTGTGCTTTAATTAGCATTACTATTTTTCAGAGCAGCTGTATGACAGTTGTTAGTAACTTTTATTGTATATCTCGTGTAATATGTTTGTTTTTCGATGAGATTTATGAATTTCTTGCCAAGTTTAGTTTTAAGTATGTGGTTTTTAGGATGGTTTAAACCAGATGATATATATCGTTCTCTATTTTTTATTTCATGTTTCTTCTTATCATAGTTATTGGTATTATGTTGCTAATATTTAGTCTTGATCTTGTTTACCTATTATGATTTATAGATGTGTTGTAAATGTAGCCTAACTTCTTAAATACATTTATGTTGTTATAGTTATTGCTAAGCCTACGTTCGATAGATCTAGGAATATGTTTTATGATTAATGGGGAACTTTGTAATTACGTATATTGGATAAGCGTTATCCTTTTAGATATGGCTCGTATGTATTTCTATAAAGGTTATATGTAAAAAGTTAATTATTTTCAATGTGTGCTAATACATCTGCTCTTGGGCCTTATTTTTTACATTTAAATGTTTATATTTGTCTTGAATTTTTAACGCTTGCTCTTGTTAGACTCTCTTATTATCGCCAATACATTATCTCTATATAGACCGATATATATTTTATCAAATATACTTGTGCAGGTATATAGAAAGAACCCCACAACTCAAGCAAAATCAAACATGTGTGGCAGTTTAATTATCCATTAGTCATTTTTATCAAAATTTATCTTCTACATTTTAATAATGTCAATTCTATCCTGATATATGTAAATATATATCTATAGTTTTTCAGAGATCTATGGATGGTAATCTACGATATCCAATTGCGAGAAGGTACAGTTATTTTTATTTCCGATATTATTAATCAAGTAATATAAACGTAAGCATTAACCCATTGGGTTTATTCTTTATTAATTTAATTTGCTTTTAATGCTACAATAGTGTTATACAAGTTCGTCATATTCCTTAAATAATTGAGTCGAAATCGTACCATGGAAAAATACATGTAGAACATTAACGGCCGGTGAAAATTATGAGAAGATTAATCCGTGACAAAGAAATAAAAATAACTTTGATTGGTTAGTTAGATTGAGAGTGTAATGATGATAGGTATTACGTGACTGGAATAAATAGCATGTTATGAACAATGAACACAATACATGACACATGCTTATTGACATTAAATTAGAAGATAAACTGATTGTAATCTTCAAGGAAATAATCTTGTTGCAACGGTTTTCACTGATCGATCGGTAGTTCTTCGAAATAAACAGCGTTCATAAGAAGTATTTGATGTTAGACACACGAAGAAAAGACACCGTTACAGAGACGAGTTCTTACTATGATGGTTATATGAAGTGAACCAAGTATTGAAGATGACTCGAACACTTTCCATTTGAATAACGATTCAGTAGAAAAGAAACTTGAAACACTTCTTTAATAAATACTCCAGTAAGATAAACAATATAATTCACATTATATTGCGAAACTGATTATAAGTCTGTCAAACCAAAGAAACATATTTCCGAGCGGCACTTTCTCGTATGTGACCTGATACTTCATCTCGGGGCGTATCACGATCTTTTATTGGTAAGGGTCGTATTCTGAGCCAGACACTTTTTGGAGGAATAGAGTAATGTAACAATTTTTCCATAAAATGAAACAACGTATTGGATATAATTCTTTATTTCAGATTTGAAGTGTAAATCAGCCATAGAAGCTTATCATAACAAAGGATATTCCTTAATGATTCATTTTACCTCAGTGTTGGTATTGAAAAGAGATGAAGCTTAGTTGTATAATACCGATTGTGTGGTTTTAACAGCTTAATTTATTAAGAAAGTTCTGTAACCTTAGTTTTCATTACTTCAGACCAGGATTTATCCGAGTATTATCTATTGGTTAAATTAAATATGTACTAATTAAGACACACGTCATCTTGGTCACCATTGGCCAACCTATTCGTTATCACCAGCACAAAGTTTTTCATTCCTTCTGATTTTCTTTTATAAAAGTGACATATAGCTCGAAATTATTCGATTAAAGCAGATTAAGGACACTATATCGGGTCGAACTTTTCCCTTATCGAATTTTCCGTAAATTATACGCTGAGGATAAAACGCCTTCATTCTCGCTGCCCTCGAACCCCATTTCTCACAATTGGAAGTGTAACTGCCAGAAGCGAAGAATGCGCATCTGTCACAGTATGAGTATGGTTCAGGTTCGTATCAACACCGAAGTACACTAAAGTCAAAGCGCAAGTAATGTGTGACAAACCAGTAAACATTGTCCTGATCTCACATGGCACCATCAAAGTACGTAAGATCTAAACCGGTAAAATTCAACTTGATCTGAAGGCACCTGGAACGTAATGTAAATTGCGATCGTTAATTGAATTGGATGTTTTGACGGGGCAAGGATACTGTAGTTCCAGAATACACGTTTCTTTAACAAGATGTTGTTTTTTTGTTAATTTACGGGTGAATACGCTTGACACCTATATAAAGTGCAGTAATCAAACGTTGGGATGACGAGACGAGCGACACCATTCTTATTCTGAGGGTGATGAAAAAATAACGAGTTTATCACAGGAAGACAGAACAAAATGCATGGTTCGATGCGAAGTATCTGACCATATGAGTATTGTTAGAGAAATAGTGAAATACAATACAGGGCGAATTATGATTGCGATCGAATTACAACTCCGTATATATGATTCATACAAAGCTGAACGCCATAGTAATAGGTGGAGGGCTTTAAATCTGCATATACACATTGACTCTTTATGTGTATTTCGGAGTTCCGACACTTTAAAAAACAAATCCGAAATGCATGTAAAATGCTAATAAAAACGAGACCATTATGTTGCCTAATATAATCGGATGTGTACGTGACAGTGATCCCATCGAACTGTTACCTAGTCGACAAACATACAAAAGTTATATTGGGTCATCAGATAAGGGAATTAGGATATGTAAACTCATCGAACAACCTGGTTTACTATTTCAAACAGATAAAGAACACTACAGTGCCCAGAAATCGTGGTAAGTAATTCATGCCATATGAGTTAGTCAATAGATCACGCTTCATTCAAATCGCGAAGAGGAAAGTCATTGATACAACCTATCACGGCGGTGCTCATTCCCGCATCTACACATTGAGGGCCGATCCGAGTCGCAGTATCGGGACTTTTAATAACAAAGGATTATTTAACTGCAATCTTCAATTGCAATAAGTGGAAACGGAAAACACAACGGATGGAATCTTCCTAGCAATTAAACATCCTTCTGCGACGAACAATTCGTACGCTTCCTTAACCATTGTAAAATCCTGGTTCAATTGCGATACGAGCATGTTCAAATCGCAATGAAATAGCAGAAAGGTATCATCAAAGTGTAAACAAATTCTCAAACATAACGTTGTGCACAGTCATGAAAGTTGTATACATATACTACTTGACAGCAAAATGCGATGAGTAGGGCAACTTGGAATTAAATTCAACGTTTCTCGAAGGCGGTTGACGGCGACATCTGTCTGATTTAAGAGTAACATGCAGGACCGAATAATGATCGGTACGTTGTGTTGGCACATACTTAACAATAACACACTGAAGAGTGCGTGCCATCTCAACCGTCGGTGAAAACCCCCTGTTATTCGATGTCACCCCAGGCCACATGAGTAATCGCTTCTCGGCTTTTGAAGAAAACACATCGGCGAGTTCCAATGAGAATGAATTATACGGAAACGAGTTGTTGATTGTGTTATACTATGTGAGCCGACAATTAATTTGAGAACCTTATAACCAACAGGGACATATTTGAAAGCACTTTTAAGAAATCTACCGGGGAAGATTCTAACTGTTCCCTTTCAAAAGAGCACCCATACCAGAGATCACATCTGTATTGTTACCGCATTGTTATTTGTTTGTATTATGGGATGAGTGCAGTAGAAGTGAAAAATCAGAGTCGGATTCGAACCGAGTCAGCGGTGTGCTAGTTACAATTGTTGTCTTTCAGTGAGTAAATTACGGGGTTTCAGAAATCTAATTTGCATATGCATATGAAGAACGCATAGAATACCTCACTTACGTTGACGTTCAATTGTGATTATACTACTCGTTGAAATAGATCATAAGTGCTTAATGTGCGGCTTAGATTCTAATTGTAACAGTAAGTGATTTTTCTTTACGGGAAATATTTACAAATACTTTTAGCGTCTCTCACACCGTAGCCCTGCATGCTAAAAGCATACTATTACATCGCAAATACGAAAAGTTAACTTCAATACTCCTGCTCCAGGTCCCCGCTTTTACCAAAGTGAGTTTCTATTATCCTTTCCTTTTTCTTTTCTATCGATATAATTTTTATTTCTATCTCTTATTCGTCATTTTCTTGTATATGTTTCTTTTTCTAAAATATATTACTTATTTTATTTTCTTATTTGTAATGTACTTTTATTTCTGTCTTTTTCTATTGATACGGCCTTTGTTATTTTAATTGTCTATACTGTGTCTATTCACATTGGGTTTCGATTTGTTTATTTGTTTCTTTGATGTTTTTCTTTTATGCCACATTTTAATCAATGCTTATTTATATTTGTTTGTTTAATTTATTATTTTTTCCTGTTTTATTCCTTTTTTATCCATACTAGAAAATATATGCTCCCTTCGGTCGCATATTTTTGCTAGGCTGCCGCGTAAGAAATGCTCGCTCACGCGTAAACCGATGGGCTCCAGTTATATTTCTTGGGTGGTTAGACATTAATTTCCTTAGTTTTTGACCAAGAATATCTTTAGTTGAACATGTAAGGTAAAAAAAAATCGACCCTACCCCGATGTTTGGTTTGAAATCCCCCATAAATAGAAATGTTGTTACTTTGGTATTCACATTTGAGAAGAAGTAATTTAATTATTAAGGATTGAAAAACGTCTTGCTAATTTTCATAATGCCCTTTTAAAAAGTATCATCTGCTCGCATTTTTCCACCCAATTGTTTTGCGAGAAGTCCACGTGAGAATTTACGAAATATTAAATAATAATAGTTTTATTTGTTTAAAAAGGGAAAAGAAAAGTGTACCGAAATTAAAAGTAGCAGTAAAGAAATATAGCAAATATGATTCTAAAAACAGTTATTTACTTGCCCAGTAAAAGGTGTCCCCACCAAAGTATCGTCTGCTCGCATTTATTTACACCCAGTCGTGTTGTGCCTAATCCACGTAAGTAATATTGTATGTATTTCAGAGCGGAAATAAAGTGTACGTAAATTAAAATAAACAATTTAACAAAATTTAAAAACAGAATACTGACCCTAACCTTAATGGAGAGGTCAAAGTTAGTGCGGGTCCTAAAGTGGTAAACTAAATTCGTTATAATGTGTGTGTATGTGTGCGTGTGTTTTAATAGTAATTTTTAAATTAATTTTATTTTAATTAAACAATTTTATTCAGTGAATTTGTGTTTTTAAACATAATGGTTTATACTATTAAGAAAATAAACTAACTTAGTACGTTTTTTTTAAAAAAAAGCACGTTGAATGCCAGCGTTAACGCTGCCTGTTTATTAAGTTGCGCCATATTCAATTACCGGAGGGAGGGGAAACGACTTATGAAACAGCCTGCGTTGTAAACTACATAACGCATTACGTGTATGTAAATAAAAAAAATCGATTAATAATGGAGTTTATGTATCTGTATGTCTAAATTATAATTTATAAGTAAGATTATTAGCTTGCAAAATAGCGTAACTACCTGTTAAAATCTGAAGAAAGAAACCATGTGTGTATATTTGCGAATAGTAATTTATTAGAAGTTGATAAGCAATTGATTATGTAAATTGCAAAACGCGCATATTGTTTTGTCGAGCAGAATATAAAGAAGCTGGTGGACTTAGTAAATAACATGGCTACTCTGATGGAGTTTCGGCTTAAGACAGACATACAGACAGATACATAAACTCGATTATTAATATGTTTACTTTCCACTTGTTCGTTTTTGTCCATTTTTTATGTTAGTCTTAATTTATTGCACATCTACTTTCTAGATTGTGTTACTATTTTAGCTATATATATGTACTTTTATTTATTTTATACACTTGGTAAACATTTATTCTATTCCCTCTATTTTATTTTCAAAATATTCTCTTTTTTCTTTTTTTTCTTCTTTTATTTCTGTTTGTTTCCATTTCTGCAGAACTTTTCTTATTGTGCCTCCGTCTCCAGTTCTTTCCATTAGTACCTATTTACATTTGTTCGTTGACTGAATTTTTTTATTACATTTTTCATATAATTCTTTTCTATACACATTTTTATCATACGTGTTACTTTATTCTATTGCTCTTTCATTCTTTCTTTTTTTTTCATTTGCACTTTCTATATTCTGTTATCAATTTATCAACTTCTTTGTTTAATTTCATGTCTCTTATACTGTTTTTAACACTATTTTATTCTCTGCATTTTACACCCCGAGCATTCTGTTACTCTCTTTTCTTTTCTTGTATTTCTCTATTTAACATTTCTGATGTTTTTAACATCTCCTCGTACATAATCTATCTTATTTGGCCTCTGTCCTCGACGCGTGGTTCCTGTTGTGGTGAAGAACTACATTTCGATCCAATGGTGGCATTCAAGAACCAAGGAATTTATAATCTTTATTTTTTACCGATGTTTGCCTTGTAATTCAAAACAACCATTTGCCACGAGCAGATTTATTCCCAAGACTTCAAAGAAAACAACCTTTAACGCAAGACAGTAAAAAATATAGTGTTTTTTTTTCTATTTCTTTCTATTTCATTTTGAGAATAGCATACCTTCGGCTTTGGAGGTGGCTGGAATAAGCAAGTAATGCATGGAACTGTTCAAAGTCGCTATTTCTAAAGAGTATAATACTTGTAAATTCTTTTTCAGACACGTAAACATTTTGATTCCAAGATGTTTACCTATTTCTTCGCATTGTACACAGCTTACTGTTTTCTAGTTCTTTAACAATATTAGTTGTTTGGAGATGCATGTGAATGTGTATGTGCCGCGGGAGTGTGTGTGAATTAGATAGGGGCCAATTATGAGCCTATGCATCCAGTATCAAGATTTATGTGGCAGTTAGATGTTGTAAAAGTTGGATACATACGATGTAAGTGTCGGTCAATGTGGAATTGCTTGGCAAAACGCAAATCCACAACAATAACATCCACTGTTATTTTTATGTTCTGAATCATTTTTTACTATTGTTACGTCAACTTTTCTATATTGTTCTATTTCCTGTTTCGTTCAAGAGAGAGAAAACACAACCTTCTACGATCATTGTATTCATGAAAATATTTTCTTTAGCCCTGACTCTATAGTCTGAATCGTTTACCTTCTTATGATGGGATTATCTCGTATCAGTTATCACATTTCTGTTTTCTGTTAATGTGAAAGCTCGGCCACTTTAACTCCACCTATGTAATTTGTGTATTTATTGCTGCATTTAATTATGCCAATGGAAATAACGCTTTTTAAAAAAGCATAAACAGTCCTACCCATATTATCCCATCATGAAAGAAATACAAATTTAAATTATGATTATAATAACACATTAAAAAGGGAATTCAAGTTCAAAATAATCAATAACCTGTCTGGTTATCTAATAAAGATTAAATAAATATGTAGTTAATCGTTGTTCTCTCTAACATATCTAGGGTAACAATGAATATTTCTTTGTGATAAAAAATATGTTATTGATTTTCTTCGTCAAAACGATAAATAAATTGTAATAACATAAACATACGTTGAGTATTGATTTACTCCTCTCCAGTAGTTAGACACAAGGCCAGTTTTTATCTTACTCCAACAAGTAAGATGTGACCCAAGGTCGGGTCGGGAAAGGGGGGTTTAAAAATTACCTGGGAGGCGAATCCTGGGAGGGTGGACCTCCTAAAACTGCACAGGACAAACCCATAGACCGGCGTAAATCAAGCCCCGAAGGCCAAGACAATACCAGTCTATGGGGTGCAGTATCCATCGGAACAGATACTACACTTTGATCTTAGCCAAAAGGCCAAGAAAGAAAGAATGTATAGTAGGTGTTATTTACTCCTCCCCAGGAGTTAGGCACAATGCCAGTTTTATCTTACTCCCACATGTAAGATGTGACCCAAGATCGGGTCAGGAAAGTGGGGTTAGAAAAGCCAGCGCCCGAGAGGTGAGCACTCTGGCCATTAAAAATTGTCTATGCAGCTCCGTCGGCATTCCCCGGTAGGGGCGCCTCAGACAGTAAGCGATAAACTTACTCCTCCCCAAAGAGGGGAGGCAAAGCCTGGGAGGGTGGACCTCCTAGAACTGCACAGGACAGGCGTGCAGTATCCATCAGAACAGATACTACACTTTGATCTCAGCCAAAATGCCAAGAAAGAAAGAATGTTGAGTAGGTGTTTGTTAATTATGTTTAACGTATTTTGATTAGATTAAGCATTTTACGAGTCTTTATTATCATTGGTTACAAATATCTTATCGTTGATTCTGAATAATCAAAACTTCTTTTTAAGTTCAAGAAAATCGTCGCACTTTTGTTGAGAACAAACATCAAGAAGAGACTGACTTAATATAACAAATATATTGTTTAGTTAAAAGTCAAATTAGTAAAAAGAATCAGTGACAACACAGTTGTGTTTGTTGTTGCAACAGCGTTAACACTGGTTAGTGCAGTCGGCTTCTTACTTCGCTTACAGTAAATCCTGAATCATGGTAATGCATTCACCACGGTTGTGAGCAAGCTCACTCCAGACGTCTACTTAATATCGCTTAAACCGTCGAAAGCTGACCGGTCGTGAACAGTAGAGATCAGTTCAGTTTACCTTGATGGTTTTTGTTCACCGTGAACAATATTTTCGTCAGCTGATGAGGATATAATGGATCCTTTTCGTCCAATTAAAATATGAATATGGTGCCCGTGTCACAAAAGTCGAGAAAGTTGTGTCATTGATCTCAAGGGAAACTCATATCTACACATTAGAATCACCGCTTAGTTTCGCATGCTTACGTAAATAGACAAGAATATGATGAAAGATATTTTCGTTGTAAGCAGAAGTAACGACGTGAGCTTAACTGTAGTTAAATCTATAGTGGTACTCAGGTAAGCAACGCTATATTGCCGGTCCATTCGATAAGGGCTTTTAGATTTCGAATTGTCTTAGATTTTTAACGCATCGCTTTGTATGTATTGGGTTTACAGGAATCGTTATTCATTAGCTTAACAAGGAGGCATTCTGTCAAGAAAGTATTTATTAAGCGTTGTTAATTTTAAATCTTGACTGCTTTCCTAGCTTGTCAGTGTGTATGTGCCTTTATTTAGCAGATCAGGAATGTGGTCTGTGCGTTTATGATGTTACAATAAATGATACGATTTATTAGAGGTTATAATCAGTATATTTATTTTTATTTTTGAATTTTAGACAATTCTGTTGTAGTTAAAACCATTTATTACCTCTTGTTTGCAGATAATCTGAGTAGGAAAGGTCCTGAATCGCAATGCAGTTCAAGAATGATATTAGTTAATAATGACCATACGAACCTCAACCATTTTCTGGTTTCTCCAAAGGTTCTATCTTGTCGAAACATGTAGAATAAAGAAACCCCTTGAGGTAGTATGGATTGTAGATGCGGCTCGGGATGTATGTATCTTTTCAACTATTCTCATGGATTTTTAATTAACATTTTGAACGTATGGCTTTTCAAGTTGTTTAAGTGATCATTGGGCTAGTCTGATGACAGGAAAATCTTGGTACGCTTAAATCTCGAGTGTCTGTCTGTTGGAAATTCAGAACAATGTTGTTCAGAGATGAATACTTAACATATCAGCTTTACTTACTCTAAATCGACTGCTGTTTGTGGTCGTGGTTGAGAATTAGTGATTACTTACGAATATATTTATACATAAATATATATATATATATGTATATATATATATATATACATATATATATATATATATATATTAAGCTTCTTATGGTGATAACTGTCACGACTTCACTCTAGATTCAGGAGTAGCATAATTAAGCACTGATTTCTAAATTAGATCGGCCTATAAGAGGGAATAGTACTATTGTACTTTAAGTTGGTGCTGGTTACTTTCTTAGTCAAGACCATCTGGCTGACAAAATATTGATTAAGTCAAAATGACTGCTCCAGGAAAGAGATATGTCCTTTGAACTGCATGTAGAAAAGTTGGGTAATGCTTTAAACCGAGATCGCCAGTATCATATTGTCAAAACTACAAACAAAACATATTGGAGACTTTTTCAAAATACTTTTACCGTTATGACTCCTATTCACCCGAAAGTGTGTTCGTATTGAGGTGACCCATCCGTAGAAATTCAGACGGCGCATTTCTTTGTTTAATGAGAGTGCACGCAGTAAAACTGTTATGAAATATTTAGCCTAGTATATGTTATTATCATTTATCTGTTATGTTCTTTTCCATTTGATAGGATATTACGCCTATAGAAAATAAAATAAATCTAAATATTCAAGGTTTCGATGGTTTTGTTGAGTTTGGATACTATGGTTATCATCAGTTTGGCCTTAGTTGTACTAAATTCCTTGATGTGATGATGTAGGGTGTGGTGTAGATGTTCATGCATAAAACATGTATGAAGCTACGTGATTGTTGGAATATAGGAAGGCGGAACAATGCAGGTAGATGCATATTCTTGATGGTGTATGGAAATATATTATGCTTCAGGCAGCGCTTGAGGAAGTTAATCTGGCATCCAGTTCTAGCACGTTTTTTGAAGATCTGAACCAGTTTTTTGGTTGTTGCAAACTCTGTTATGCTCAGACTAAGAGATAATAAGGAGAGGTAGTTTGGTTGAAGCATTGTGTGTAATACGTATATAGAGGAGTATTAGAAGGCTATCACAATGCAAGACATGGAAATATGTCGGCGCTGAGAAGTAAGACAAAAACATTATTAATTATATATTTTTCAAAAACTTTTTTAATATATTTTTTTTCATACAGCAAATCTTACTTTATTAGGCAAGACTTCAACACTGATGCAATCTGTGTGACCGTGTTCCATAATATATATCGAGGTAGACCTATTTGTCAAATGGTAAGTGTTTCAAATTTCAAAAAACGTGTTGATGGCATTATTGCATATTACGCTGTAAATATTAATATCCGCAGCAAATGTAATGAAACTAAAATTATAACTGATTGTGTTGTTTTTTATATGAGTTTAATTACTTATTTAATTAATTATTTATTTTATAAATTTTTTAATGTTTATTTTCTGCATATTATACGTTTGAACCACCGATTACGTGCCACATATTGATATGAAACATTAAAAAGTCTCGAGGCCATCACTAAGGAAGCAACTAGCTACGCACAAACGCCAATATAACCCAACACAGTGCACCCTAGCCAACTGTTCGATGTATAACATGGACATTTGTCACCGCATATATACAGTGTACAGATGAAAATGCACCGTCTGCTACGAATTTTACATAGGTAGTACCATGAGAGCCTTACATATCAGGATTAAGGAACATACACAGACACAAGAATCATACTTCT
This sequence comes from Sepiola atlantica, assembly GCA_963556195.1. Lineage (NCBI taxonomy): Eukaryota > Metazoa > Mollusca > Cephalopoda > Sepiida > Sepiolidae > Sepiola > Sepiola atlantica. The sequence continues at coordinate 47,546,989 of OY744516.1, forward strand.
TCATACACCTTAATACATGCAAACACACTAACATACGTATCTACGTTAACATCTTGGCCACGGAGAGAGACATTGGACATCTTCCAATTAAAGGAGCTCTATTCATCTTTAGGTTAGGGCCTGAACTTAATAGTAGGCCGGAACCGAATTCCTCATTTATAGTATAATATATAATATAGTATATCTCGTATTTAACCTCCTCCCACACACATCGCATTAACACAGTTCTAAATAAACTTGAATCAGTTTAAAATATATAGATTAAATAATCATCAGTACAACAGTGCATTTGCTAAATGGATTTACAATTACTCCCTTTATTTTTATATTTGACTCCGCTGATGAGGTGTTATATATTTATACTGCATGCCACATTCACATTCACTGTTATATGCAATATTACAGCATTACAGTCAAGATAAATACATGATGTAGTAAGTATATAAATACATTAAACTGAACAAAAACTATTTTTTATATAAATAGAATAACACACCTAGCGTGTAGATACACATTTCATTATCTTCCTCAACAAAGTATTGAATCTACCCCCAAATAAACTCTATAAATAAAAAGAGAAAATAATGATTGTTAAAAATAGAGAAATAAAAATGTTATATATATATATATATATATATATATATATATATATATATATATATATATATATAAATATATATATATATATATTTATGAAAAATAAATCAATAAATAATAATAATATTAAAATAAATGAAGAAATAAATATATACATATAGATATACATATATATATATATATATATATATTAATAAGAATAAATAAGTAAATTAATACTACTAATAATAAATAAATGAAGAAACAGATATACTAATAAATATATAAGTTATTAAATACAAATATATTTTTTACATGTAATAATTAAAAGTAAAATAGAATAACAACTGTTACTATATAGATTAACTTTTCCACTTCTACAATTGAATGATGTATATCCAAAAGTAAGTTAAAAGATTTAGAAATTTCAAATAAGTGTTGAAAATCCTGTAAAAGCAATTATATATTGGAGATTTATAATTTAGTTTTATATTTGTATGTATAAGGGAGATAATTCATTACTATTAAACAAGAGTTGCCCCTCTGTCTCGGAAGGCAAAAAACATTTAACTAAATTTAAATTTAAAAAATAATCGTTAGTGAATTTAACTATGAATTTTAATAACATTTTACTAAAATCATAACAGCATTACATAGTTTCAGATTAAATAGACAAGGATAATATAACAAAACATAAATGTAACAAGAATTGAAGAATTAGATCCGTTCATGAAATGAATCATTAAATTAAATTTGAAATGTTTTTTTTAAATAAATGAATTACAAAACAGTAAATAGTGTTAGAATAAAATAAGATAACAATACTATATATAAAATAAATATTAAACAAATATTATGAATAAAAATTAATTGAACACCGCTCTTCGCTGTTATCTCCCCCACCGAATAAACAACACATGCTTTCTTCTTTCTTTTCGCTCTTTTTGCTTTTCTTTTTTTATTCTTTTTAATTTTTTGTATGAATATGTGGCACTTTATCGGTTGGTTGAAACGTATAATATGCAGAAAAAACATTAAGTTTGTTTTTTAAATTTAAAAAATAAAAAGTGTTTAAACTCATATACAAAAACAAAACAATCAGTTATATTTTAGTTCTATTACATTTGCTGCGGATATTAATATTTACTGCGTTATATGCAATATTGCCAACCACACGTTCTTTGAAATTTGAAACATCTATCAATTAACAAATTGGTCTTCCTCGAAATATATTATGGAACAGGGTCACACAGATTGCATCAGTGTTGAAGTCTTCCCTAATCAAATAAGATTTGCTACATGAAAAAAAAATTGTAAAAACGTTTTTGAAAAAATATATAATTAAAATCACTTGTATTTTCTTACTTCTCAACGCCGACATATTTCCATTTATTGCATTGTGATAGCCTACTAATACTCCTATATATGTGTATATATAAATATATATATATATATATATATATATATATATATATATATATATGTGTGTGTGTGTGTGTGTGTATGTGTATGTGTGCGTGAGATTAAAAGTTATATCATTCTTGAAGTTATACTTTTGGATTAATTATACATACAATATGAATCTTGTTCGGACTGTAAAGTATAAACGCAAACATCGCGTGATAGGGCAGTAGCTTTTATAGCTTTAGGGGAGATGTTTTATAAGAAAATGGCGTCGTAATTGGCAAGCAAGTTGGTGTTCCAGCATAATACACATTTCTGGAATTACTCTTTTGGGTTCTCAGATAGATATGCTAATATCTGCGAGCGATGAATATGTCTGTTGTTCTGCTTTTCTATTCTTAGGCTTCTGAACCTAATGAATACTTAATTGAATATAGTCTGACAGATTCGAAGAAAAAGATAAATCTTTATTCTGATATGATTATGAAGATATCAATAAATACTGTCGACCATGTCTTCATAGCCAGACATCGTAACTCAGACGTTTATTTTCCGGATAAAAAAAATAGAAAAATAAAAAATGGTCATCAGAGCGCCATGTTTTCGTAAGAAAAGTGAATTGTAAATATTATGAGAACACGAAAGAATTTAGAAGTTCGACAAAGATAGATGACAAAATATATTTGGGAAGCTTAAGAAATGGTAAATATATAATTACCCTGCCTGTTAACAGTTAAAGGGCAAGGGGACGATGAGATAATAATAATAAATGATTAGTTGAGCATATCATATTATAAGATAACTTTGAGTAGGTTAGGTAAGATATTGGCGTAGTTCGACGCAAGTTTTTAAATAAAGTACTAACCCTATTTTATTTACTTAGATTTCATTCGAAAATTCATAAACTGTGACATATGTAAAGACATATTTCTTGTATAACACCAATACGAAGTCTACTTACTTCTATATTAGCTTTATTATTATTTTATTATTATTATTATTATTATTATTAGTAGTAGTAGTAGTAGTAGTAGTAGTAGTAGTATTTCATCGAAATCGCTCCAGACAAGGGGTGAATCCACTTGATTAAGGCGCTAACAAGAACGAACGATGAGTATGGTCAATCTTCATAATTGTCACTGTATCTTATTTTCGTCTCATTTTCTTTTTCTTTTTTTCCCCGTTCCGTTGTGTGCTGTTCAAGTTTCTTTTACATTTGGTCGCAGTAATCTTCCTCACTGCCTTCTTAGTCTATTTTCCTTATTATTTTATTGCATTGTTCACCTAGTCCTCCGTACCTTCCTGTCATCATACCTTTTTTTTAGATATACTTTCTATATATATCATAATTTTGTTGCAGTGCATAGTAAATGTTTTTATTGCTACTACTTTGATCAGGATCCTTAAGTTTGCTTTGTATATTTCTTTAACAGGCAAGAATATCTTATGAGATTTACTGCCAAAGTATTCATTCACGAAAGTTCTAGAATATAGTTATTTGAATACCATTTAGTGTCAATAGGTTTGTTTTCTTGTTCCTAATAGATACACTGGAAGGTTGAGTGTGGGTTGTTACAGAATGCTCATACATTCATAGGTTCGCATTCACGTTGTGCATTAATCACTTCTGGATGTTGTCGTTCTATGCTTTTTCATGATTTAATTACTCAGTTAATTGTACATGAGACATTATATGTGATTGTACATGGTATAATGGAGTAGTGTCTCCTAAAATCTGAGTGATAATAATAATCTCTTAATTTCAGATACCACTTATTTAACAAACTATTGCAAATTATTTTGTGTTATCGGAACTGTTTCTCATTGATTCATCCCTGGTAAGAATCGTAGGTGTTCTCTTGTTTTTAAGTGCTAATAAGCCCATTACATATTCTCGTACTTTCAGTGCATTTCTTGGGGAGATCTGCGTTATCTCCCTTCAATCTGTGACTCGTCAACACCATTTTGTTAGGTATTAAGCGAGGATCATACCAACATATTGCTGAGGAGTATGAGGTAATAAAACTTTTGAAAGTTCCATTACCCTGGGATTCGTGTAATTTATCTGCTATAGTGTTTGTCTTTTTCATATTTTTAGTTCTTACTTTTTTAAGTTCTTATGTGTTTGCTTTCTAAACACGAAGATTGTCTTAAACATTTCAGTTGCTTTCTGATATGCAGTCCGTTTTATTGTCACCGCTCTACTTGATTACAATTTTCGCAAAAGTACAGTAATCATTTTGATGTTCCATATACTTTTAAGCGGTCTTGCAAATTCGATGTATTTGCTTTGTTTTGATCCTCTTTGAACTGCACTCTGTTATTTGCTGTTATGTCAAAATGAGATATATATATATATGTTGTGTTTATCTTCCTGGCTGATCATCAGCACAAAAGTTTTTTTTTCATTTGGATAAGTTTGTCCCTGTGTGCATTGCTGTAGGCTCCGGTTGGTGTCTTTATCGTTGCTTTTGCATCTTCAAAATGCAGGAGTTTAGATTGGCCCCATTAAACGCAAAACATTGCTATATGTTTTTGTATTTAGAGGAGAGTTAAGTGGATGTATTTATCATGATATTTTCTGGTACAGATTTTGTAATGAGCGTCAACGTTTTCTGTTGACTTGTGTTTGGTTGATCTTGGTTTGTATATGGATATGATCGTGTTGTTTTGCGTGCTCGAGTGTTATTTCCGTTGCTATGTCGATGTGGTTGCATGCGTTGCCATTATTATGAATCGTCAATGTATTTGCTTTCTCTCTTATTTTTGGTGTCTCGCTTTTTGCCAGTTTTGCCGATCATTGTTTTGCATCGGTAATCAGCTAGTGTGTCATGTATTTCTAGTTTTTTTCGTATGATCAACGCGGGTGTTTATGCTTAACAGTCTATTTTCCTTTCTCCCATGTATACGTAGAATAGATTAATACAATCCATACAGTTTAATGCATTGTACGTTGTGATAAGTTTCGATTGTTGTTTTGTAATTCCTTGATCAGGTGTGTTAGTTCTTCATCTTATAAAGTGTTCAGAATACGATACAAGGTATTTATCTGTTATTACCTGATATTTAGTTGTATTTTAAGATTTTTTTTATGTTTATCACGTATTCTTTTCCAATCTTCTTTTAATTTTTGTTGAGTTCAATTGTGTTCGTCTCCCAAACTCTAATCCATTCATAAATATAACGTTACGAATTAGCTTATTACAACTTTGCAGTGTACTGTCATATGAATTAGAGGTCACTCAGAAGTCACTTTCTAGCGGGAATGCCTAGTCTTTTCTTTCGGGATTCTATCACGGATATCAATCAACCTATTTATAAAGGGTGTGGTAATGCCTGGGAAGATAGTTTCCGTTTACATTTTAACGTTTGGATCAATTTGAAATAACACGAATGCACTTCATTCCATTATCTCCCGGGTGGCAACACAAGAAAAAAAAAACTCAATAAATGAAAATGACCCGCGCACAGTAGTCGTACTAGAACCGTAAAAACTAAATGTATTGTCCGTGAAGGAATATCGACGGGCTCGACGTGACTGATTAAATCAATGTTGCTCGGAAACGTCGTATTCAGACCATTGCAACTTTCTAGCGGATAAGAACACCTAAGCCGGCAGCCCATATAGCTTGTTCCCTTCGGTAAAGCAGTAGGTATGCAGCTGATAAGGTTTTCCTTGTCTGTTCTCGCAATTTCCAAATATGACATTTATAAGAAAATCATTGAATTGTCAGAGACACCCATCACGTATATCAAAGCAACAATATGCAAACACTACCTAATCCTTTTAAACGGTTAGTACCTGCTGGCGCAACCAAAACTGTGGATAAAATAATGTATTTCTGAAAATGCAACAGTTCTGTTCTAACCTTCAAACAGGCTAAATTATTTCGCCGTGAATAGAAGATTTAGTTAGTATTCAAAAAGCAGTATGTAGCAATGTAATACAAATTGAATTGTGTTTGAAATGTTCTGTTGATCGCTTTATCAGATATACGTAGAACATCCTGTTTCATTGTTGTATGCGAAAGCCCATGAATATCGATACTTGAAGAGATAAGATAGAAAGTCAAGTAGCATAATACTGTCTTTAACACGACGATAATATTAATGGAACATGTGAAAGAATGTTAAAATATCTAATCAAAACACCACCCCTAATAGGTGTAGAGTAATGGATCGCCCCGTATTAAAGTGGAAGATACAATAACACGATCAAAACATTTAATATCGTTATGCTACTACGAACTTTTATGTGTTCTATGAGGCAGAATTCCCGGGAAACGTGGGAAATAGTAGTAGTAGATATAACATGTGGGAGTGAAAATTCATCTGACTTCCTGAATAGATGAGTGTTAGGCAAAACTGTCGAGTAAGGTTTGGTATGGTAGTTTTGTTTTACGGCATATCAACCCTTTTTGGGTTATTTAATGCCGAATCTGGTCATTATAGTGGAAGTTTTTATGCTTCAAGTTCTTTATATCTTCAAATGTTTAATCAGGGTTTTTGGTTTGGTAGTTTTGTTTTACGGCATATCAACCCTTTTTGGGTTATTTAATACCGAATCTGGTCTTGTTTTCTTCTCTTTTTTGTTTCTTTCCCCTTTTAATATCTGTTTCTATTTAACCCATAGTTGGGACCCTAACAGGTACTACCACTCCGGGTCAGGGTGGACCTGGGAGCAATGGTAATTAAGAGGAGGCTCCACATTCCCCAAAGTCCGTAAGCCGGATCTCACCATCGGATTTAGTTTAAGGTCATATTCAGGACCGGGAGTAGGGTAGGAAAAATAAAAATAAAAAAGGGGAGGGAGAAAGGGAGAGGGGCTGTTGTTTTTGTTTTTGGTTTTGTAGAACATAATTAAGTTTTACAAACAAAAAAAAAACAAAAAAAAACGTCAATGTAGGTGAATTTCGTCTCAGGGAGCCACAGGGCAGCCTGATCTGGTATCACCAGACTGTCGAGTAAAATAACATTTTGGGGAAAACAAAAGAAATGCAAGGCATACTTTTCTGAGAATGCTCATCACCAAGAATGTGGGAATGATATTTACTTCTGCAGTTTGGGATAGAAAGCTATACTGCTCAAAATATAGAGGAACGTACTTTACTTTAATATACAGATTATAAAACGCATAATGTTACTTAATATGATGAGCGCGATTTTGATGTTAGCATTGATGTTGGCATATTTTTAGATACTCGTATTCATTTATATCGGTACATTCTTATTTCGTTCGTAGTTATTTGGATGACATATATTATTTTTGGATGTATAACAACATAAATATTTATTTTAAATTAAAGAAACAGGTAGGGGCAGAAAGTCATTATTTGATTTATTACCATAAAAGCAGATGGTGAAGTACAACCTAGAAATATTTGAGAAATGTTATCATCTCCGCCTCTATTTAATAATAGTTTATGCATAGGGAAATCTCCAAATAACATATTTTTAAAAAAGTGATCTTATGTTTCAATGCAGGCTTTACAATATATACGAAAATAAGATAAATCATGATTCTTATATATTCCACAAACCTCGAGTCTATTATAGAGAGCAGTGTGTATGCATTTATCTATCTATATAAACTAGAAGGATCCGTGTTTCGGCGTTGCCCGGAGGATAAATGTGCGTGGATGAGGGGGGTGGAGAGTTAATTATTGCGCTTTTTATGAGTAGGTATCTAGAAATGTGCAGTTGTGATGATATCAGTTTCAACTTTCCCGAGAAATCCAAATCGAGTGCCGATGCTTCTACACAACACAAAACCGAAATAAACTGACTTTGAAAACAAACACTTTGTTTAGGGTTAGTTTAGTGGTAGGGCCAAAGTAAGGATAAGAGTATGTTAGTGTAAAACTAAAATATAAACAGTTCGGTTCCTATTGTGTACATAGTTTGGTGAAGTTCGTTAAGGTTCGCTATTGACACTTTTACTTAGCCAAACACGTGTATGTGCAATAATGACCGACTAAAACAAGGAATACAAGGGGCCTAAAATCCCAAAAGTGGTCAGTTGCACAAAAAAGGATTTTACTGCACTGCTACCATTACTCGATGTTCGAGAAATGGAGTAGGAGCTCAAACGAGATTCTTACCGAGAGAATCAGAGTGTCTGACCTTCCTGAAGAAAAAAAACACCCCAGTTTCCAATCTGCGCTCCTTAGTGTCCCAAGTGGGTAAATACTTAACACCTGAGGAGATCTCCAGCATAAAAACTGATGCCCTGAAGGACGCAGAAAAGGACTATCTACCACAACAAGCAGAGGAATCCCAGTGGAGACTGGAAAACAAATGGAACAAACAGGAAAAATGGACACTAATATGGTCCATGGCATATGCGAGAACAAAACACGAAAAACAGAAAGAAATAACAAGAGCATGGAAAGAAATTTTCTTTCACTACCACCCAGCAAAACGCAATGTCCCCTCTAAGAAACTTAGTATGCAGCGCTACAACAGTCTCAAATGGGACTTCAGTGAAACAGAACTTAATTCCATGGGACTGGATGTAGCAGCACTTATAACGAATAACATCAGCCCCCTTCATAACCCTATAACAGTTCTCACCAGTAACAAAAAAATACAAAACCCAAATATATCTAGGGAAGTAAGATCGGCAAATGGTGACACTCCAGAACTGCCCCCTAGAATAGACCCTCTACATCTGCAAGCTACAGATAGATTAACAATATCCCCAACAACAGTCCCAACACAAACACACCTCCCAATACCAGCACACCCACATAACTATTCAAAAACACACCCTAAACAAAATCCCAAAGCCAAACAAAAGCCTACGGAAACTCTCACACCACAAAACTCTGCACTAAATACTCCACCTGCATTATCCCCAGCACTCAGCCCACCTCCACCACCACCATCTCCACCCTTTGAGCCAGATGAGGAACAATTGGCAGTTGAAGAGAACCTCAGTAACACCATTGAGGAGGTCAAGTCCATGGGACTAGAGAACCGACCACAACTGTCAAAAATAAAACCCTACAGAACCACCAAAGCTCTCATCACTAAAGTCAACACTGCACTGCAGAGACTGGTACCAGATGCAGTGTTGCTCACGGAACTCAACCAGATCAAATATGCAGCTGGGCTTTATATCGATAGGATAACATTCCCTCAAAAGAACGTTAAAAAGCGATTTAATCCCAGAGCTTCCAAAACTACACCTGCATGGAAGCTCAAGCTGCAAAAAGAATTAAACCTCCATCGGAAAGAAATGAGCCAAATAAAACAGTTCCTCGCAGCTCCCACAACAGAAGGGAGACTGAAAAACACCATCATCAGACTCCATGCAAAGTACCACACCACCAGCAGTGAGGAACTAAACAACGTTGTCAGGGAGCTGGAAGGCAAGATACCAGCACTTGCTAAAAGAATAAAAACCGAGGAAAATAAGAAGAAGGCCCAGTCCCAGAACAAACAGTTTGAAGCAAACCCCAGAGTGTTCTATAGAACTCTAATAAGGGATACCATTACTGTAGAACAACCACCTGAAGAACAAGACCTGGAGAACTACTGGCGACCCCTGTTTGAGTGTGAGGGAGTATACAACCAAGAGGCCAAGTGGATTGGAGACATACAGAGGATAAATGAGACCAAGCCCACAATGCCGGAGCCAGTAATTACAACAGAAGCGACTAAAAAAGCTAGCTCTGTTTGCTAACCACAAGAAACCTGGCATTGACAATGTCTCCAATTTTTGGTTAAAGCAGTTGACTGCACTCTATGGCCACTACAGTAAATGCTTCAACAGACTACTGAGGGGTGAAGAGGCAACACCACCATTGCTCACTAAGGGAGACACAAGCCTCATACCCAAAACAAAAGAGACACAATACCCAAATAAATGCAGACCCATATGCTGTCTCAGTACCACCTACAAGCTCTTTACTGGCCTGGTAGCCGATAGCATCTACGACCATCTCTCCTCTGGGAACTACCTAGAAGATCAACAAGCTGGCTGTAGGAGACGATGCTTTGGTACCAAGGACCAGTTATTGATTGACAAAACAATTTTAGAGGATTGTAGGAAGCGGCATAGAAACCTGAGCATGGCATGGATTGATTACCAGAACGCCTATGACAGCGTGCCCCACTCATGGCTACTACAGTGCCTTGACCTGTATAATATCAGTCCAATAATTAAAAAACAATGACAGCCCACATAAAAATGTGGCAAACTAACATCTCACTAAGCCACAGCCATGGAAAGATTACCATCCCTAACATTAATATCAGAAGGGGAATCTTCCAAGGTGACAGCCTATCCCCGTTGCTCTTCTGCATGGCAATAGACCCACTTAGTAAGCTTCTCAACAACAGGGGAGAGGCCTACAACCTGGGCCAGGGACGCCAGAGAGATCCATCCAAGAAAATCAACCACCTTCTCTTCATGGATGACCTTAAGCTGTATGCAAGCTCTGACTCTGAATTGCAGCAGCTCCTACAGGTTGTGCACACCTTTTCCAAAGACATTGGAATGAAATTTGGCTTGGATAAATGCGCCAAGTGCTCCCTCAGGGCTGGGAAAAAGATTCAGACAGACAATCTACAGCTAGATGAGGAAAATGAGATACGAGATCTCGAAGAGCAGGAGTCCTATAAATACCTTGGCATTGAGGAAAATGACACCATCCAACATGCCAGGATGAGAGAGAAAATTGGCAGAGAGTATGTACGCCGTGTCAGAAAGATCTGCAAAACACAGCTTACAAACAAAAATAAAATAACTGCCATTAACCAACTTGCAATGCCAGTAATTACGTACAGCTTTGGCATCATTGATTGGCCTCAACAAACCATCAACAGGCTAGATGTAAAGACTCGAAAAATGTTAACCCTCCATAGGGTCATCTATAGAAATCAGTGTCTGCCAAGACTGTACTTGCCCAGAAGAGAGGGAGGATTGGGTCTATCAGAGATAAACCACCAGCACAGAGCCACTATTGTCAGCATTGGCCAGTACCTAAGAAGCTCCTTAAACCCCAGCCTAGCAATGGTACGTGAACACCAAGATTCAAGAGCCAGCAAAACAAATTCCATCACAAAGTTGGCCAAGCATTTTGGACAAGGCTGTCATATAGATGAGGCAGAAACACAAAGCAATCCTGCCACAGAGATAGCCCAAAAGAGCCGCAAGAGATACACCCAGACTTTTAAGAACAGGTGCATTGATTAGTGGTCAGGACAGAAACGTGCCACATACTTCCTCGATGAACTATCCAAGGACTATATTGATAAGGAAGGGTCCTTGGACTGGGTAAGAAGGGGAGCCCTCCACTACGACCAGGAGAGGCTTATAATGGCCGCACAAGACCAGGGCCTGATGACAAATGCGTTTAAAAAGATGGCTGGTCTCAGTTAGGACAACAAGTGCAGGTTTTGCCACACTGAAGTGGAGAGTGTGAGCCACCTGATATCGAGTTGCAAAATCATGTTGGCAGATGGCTCCTATACAACACGACATAATGGAGTGTGCAGGTACCTCCACTGGACCATCTGTAAGAAACTGAATATCAGATGTAGCAGCAGGCACTGGGAACATCTACCTGAGAGAACTGTGGGGAATGAGACATACACCATCCATTATGACCATGAAATCCCCACAGCTACCTATCTGGAAAACGCAGCTGTCAAACCTGACATTGTAATATGGAACAAGAGAGAGAGAGTGGCAACTTTGGTTGAGGTCAGTGTCCCTAATGATGGGGGCCTAAATAGAGCTGAAAGGGAGAAAATAACAAAATATCAGGGTCTAATGTATGATATGAAAAGAAACTGGAACCTCAAAGAGATCTCTATCATTCCAGTTATCATAGGAGCCACTAGACTCATGAAGAAGAACTTGAAAAAGTATTTAGCAAGTATACCTGGTGAACCAAGTGCAAGAGAAATCCAGACAACTGCACTCAAGGGAACGGCCAGAATCCTGAAAAGAGCTCTCGGTTGGAGTCTGTAAATAGCGGGTGATCGTATGGCATTTGGAAGAATGCCCCGTCCCCAGCAAATGAATGAAAATAAAAATAAAAAAAGAGAGAAACCGATTATTATTTGTCAAATTGCAGCTAATTTCTCAATTAAAAAAGTGCTTCAACCCCCCAAAAATCAGGAAATGTAAACTATTGATGAAGTAAAATTGGTAATAATTCACTATCCCGACCGGTGTAGTTTCCCACTTCAAAACCTTCCAAGTCTACTTTTTGTGTGATTTAAACAGCGTAAAATATATTCAGTGAAATGGAATTTGATTAACAAAAATAGATTTTAGATTTTAGAATGGTGCATCAGTCACTAAAGTTTACGTAAAATGAGCACCCACTCCTGACCAGTTACTGGTAAATCCAATTTACTTTTCTTCTATTTTTAATATGAATGAGAGGAATATTTAATTTTAACAAATGCTACATTTTTTAAATATTTTCTAGGGGTGTGGGGGGCCATTTTGGAATTTTTAGATTAGCCACGACTTACCAAAGACTCGATTTTAACTGTACAATCCACACAATACGAACCAAACTGTTTTTTTTTTACCCTAACCCTGCTTTAACCATTATCTTGTCCTAAATTAAGTGTTAGTTTGCAAAGTCAATTTAGTTAAGTTCGTGTTGTATAGAAGCATTGCAACTTCATTCGGCGTTCTCCGAAAAGTCAGGACTGCTACCCTCTAAGAAACTTGTGATTCTTATTAAGGGGAAGAGCGATTTCATGTAAACGACCTTAAAAATACTCACAAAGAAGGAATAAAAAATTATACCTGAAACTTTAGACTTGATAACTTTTACTTTATAAATGTTACGTTGAATGAGCATCTAATTCCAGGGCAGTTAGTGTTAAATCGATACATAAACATACCATTGATCTTTAAAATACAAAGAAAATTAAATGCATCAGTATAAAAAAGAAGATACCCGTCTCATTTTCCCGACCAAGAAACAAAACGCCAGTCGATTACATGTCTCGATATACCGATTAATTCTCAAGAAGTGGATGCTCATTTTATGTTAAATGTATATGTTAGTGATAAACTAAAATATAAACAGTTCGGTTCCTATTGTGTACATAGTTTGGTGAAGTTCGTTAAGGTTCGTTATTGACATTTTTACTTAGCCAAACACGTGTATGTTCGATAATGACCGATTATTATTTGTCAAATTGCAGCTAATTGGCCCCCCGATTTTATAAATCGGGGGACTTATGTTTTGAGGCATGTCCGTCCGTCCGTCCGGATTTTTCTCCGCAACCATCCATTGAATTACTCTGAAAATTTGCATGAAGTTGTAACTTTGGTCAGGTTAGAAAGTGACATTCTCCGATTTTTGAAAACAAATCTGGTTAGCCCTCCAGGTCAAAAGGCCCCAAAATGGTAAATAATAACATTTTTTGCCACATCATTTTTCATCCATCCATTCAATTTCTCTAAAACTTGGCCAAAATATGGAGGCAATTGTTCTCATAAAAATTAGGTATCGCTGACCTTGGAAAAATCTGGTTCGCGCCCCCAGGGTGTCAAAAGGCCCCGAAATGGCAACAAATGAACCTTTTCTCCCATAACGTTTGATCCATCCATCCAATTTTTCTGAAACTTGGCCAAAATGTACAGGCAATTATTCTGGATATAAAATGAACATCATTGACTTCAGAAAAAGTCTGCTTCGCCCCCCCCAAGAGTCAAATGGGGGTCAAAAATGCCCCAAATTGCCCAAATTTATTGCATTTGACACTCACCACATCGAGTCACATACAGAGGGGGACCACGCATGCGCGGCTTGTTTCTAAAGTAAAAAGGTGCTCTCCCCCAAACAAACTCAGAAAATGTAAACTGTTAATAAAGTAAATTTGGTAATAATTCACTATCCCGACCGGTGTAGTTTCTCCCTTCAAAAACTCCCCACCCACCTCTCTAAAATGTAAAATATTCAATTGGTTCCCTGATTTATGAAATCGGACGACTTATGTTTTGAAGCATGTCCATCAGTCCGTCCGTCCGTCCGTCCGTCCGGATTTTTGTCCGCAACCATCCATTGAATTTCTCTGTAATTTTGCAGGAAGTTGTAACTTTGGTCAGGTAAGAAAGTGACATTCTCCGTAGACACAAATCTGGTTAGCCCCCCAGGGGGTCAAAAGGCCCCGAAATGGCAAAAATTTATATTTTTTCCCCCATAACTTTTCATCCACCCATTCAATTTCTCTGAAACTTGGCAAAAATGTAGAGGCAATTGTTCTGGATAGAAAATAAGCATCCTTGACCTCAGAAAAATGTTGGTTCGCGCCCCCCGAGGGTCAAAGGGGAACTCAAAAATGCCCCAACTTGCCCAAATTTAATGCATTTTACACTCGCCACATCGAGTCACGTACAGAAGGGGACCACGCATGCGCGGCTCGTTTTTATTTAAATTCTTTCTTTGTGGATATTTGTTTAAGTTGGTTACATGTAATCGCTCCCCAAAATAAGTACATTATTTTTTTATGGAGCTTAACTACGCCGGTCTGATAGTTTATAAATACCTTAAAATCACCCCGTCATTTATGTTTAAAGCAGAATTAAAGTAAGCTCGATGAAAATTAAAATAATAGCACTACCCTAATTTTCCCGCCCCAAAATTAAGAAACAATTCGGTGATAGCTCTCGATTTACCGCTAAACTATTTAATGTTTCTTAATTCATTTTGGGGGGAGATATTTTTCAGACTGTTTAGACACAATCGCAAACAAAGTAGAATTTGAAGTTATTGATGGGGTAATCTACGCCGTGTGCGGAAATCGTATTTGAATCACGTTAATTAATAACAGTGAATTCCATATGTGACTTTTACTCAGATGTAAATCACGCTGATTGTTTATTTACACATTTGAAACGTGTGTTTGTTCCGGGTACAGATGCATTGTAATAAATAGATTTTAGGTCGAAATGGTTCCTCATGAAATATTGTAAATACCAACAACCTAAAAGCGTGTGTATCATCTATACATATGTTATCGAAATATGTTTACAGCTTCGAACTCATCACATAACCACAACAGATACTCCACTTTTACGTAAATTTTAATTTGCCTAAGGCAATCAAAATAAATAATCTAGTATCCGAACCATTGTATTTTATAATACCTATTTTGTTTTTTGATGACATGTAGTTGTGTTTGGTCGAAAGTTTCTCTCTGAATAAATAACTTTAGACTAAAGCAATTATAATATGTTGTTATGTGAATGCATTTACATTTAAAGAAGTTTATATCAGATGTATTTATCAACGAAACGAAACAGAATTGAATGATGGAAATAATGTTAATATACCTCGCATAACATGTTAACATGAATTAAAAATGAACGCCTAGAAATTGAGAAAAGTAAAATACGATTACTCAGAAAGTACATGTAAAATAAGTTTTTTTCGGATGTTTTTGTTACTAACTGACGAAAGCATAATTTTACTGATAAAAATAAATCTAAATAGAACGAAACATATCATGAAGTGAAAAACGAACTTACGATGACTCAGTAAACGACGCTATTTTGACTTAGTGGATTAGCTCGAATAGGTGATTTTGAGGATGTAATTTTGAATATCGTAATGTGAATGATGAAATTGGATTAATCACACGAAGCGTTGTTGTGTATATTACGTATAACGGTTATTGTATTAGACCAGGGGTGGGCAAACTACGGCCCGCGGGCCGCATGAGGCCCGGCAATGTAATTCATGCGGCCCTTCAAAATGCTAGTAAATGTAAAATTATTGCATTTTCGCTTTGCAATCCATATATTTCGGTTATTTCAGATATCATTTATATTGGAAAATATACTATGCGACACAGTTAAATATGTTTTTTTTAATGTGGCCCTTGCTCTGAAAAGTTTGCCCACCCCTGTATTAGACATTCAATCCGATGTCAGTATTTCTTGGAATTTCTTTCTTTACATATCTATTTGAACTGGTAATATTTGATAAAATTTATGAGCATTATTTCTGCACTGGCTTACTCAATACAGGAATTTACTTTTATGGATGTATTAAATGTAAGCTTAAAAAAATCGTCATTTTTCATAGGTAAAGTTTCATCTACCAATGGTAATTTACGACTTACGAAAAATATTTTTCCTAAGTTAATAAATGACGTTACTAGAATAGAGCCTAAGATGAATTACAATAGAAAGTAAATGTGTAGGCAAAACCGATAACTCTGTTATTGTGAACGTGTTCAATTAACGTTAAGTTTAAAGCCAAGGGTGTTGATAAAAAAGTGTGGATTAATTTATGACGATTATTCAGCTAATTCGTTATTTCAATTTTCATAATGAATCAGATCTGCGTGATTAATCAAAACAATTCACACTATTTTGTGTGTACATATATACTTTTTAATTGATATATATATATATATATATATATATATATATATATATATATATATATATATCGTCTTTGCGTGTCTTTAAAACAAGTGGTCGTACAAGATGTTACTACTGTTTCCGCAATTTGTTGAGTTATTCTTTGGCAGTATTCACTGTTGCATCTTATGGTCATCTTCCCCACATTCACATATTGGTTGGGTATGTTTTGTAGCGCCATATTCTCATATAACGTTCGATTGCTCATTCCAGTTCTCAGGCGGTTGAGTGTTTTCCACTGGAGCCATCGTGCCTCTGAACCGGAAAGGGAGGGACTCAGAAGTGGAGATTCAAATGTTAGTAGCAGAGGTGCCCTTCCCCAACTGTCTCACTTACAGCTGTAATCTGCTCTCTTCCTTAGATGTTGTTAATGGTTCGACATTGCCGAGGGAGCTTTTCATTGACTTCAGTCATTGGTCTGTTGATTTACGTCCATGAAGTAGATGCCGTTTATCATTCATATAACTCGGCTTACGACTTCCTGTTTCACATTTGTAAGGGCACATCCAGTAAGAAAATGAAAATTGTTCAGGTTAGTAGGCTTCAGACAGCCAGTGATCAAGCGGCAAGTGTGGTTCAATAATGTGGGTTGTTGTTCGGCACACGTTGATCTCTCCAACACAGGACAAATACACTCCGTAGAGAGAAGGACACAGCTCTAGGAAAGTAAGACTTTGTTTATGTGATGATCTTACCCACTTGGAGTTGACTAGCTTCAGTTTGACGTTGTTTCGAGAGATGACTTTAAGTTTTGCCTCCTTTACATGTTCCCTGAATTAAGGGTCTTTCAAGTTCCTGAGATGAAACGAGCAAACTAGAGTTCTAGCAGGCTTTGCAGGAAGGTGGTTACTCTCGTAAAAGAGGAGTCACTTATCTAAAGCTGAGTTGAGGTCTGTTTCTACTGATTAAACGTACTTTCTTGTAGTGTTATGAAAAAGTGTGTCAGAATAGATGAACCGCTCAGTTTTCTGGTTCATTGGTAAATAATTGGTGTTAATGTACAGTAATGGAACCATCACACTACTTTGAGGCATAACAGTTTTTTGTCGGTGCCAGTGAGTTTGTTTGTTGTTTCGGGTAACATCAAATGATTTGTCAGCTTGAACACTATTTTGATCAAAATCTATTACATGACTCCCATCCAACAATGTGTCTAAAATGTAAGGCTAAACTTTAAGGGATTTTTAGAACAAAGTAGAATAAATGGAATATTGCTTATTTGGAAGTTAATGAATATGAATGTAATTCAATGTCAATCTGCTATAATTAGCTTTTTAAATGATGAGTATGCCTATAGAATGCTTATGAACACACTTTAAATGTTACAAATACACTCACCTTTAAGCAATATGTAGTAATAGATGTATAATATCTACTGACATAATATTAACGAAATGCTTAACCCCATTCAACACCCTAGCATCGGTGTCTCAAAACTTATACTGATCGGCTCATTATTTGAGGAGTGAATCCTGTACATACAAATACATACATACTATATATATATATATATATATATATATATATATATATATATATATATATATATATATAGTAAGTTATGAAAACAAAGTTATTGTAATTAACCTACACAGAGGCTTCTGCGTTTTGTCCGTGGAGAGAATCATCAGGCTTACATGCATCGAGTTTTTGTTGCCGGTGTTTTTATATATATATATATATATATATATACACGTGGTGTTTAGTCTAGCTAGTTACCAGTAAGATTATTTGTTACTCTCTTAGTCAATTGTTGTCTTCTCGCAAACAAATGCTCGGTAGATTTCAAGTCCTATTTCCTATTGTTCTGTTTTCTGTAGAGTGACCATCCCTGTTTTTTTGTTGTGTCGAAATAATAGGTGATCTTATTTTTACACCTGCTTGCTTGTATTTCTATTTTAAGTTTAAGTTTTGTTTAGTTTATTTATTTATTTGTTCATTTATTACTTTATTTATTGTTGTATTTATTTATTATGTATTGTTAACATACAGTGCATTTTATTCTGTGAAATCAGTTCTTTGATATTTCACTTCTACAGTTTAATATGGGTGTGGTTTCTTGAAAGTTTAGGATTTCAAATTTTTTCATTCAGACAAAATCTACACGGGTCGTCTAAATTTCTACATGTACTTGCCTGTCGTATTATTTTCAATTCAATTATTTGTAAGCGTCCGTTTTCTTTGAGCTGCCAATAATTATCTGCTAGTGTTGTTTTAATTCGGCGTTCTTTGTTCTCTTATGTGATGTTGTGGTCGTAATATCTTGTTTTAAAATCAGGGAGGTAATACCCTCGTAGTACTTCTTGTTATTTGTTGGGTTTTTTTTTAAAAATATAATGGCTTGGTAAACAATACTTTTGGTTACACATTTATTTTGTAGCGGGCAAAGTGTACGAGTTATACAGTCACATATGTTTTCTTCATTACTAACATTTTTCTTTACTCTTTGGGTGATAGCTATTAGAGTTGGATTCTTACTATTAGTAATGTTTGTTCTTCTTAGTGTTATTTTTGCTGTGATGGCCCCTTTTTTACGCAATTTGTTGTTTTGTCTTTTCTCCCGTCCCCTTTTAGTGTATTGTTATTGTGTGCCTTTATTATCTTTACTAGGTTTCGTCAGCAGCTGTAGGGAATTAATAAGTAATTTTCATCGAATATTTTATGCAGAGGATTGGTTACGGCTCGACTTTTGCAATGAGCTTCATGAGTATATTGTCTAGTTTTGTGTTTTGCTTTTATAATTCGACGGTGTATACCAAGTTATATTTATTTTTCTTTTATTTTTAATTTAATTATAATTGTTGGTGTCCTGTTTCTCATATTTAATTTCTATATCATGGTGCTCACTATTTTTTCTGAACTGTATTGTAAATGTTGCTTAATTTTTAAATACATTTTCATTGCTAGAGTTATTGAGAACCCCACGTTCATTAGAATTACGAATCTGTTTTATGATTGATGAACGGTGATTGAACTTTGGGTTTACGTATTTATCATTAGCGTTATTTTTATAATATGGCTCGTAAGTATTTTTATTTAAGTTAAACGTGTCATCTTAAAAGAGATATTTTTATGTTAAGCAGTACTACTACAGTTAGGCCTAATCTTTTCATTTGATATATATATATATTTTTTGCAGTTTTCTTCCTTCATCCTGTTGCACTCCCTTATTATAGCTAATCCACTATCTATATATAGGCCGATATTTGTATCATCAAATATATTTGTGATTTTATATGAAATAAATAACGCCATGAGAGCCGATGCCTTCACAGAGTCAAGGGCACTCATGGCCAAATTAAACGAGTGTGTCATTATTTTATTCATTGGATGTTATTATTGATTAAAACTGATCTTCTACATGTTTTAATTGTGTTGATTTAATCATAGATATAACAGTATATATTTCGAAATGTGTAATCCTAAACTTTGAAGACAACCCAACCCTATTAAACTCTAAGAGTGAAATAGCTAACAACTGCTTACATAGAATAAGACTTACCTTATGCTAACAATACATAATAAATAAAAAATAAAGAAAGTAATCGGCAAATAAAACTCTAAACTAAAACTTTAAATAGAACTACAAAAAAACACGTGTTAAAATGAGAGTACTCATTATTTCGACACAACAAAGTAACGAAAATGACCCACCCTAATGAAGACAAAATACTAGAATAGGAAATAGGAAGTAAAATAAACGGAAACATTGTTTGTGAAGTGCCCAACGAATAGCTAAGAGAATAACAAAGAATCTTATTGGTTAACTAGCTAGACAAAACACCACGTGTATATGTAAATATAAAAACAGCCAGGCAACACAAACGCCATGCATTTAAACCTGACGATGCCATCAGGGAATGAAAAGCTGAAGCCTCCGTGTAGCTAAATTGCGATAAAAATATTTTCATTGATGTCTCCATAGCTTTATTCACGTATCCAGCACTATTGATATATCAACTTAAAATTGATACATAAAATATTAGTTCTCCTTATAACATTTTATTTTTATACAGTAAATAATATATATATATATATATATATATATATATATATATATAATGGAAAATTTGAAAATTATTTCTTTATTGATTTTCTGATGGATCTGTTTTAACCAACACATAAACAATCATATATATATATATGTATATATATATACATGTGTATGTGTATATATATATGTATGTGTGTATATATTATATATATATATATATATATATATATATATATATATATATATATATATATATATATATAAATAGAATGGAAAATTTGAAATTATTTCTTTATTGATTTTCTGATGAATCTGTTTTAGCCAACACATAAACAACCATATATATATGTATATATATATATACATATATAAGTATATATATATACATGTGTATGTATATATATGTATGTGTATATATATATATATATATATATATATATATATATATATATATATATACTGGATTCTTTATACTTGCGACTTTTCAGAAATCTAAAAATCGTGTCCAGAAACATCAGAAAAACACAAACGACACATATCAACACGCACATTGATGTAGGAGTCATGAAATACAGTTCCAAAAAAAGAGAACGTAAGAATCCTACCAGTTTTTATAGAGCATATTTATACAACAAGAGCACGTAAACGAACATATTACTTTCTTCAATATCATGTAAAAACGACCTAAGTAAATAGAGATAATGTGTTTACAATAATAAAATGGCATTAGAAAAATTTGAAGTAAATAAATAAATAAATAAAGTAAGTTTCGATTATACGATCTCACGCATAGTTACTAAGTGTAAATATAATTGCAATTGAAATAAATTAGTCAAGGGCAAAAACCATCAACATTAGTATAAGCTCTTTTATATAAGGTGACCTCCCGTAATAAGTCTGTCATAGTCAATTCTAAACTTCTAATTGCTTACATAATTTATTAAAATTACAATCATCTTATAATCCAAGTTTACACTACCTTATGTGCCTCATCAACAATGCTAATAGTACTGAAACTATATGGGATACAATAAATTAAAATATTTAAATACAGAATAAACAAAGTCGAAAAATCATATAAATAAGTAATATATTATAGTATGACCGAAGTTATTATTCGCTGTATTTTCTTGGCGTTAACTTGGAGTCTTTTTTCTTTTATTTTTATTTAGGTTTTCATTATAAATGTATCGTTTCGAAATATAATCTTTATTATGACGCCAATGTTTTATCAGTTAATTATTAATCGAACAAAAGTGTTATACACTATAACTATTTCTAGTTTTATTTTTTGTCATCGCGATTTCGAAAATTACTGCATGCAAATAGTGTAAAACATTTCATATTTTACTAAATGTTGATTTGCTTAGACTTAAAGTTTTCTGAGGTTCGAAGGTGCACGGTATAATTCGGTATTACTTCAACTATATTCAACACTTTGTTATATCAGAGTCGCATATTACTTTTAAATGTGTGCTTTTCTATTCTGATGAAGTTATTTTTCTTTTGGATATAT
Organism: Sepiola atlantica; assembly: GCA_963556195.1. NCBI lineage: Eukaryota > Metazoa > Mollusca > Cephalopoda > Sepiida > Sepiolidae > Sepiola > Sepiola atlantica. The sequence goes on from OY744516.1 coordinate 47,568,889, forward strand.
GCTCGGTTGCATAATTCTCCTGTGGCACTGTTAATGAGTTTCTGTCCTATTTGTCAAATCTAATGCATTTTTTACAATAAAATATCATATTTATAAGTATATATTTCATAACATATGAAAATATTGGCATCATTTGATCATTAAAGTCAAATAAATGAGCAACAAGTATTGAGTTAAAATTGCCAGGCTGTTGGCATACTATGAAAGCGGATATGACGTAATATAGCTCAAACTCAAATAGAGGAGTTTTCTAAAAACAGACGAGTTCATTAGGAGGCACATTGAGCGATGACGTGTAAAATTATATGGGCTGACAAAATATAATTAATTAGTGATTTCAATCGCTCTCCTTCTCTCACATTATTTCTTTGTGTGCACCCGCTGGTCAATAATTTAGAACACACATCAAGTTGTATAAATGCCCACTGCCGTCTATCAGTTTTGTATCGAGTAAGCTTATTTTATAAGTATGAAAAACTATTATGTATTAAGAAGCGTTTTCAGATTCTGGTACGGTTACGAAACGCATACAATAATAGCATGCAGCGACTAAATGTAGTATTACAATTTCTGATTTATTATGTTTCCGTAAAGATAACGGAAACATAATTTCTGAGTTTGTCACAACATAAGGAAGTGTAAAATCATGTGCTGCCCCACTCGACGACCATCAACCCTAACGTTGTGTGTCCGTGGCCTTCTTCTTGTCTTCATCGTCTAGCCGACTCGTCTATCAACTGACGAATCGTCGAGGGCACAGCACTGGTCCACAAGTTAAATAAAAAGAAACACAGCTCTCGATAAAAACACACACACATATACATTGTGTATAAGTTACTTGGAAATATGTGTGGGTGTGACACCGTCGCGAACTGTCGAGACGCCCATTGTCGTTACTAAAGTGGTCAGCTCATCTCGTCACTTGCTAAAGCTTTGTCTGCGATCTAACCTCGAAAGATGCTTATTATAACCTCCGATAATTCGCCTGTTGATGCCATCACCACCACTAGGTTGATCAGTCCATATCATCGTTTGCTCAGCTAGAATACTCTCTCTTGAAGCCGACACTAAACTGAATCTCTTCCTTCCGAGTCCCCAACTTCGTCAACTTTTTCCCCTGTCGTAAAACAAAGTTCGTTGTCGTCAAAGAGGTCGTAAAACACTATCATTCCTAAATATAGTATGTCCTTTGTCTCAGTAACCGACAATACTTCAGCTTTGAACAATAGAAATTGACCACTCCCGTATTTTTTTAGTGTCTATTCATGAGTCATTTCCTATTTCTTACTGGGCCTCGACCTTTGCGGCATCCATAGTGTCACAATAGAATATACTAACAAACTAATGTTGGTGTAACCTATTTTACAACCTTAAAATATAATGATAAATAGTAATCAGATAGTTCTTCCTTTTCTTTACTTATTTGAGCCACCACTTATCAAAGTTTAAGGCAACTCGGGGATAAAGGTTTGATATACCTGAAAAAAGTAATGGGATTAATAAAAAGAAATAATTTTCAGGACGGATAAATACTAGTGTTTATTGATATTGCTTTTGAAGATACTCATGTTTTCGCCTTAAGAAAATGGATCTTGGAGCAAGATGGTCATGAGAATTAAACTGGGTTCGAGGAAATTCCGTTTACATTTAATGAACATAAAAAGATAATTGGCAGTTATCTCGAGTAGTGAAATAATGACACATTTTTGCTATGAATGTTTTACAACGAGACACAAAGCATCCTGTGTCGTATTTGTTACAATCTTGAATCTCGCCGATAGTATACTATTTGGTAAAGGGGCGTGATATTTGTAAAATAGAGAGAAAAACTACTCGAGAAAGAAACGATAGCTATGTCCTCGAATGCCGACAGTTTTTTGCTTTTTACTTCTCTGGGTATTTGTTTGTTGAATCAATAACCAGTCAGCTAGTTCCGATGTGAGTCTTACAGATGATCGACTGGTGAACGACCAATCGAACGTTGATATCGTTGTTCAAATATAAGATACAACAATTGCTGAAGATCAAACATGTACCTCCGGTGTTTGCGTTCAAATCATTCGACATAAATAAGAATGAAGCATCGATATTAAGAAGTACCAACAGGTAGTTATCTATATAGAAATATATAGACACCAAAAAACGGGTATATCCAGTGGTCTCTATCAGTGGCCTGATTAATCGAGACATCGAATCGGATCATATATTATAACTGTATAAACATATGTACGAAAATATACTAAAATACAATTCTACTTATTATTTTAACTCTATAATATAAATACTGTAGTTTTCATAGGATAAACGCAGATGAACAAAACTTACACACACACACACATAAACACACACACATACACACATATATATATATATATATTTATATATATATATATATATATATATATATATAAGTATACATTTTTATTTATACAAACATTAGTGGTTACATATGTGCATACATGTTTCGGTTGCACTTTTCCAAGAAAGTCAACCTCATCAGACCAAGAATTTTTCAAGAAATGGATGTATTTGAATAATTTTCTATCCTAAATAACTCTATTTGGGATCTAGAATTTTCTATTTCTTATTAATTAGTATCGGATTATCTATTTCCCTAGTTGACCTTTTTTGCCCCTGGTTGTCTCTTTGGTTTTATTACCCTTTATGGCGTCTCCATTGCCTTTTCATGTCCTCATTTTCTCTGCTTTCTGGACTACCCAGCTTAAAACGTCTTACTCAAGTATAAATGTATTATCTATATATCAAGAATCACACGTAAATAAACAAACTCTGATACATACCCAAACACACCTAAATAAACAAACAGATAAATAAACCGACATTGATATACATACACATATAAACATAGACACATACACAGATCCACTATCAATCAAGGATATATTCAGAATACATACGTGCTTATGAATATATTCTAGATGTATATTCAATAAAAAATAAAGAAATAAGAATATTCTAGATATATATTCAATACATACATCCATACGTCTATACAGACTCAACATATACAGCTATATGCACCTATACACGTATATCTATACACACACATACATATATATACATATACATACAGATACATGTATACACACGCACACACATATACATGCACATACATACAGACACACATATACACATACATATATATATATACATATATGTATAGATATATATATATATATATATATATATACATACACAAACCGTACATGAGCATATTTGTAACATAGATATACACGCATACACACACCCATACACTTTTAGTATAAATAGTTCCTAAAAATAGTTCCTAAATATACGTACATATATGCACATATATACATACACACACGCTGACATATATATATATATACCAATATATACACATACACGTGTGTATATATATATACATACACAAACACACATACACATATACACATACAAACATACACACGAATACACACACATATATACAGGCGCCGACAGTACACACCTATACATATATACGAATACACATCCATACATGTACATCTATACTAATGGAAAGTACACACAAATTAATATATACAAGCACATACCTAGAATATACATAAAAGAACTCGACTATGCAAATATACCGACGAATGTATACGTGTATATTCATAGTCAGATATACATATCACACACACACCACGTATACTTACATAGACATACACACGCACAAGTGCACACACATGCAAATACATACACACATACACATACACACAGACATATATATATATATATGTATACACACAGATACATACACATACATAAAGTACACCTATGCACATAAATATGTGCATTCATCAACGTATACGTACACAAGATATGAATATCAAAATCGAAATAAAAATAAAAGTAAAAATAAAATGACATGAAAATATAACCTTTGCTACAATATAGAATATCAGTCGAAATACCTATACCCTTGCATACCTATATATTTCAGTCCAATTATACATACTCACGCATGCACACATATACACCCACTTATGTTCACCAATATATATCCATACATACCTAAACCATACGATTTCAAATGTATATACCATTACAGATACAAGTATACTGTTATATCCGTATAACATAAATATGTAATGCTAGTATATATACGTACACAGACCACGTATACACATATGCGCATGTGCACACAACTGCCGACATGCATGTAATCAAAATAGATTAAAATGTATGCAAACATCCATATTTTAGCGATCAAAACCATTCATTATTGCTTCAATCTATTTCAGTTCAAATTACATATGCACATATACACATACACACATGTATGCATACACACACACACATACCCACTCATGCGATTACTGTATGTGTGCGCTGAGGACATTATTATATGTGGCATTTGTTGGATATTCCAGAATGTATTTTAAAGACATCACTAGAGTTATAAAATACTAATAAAACAGAATAAGAAATGTGTATTAGAGACTAAATTATGGTCAATATAGGCTGGCAATAAGCAAAAAATGACCTAACTTTTTGTTCAGTCGAATTAAATATATTAGGCATAGTAGCCTGCTTGGAAATACTTATATACGATGTAAGCAGATAATGATTAGTTACATACATCAATTCCAGGTATATCAGAGAAACAACTGTTTGAGTCAGAAACATTAATATTCCCCAACACAAATATAAGGGGGATAACGAGGCCCGAGTTATTGTTTTGACTATCATAGATAATTTAATTCCAATTAAAAATTTTTAATATAAGATTTGAAAATGTATAAACTATATTAAAAATCAAGAACCAATAATTCAGATTCGACTGATTCTGTGTAATGTCTAGCCATTTTATAATGTCAACTTTATTGTTAAACAACATACACAACTAATTCACCGATACATGTACGAGCTTTCTTTTAACGATACGTTTTTCAAATATGTGCAATAGTTGATCACTTTTATGTACGATAAATGTATAATTAAGAAATTTTCGGCTTTTCACTTCATAGATGAACATACGATCGTAAATAAAAAATGTAAACGGTGTTGGATATGTGGGTTATTGTGTGTTGTTATATAAACGCATTCACTTTCAGGCCAACATTTGCTAAAATAACATTTCAAGAAAATAACTTACATTTATCTAAGATGTGTTTTTTTAGATAATCAATGAAGATGCTGTCTATTTTTGTTCCCAGCCGTTAACGCCATTATTAACATTTATATAATTTAAATGACATAAAATGAAATAAAAACAAAGTATATAATTTTATGATTGTTAAATAAGAACGTTGTACTATCCCTTTGATCTGAATGACATATACTAATACACGTTCTCCGAATACTTTACTTTCATAATATACGTGTATATGCGAATCTTACTTCGAAATCAGAGAAGTTCGTAAGAAACAACCAAATAAACAACAAAAGTCTACACATACATTTATGATTGGTAGGTTGTCGTATTGTGTGTGCTTGTATCGGTGTGCGTGTGTAAGTGTATGTCGTCAATTATATTAGCATGTTCTGGCAACAATTTGATCGAGAACTGTTGATACTAAATTACTTTATTTCAGATTTATTTAAGAACTAATAGTATTTAAAAACCCAAGAAAAATTCAATTTGTTTTTCTAAAAATCCGTAGTTTGACTCAGTACTGTTCAAAATGATCAGATTTACAATTTTCGTTTAGCCAAAATCTAAAATTCAAAATATCGATACTGCGAAAGAAGGTATGCGATAAAAACGGAACTTCCCTTTGTTTAGCCCAGTGTTTATTTTGGGTTTAAATCTGTTATCTTTTGTATTCTGTAATGAAAACTACGTATGATGCATACAATCAAGATTCATCTCAGAACATGATATATCAATGCATCTTCGTCATCTGGGAAATCATAACATGGACATCGGTTACAATGACAGCGAAACAACAAGTCGTTCGTACTGATGATGAGATACCAAGAACGGTTACACAAAGATAATGTAAAGATAAAACAAATTAAAAAACAACAAATAAAATGTAACATTACCAATCATATAGATACCGGAAAACAAAATATAAGACCATACACCGCCTCAAAACACACACACACACGCTTATATTTATATATATATATATATATATATATATATATATATATATATATATATATATATATATATGCATGTATATTTCGGCAGCAAGTCATTCATTATACATTATACGTGTGTCGTTGAAGAACACGAAGTTTTCTTTCTTTGCTATTTTTCTGGTTAATTTATCGACATGTATCCACATAAGATGTTATGAAATTTTAGGTATCGATTTTCAGTATTTACTTCAACAGTTCTCCATGCGTGAGTAAGGCTAGGAAGTCTGTTATGAAAATATATTTCTGTCAATTAAGATACACAGAGGTCTCCGCGTTTCATCCCGGTAGGGAATCATCAGGCAGCAGTGCCTTTTAGCCTGACGATTTCCTACGATGATTAGACGCGGAATATATATATATATAAAGTTGAACTCTCGTCCGAGAACGTGTATGACGAAATAGACACTATATATATATAGCTTTAGTTAGAACATGGATGGGTTTTCTTTCATTATGGGTATAGTACGGTTTCGGTGGAACTCGTTTGTAATGTTACAAAAAATAAATTATGTACCCACGTAACTCACTCTGGTGCCAGTGAAAAATTTATCCAATTACCTGTCATTTACTGCATCGATAGCAAACAAATTTCCCGCCTGGATAACTTTTTTGTTTTTGGACTACCATTCACCACCTGTATTATTTTTCAATCAACCTCTTTGATATCATTCCTGAATATGTTTTAAACTTTATGACTTTGATGAACTGTATAGGGGGGTAGAAAAAAAGTATGTTTTGGGCCGATATGTTTGATGTTTTATATACCTTCATGTATATTTATGTATTTTTTTTATATTTTCAAAGTGTAATTTTATTACCTGCAGTAATGTCATTGTGGTAATGGTCCTCTGAGGAGAAGACTTTTCTTTGAAAACTCATGAGTCAAGAACTTTAAAGTACTTTACCTGAACATTGAATTATAATAAAATTTGATTTGCACCTTATTCTAGTGCTATATATATATATATATATATATATATATATATATATATATATATATATATATATATATATATATGGGGTATATGTGTGTGTGCCGGTGGTGAGGGTATATGTAAAGTAAGTGGGAGAGACTCGCAGCAGAATGTTCGATTATTAAGAAAAAGTAAAAATAACAGCATCCATCTTCCGGGGACACAGACCTAAACTGAGGCTGAAGATAGTCGGATAAAGAGACGTTTATAGGTCCCATTTCTTATGATTAGGAAGATGCTGATCTGATCTTCTATAGTACAAACATTAACAAACCTAATGTGTAGATATTCATATATGTATAGATATATTACTTTATAAATGTATATATATATATATATATATATTTAAAAAAAAAACTATACCTCCCATATTTCAGAGACGTATCATGGTTTTATTTATATGGATGTACCCTTTCCTTTTAAGAATGGCGTTTCAGTACATTCAAATCGTCCGCGAAACATGAAATGAAAACAAATCGAAGAATGGATGGACCCTTGAACTACACCATCCATCATCTCCCTTAAAAAATGCATACCTCATTTAAGCAGAGTAGAATACCTAATGGGTTATCAACAAGTCAAGTATTCTAAATAATACTTAGTTACGATTGAGACATATACACACATACAGTCTTCCCCTATTCACTCAGTACAATTGATCAGCTTGACTTAAGTCTGGCATATAGCAAAATAAAAATGTAGATTGTACACTAATAATAGGCGAGTATTTACTCGCCTAAATTGCTGATGAACAAGTATGAGAGTACATTGTGCCTGACCATGCTTATGAGAATTACCTCCTAACGGTAGATTGCTACCAAAACCCGATGAATCATTTTACCATCCAAAGATTGTATTCCCTTAAAAGCGATTACTCAAGAGTGTCATTTAAAAAGTACCACTGATTTTCAAATACCGGGGTTTCAACGGATTTACCGAGACATTCAATGCCAACACGCAAATGTGCTCACAGAAACTAAGAGAGTTGTGAAGGCAAAAATTAGATGTGCCTCTTAGATTTTCAAAATGCTTGCCTATTAATCCACGATGAGCAGTTACATTTAATAAGCAGTACATCTTAAGATGGACGACTATTGACACATTTGGGAAATTAGTACTATTTCCTGCTTTGACAGAGTATAAAGTCAACTTCGTAATCTAGTGTTTCCTACAGTCTCTGTCTCGCAGAAATGAAGTTAGTCTCTTAGCACTCATTATTATCATAGTGGGTGCTCGACTGAGCTCACATCCCTGGTGATCTCTATACAAGCATTGACAGCAAAGATTTCAACCACTACAGATAATTTGTCCTTCTACTTCTGTGTACCTGGAGCTAAATGAAATTTGCATGAGCAGAGCTCCTTTCCAAAATCTACCGCCTGTGGAAGACTAACCACGACGCTACTTCACAGCTGACTTGGACATGGTCATTTCCAAGTCAAATGTGAACATACTCTGGTTGAGCCGTCTTCCTAAATAATATAATTCTTCCACATTTCATCCATCGTTAGAAATCCTCACAATGTTGTCTCACTTTCAATCTTACAAACTTATTAACAGCTATCGTCGAGTAAATGTTGTGTCTTCATTAGCGGTGACTATTAATACAAAAATAAACACATTTCAATCATAACTAAAAAAAAGCAGTAATTAAGAAATTACATTTTATCCGGTGATTCTGTTTTAATTATTCTAGTTATGTTTTCTTGGATTTATTTTCGTTATTGTACATAATAAATGACTCAAAACACGGATATAAAAAAAAAACATATAACTTAACAACCCCCACCAACCCGATTAAGTTCAATCAAGATACATGCTTAGATGTATGTATTTCTTTTTGAATGTATTCAAAATAAACAATAGGAAAGAGTTGAGATATGTTACAAAACCGCAGAAGGCTTAAGGAAGTACAGAGAAGAAAGCGTCGCCTGGCTTAAAACTTCGCGTTGCAAATGCATAACAAATTACAGGACGAGCCGGGTAACCAGAAGTATAGCCCTCATCTTATATGAATTGATTGGATGCAATGTTATGATGAAAGCCTACGGACATTTTTAAGGTCATATTTACCATTGGACGATGAAAGCCACACAGAAAAAACGTCAGTGGTGTAGGTAAAGTCAACCGAATGATAGCTTCGACATCAGCATTCTATGTTGTGTCTCTTCGAAGGAATACTCCCCAGGTGCGCTATTTGTCATCATGAGACTGGGAGGTAGGAGTTGAAGAGACTTACTTTGCCGAAGAGATTAGATTGTATATATGCTTGTGTGCATCTGAGGCGCAGAACATTTTCAAGGCGAACGTTAAATGGCGCACCGCATGTTGACAAATTCAAACGCATGATTCTCGTTTATCAGTCGAGACCGAGGAAGGATAAAATGATGAAGGCGTTTTTACGATTAAGGAGAAAGTGTCTCTTTGCGACTGGTGCAGTCTCGATACGTGAGTCAGAGAAATAAGACTATCGAAAAGTCAAGATAGAGAGGGAGAAGAGAGCGTACTCATTGGCTAACAGAGAGAGGCTATTACAGTTAAACACATTTGTTGGTGACAGTTACATCATCACCAGTGGTTCTCTCTTTCTCTCACTCTCTCTGTCTCTCTCTCTTTCTCTCTCTTTCTCACTCTCTATCTATCTATCTATCTATCTATCTTTCTCTAACTGTTTAATTCATCAGTGAACTTGTGAAATAATAGAGAAAATAGTGATTAGAAATAAAGAAACAAAATAAAGCGATATATATTTCACCATCAAACGATTAGACAACCATCATCTTCTCTCACTCCCACTCTTTTTTTTCATCTCATGTTATGTTTATGCTAGTGATACTAAGCTAATGTTACCTTGATAAAATTTTGTAAACTGTAAGAAAGTCAACCATACTCATAATATACATTTCTGCACAAACCGGGTCCGTTTTGACACTCAGCCTGTAAATATTTCGAGATATTTTAAAGTAACCAGCTTAACGCTACACTAAATGTGATGACATAACAGGCGTACGTATCATCTATAGTCTGTGATATGAATCCGAATACACACATATGGAACTACGACGTTCTGTTATATATTCGAATAAACGTAAAGATAATAGAAGAACATTCGTATGAAATCTAATATTCCAAAGAGAAAAACAATGTTCTTTACGATCACATATCTCCATTTATGTACAGTATTGCCTTTCTGGCAGCGTGCTCGTGTCAACCGATCTCTATAAAAGTATTAATGTATACATTCCAGTCTTACATATTGTCTGCTACTATTAATTGTAATCTAACGATATACAATTACAAAGTTAGGTTCCTTTGAGAGATTTTCTGTTCATACGCAAATGCAAACATTTGATTGCTTGCCAAAAGATGAATAGTCAATCAAATGTATTCCTATTGGTATCTGTAATTGATTTACTATTTTTCGTTCGGGTAACATTTTATTTTTCTATATGCTAGAAGCGATATTGTACTATGTTTTCATTTTAATTGTCTGATTGATTAATTTTATAGTGTGCCCAGGGTAATAAATGCAGTAATTGCGTTTATGATTGCGATAAAAAAATGTTTGGGTAGATCTCTGGAGTATTGATTTACTCCTCTCCAGGAGTTAGGCACAAGGCCAGTTGTTATCTTACTCCCACAAGTAAGATGTGACCCAAGGTCGGGTCGGGAAAGTGGGGGTTAAAAATTGTCTGGGCAGCCCCGTTGGCATTCCCCGGTAGGGGCGCCTCAGGCAGTAAGCAATAAACTTACTCCTCTCCAAAGAGGGGAGACAAAGCCTGGGATGGTGGATCTCCCAGAACTGCACAGGACAGACCCATTGACCGGCGTAAATCAAGACACGAAGGCCAAGACAACTCCAGCATGGGGTGCAGTATCCATCGGAACAGATACTACACTTTAATCTTAGCCAAAAGGCCAAAGTAGATCTCTGGAGTAGAAGAGATAAAATCATAGCCAGTTTCAAAAGTATTCACAAGAGATTAGTTTATTTGAGGGATGTGATGTAATACTTTTTTGCATAGTTTTTCCACACAACTGAATATGACAAATTACTTGCCGCTTCAAATTGTTCTAAAAGTAGTATACTACTTTAAAACCAAGTTATCCGACACTTCCAATGTGTTTGCCTTATTAATACGAGTGATCTCATGTTTATAACGTGTTAAAATCGAATCAAATCTATTTTGTGCGCATTAATTTTTGTTAAAAATACATGGATGTTTCCATACATTTTTAAGTATCAGAGCAAATATTGACTACTAAGGAAAATAAACACTGGCTATGTCGAGGAGAGAAGCAATATCACTTACCCTTTAAGGTGCGAAATAGATTTCTCTTCCGCGACATAGTTGACCGTCGGAAAACCTTTTACACTGGTTACAAAAATGCCTCGTAGATTACTCGAGTTAACTGTATGTGTTGAAACACGATAACTCTTAGTTAATTAAGAGTCCAACAATACTGGGTAAGTGCATTGTTTCCCTTCCACCTGCCACAGCCAATTTTTCACATATATACGTCTATGCATAGTATGATTTCCTTGAAAGTGTTGTTGATATTATATTTGAAAATAATGCCATTTGCAAAGAAATATATTATCGAACAAAATTAACATTTTTGAGAGCTATTTTCATTAGGACATATTTAACCTTATTATCTGAATGTAGTTTTACAGTTGATATGTATTAAAGGAAGTACATATTGCTTAACGAAAACAGAAATTGGTAATTAGACTTTATAGTTATATTTACTTATTAGTATTTACAGCGGTGCTTCGAGCAACAACAGGATTCTCTATCTCTCTCTCTCTCTCGCTCTCTCTCTCTTTCTCTCTCTCTCTTTCTCTCTCTCTCCCTTATATGTAACCATGTTAAAGGCCACTTTGTATAGCAAATGGCTAATGGCGAATACGATATCATAGTTAGAATCACCGATGATCGAAAAAAACAATTAGAATATAGTTAAAATAAAATGTAGGTTAAGTAACGAGCGGCACATTCAAGGGCTGCGCAGTTTAGCGCGTAACGAAGGAGTTGATACATAGATGATTTAGATTAGCTGGTCAAATAAGATGTTTTACCATGAAGATGGCGCATTTTAATATGTGACCAGCACACAAATTAAGTCCTAAAATATAATTACCATTAGTCAAACACAAACTATTTGAAACAGCGGAGCGGGGTAGAGATTGTCATTCATATCGTTTGCTCCGGTAAAATGTGGGTATATATAGACGGACAAAAACACACATGTGGTGACACCGCAGCTGGTTGTGCAAAAAACATTTACGTGAAAGGTCAATAATATATAACGACGGGTTATAATTTAGATCTACACTGGAAAACACTAGTGGGAAAACTAAGATACTAAATTCCAGAGACACACAAAAGTAATATTCGTTAACAGTATATATTATGGCAAACGGCTGTTGTAAGAAACAAAGTGATTGGCAATGGTTATCGAAAGCAATGCAGAGTACTGGAAATCCGTGGAAGTATGTTGGACATCGTACTCGTCGAACATTTCATATTATTAGTAGTGAGCGATCAATAATAATAACTGGTGGGAGACCTTTAAGTTGCTCAATAATAATAATAAAAATAATAATAATAATAAAAATAATAATAATAAAAATAATAATAATAATAATAATAATAATAATAATAATAATAATAATAATAATAATAATAATAATAATAATAATAATAATAATAATAATAATAAAATCTTGAGCAGGTTTATATTAACTAAAATTAAAAGGCAAATCGCTGTCTATTATCCAAATGAATAAATACGATTTTCCTCACCTCTTCTAACTCTATTAACATCAAAACGGTGTATTCCTATTTAATTGTAGGATACACAATAAAACTGTATATATAATAATCGTAAAACACTCATACACAACTATAGATATTCTTGATCTGTATAATTATTTAATTAAACAATTACTAATAAATTCGTATTCTGGAATATATACTTGTAATTTATATATATATATATATATATATATATATATATATACATATATATATATATATATATATATATATATATATATATATATATATATATATATATATATATGAAATACTTGTATCGAGAGTAAGATTGTAATAAGTATAAATAATATTTATTAAAGTCCTTTAATAAAAAATATATGGTTACAAACACTTTTGTAAAAAATACATTTTCCTTCATTTGAAAAAGAGGTAATTTACATGAAAACGTTAGGTTTAGTATTATCAACACTTCAGATTGAATGAATAACACGTCCGATTTCGCTCTTATGGTATGATACGATACTACACTTTAAATTATTTGTTGGCACAAAATATTTTCAAAATGCATTTACAATAAATTAAGCATAAGACAATCAAAATTTTAGGAAAATGGGCGTTGTTGTCCATCCTTGCTCTAAAGTGATAAAAATGTATATCCTACTCTAAACTAGAATCATCCCAGTCAGAACAATACCACATGTACAATAGTTCTAGTTAAATTTTTCTGGGAATGTTATTTTTACATGAATATTATATATATATATATATATATATATATATATACTAACATTTCATTGGTAAAACACGGGGAGTGGGGGCATAACAAAAAGCAAACGTTTGGTTAGTCAGACTCTTCTAAAACATAGATTGTCCTCTGTATTTCGGTTAATTAAGAACCGAAAACAATCAGGTCGTTCAGTAAATGAGAGTTTGATCTGAGTTAGAGAGAACAGAAGACTGGGAATGGAGATGCAGAATGTGATATAAATACAAGTTGAGTGTGGCTGAGGAAAACACATTTAAAGTGGGTAGTAAGCATCTCGGAGAATTTCTATTACCAGACGGGAAGGCGTCACCCATACACCCGACAAGCAAAGAAGCTTAACTTACATGACTAACCACTGCGCGCGCTATGCAACATATACTCATATTTACACTTTGAATGTGTCAAAAATGACAAGGAAGCATAAAAATAAGTATTTTATGACTAGCAAATGTTTACTGCTTTAATCGGAAATATATCATTTTATAATAGTGTATGTAGGTTTGTAGTGATGGATCGCTTCTGTTGTCATGACAGTAAGACTAAAAATTAGCTCCTCTTTACTTAAAAGGGTAGGGGTTTATCCTCCCAAGTATTACATATTTTTATTGTGGAGGGGGTAATGTATTATCTGTTCTTTACTTATGCGACCATTTTCTCAGGGATCACATTCTCCCTTTTTAATGGGAGTAGCGATGTATCTGTTAAATTGTCATGATATCATACTTGCATGCATTAATTGCAGGTATTGCCTTCTTTTTATGGAAGGTAGTGTATTATAATGTTCTGTCCGTGTAATATCTATATTCTATAGTGTAATATATGTTATGTTGTGATGATATTATCCTCCTCTCAGGCAGGAACTTCTTATAGTTGTGTTTCACAATATTGTTAACATTCCTGGACAAAAATCTAGCATTTGTGTCCAAATGTGTTGTTCTTTAAAGAGACCCACTTGCTTTTAAACAAGTTGGGATCTATTTCGAAATATCAAGTGAAAATGAAAAGTGATTTTTTTTCTTTTCTTTTCCCTACTCTAGCATTAACAATAAATAAATAGGTATTACACTAACAAAAAATGTTCATGTTTATATAGCTGTACAAACAAGTGAGAACGATGTTGTCTCGTGTTTACAAAAAAGTAATTAATAGACTGTTTAATATTTTTAAATACTGGATTTAAAATAGGTAACTTTGCGAAGTGATAGCCACTCGGCGAAATCAGCTAGTAATCGAAAAAATAATGATGACTAGCTGAAACGAAACCACAAAGTGAGTTGCAGTAGTGATGAATACACCTGATAGTATTGTGTATCTGGGGAACCCTTTTGTCACTCAGACTCTATGTAAAACCACCAGTTTTTACAAGAGATATATTACTAGTAACGAAGTATATGGAAACTCAATATAAAAACAAAAAGAAATTCATGTAACCGATCAAAACGTATTATTTCAGGGATAATTTAATTAGTAAATGGCGTGCGTGAATAGTCTGAGAGTATGAAAACGGATGGGGGAAGCACTATGCACACCTCGATTTATGGGAATGAAAAGTAGTGGAAAATTGATATGGCTTATCGTATCTCAAATTCCAGATAAACATTGGTCGTTTTTATGAAGTACTATATGGTAAATTTATGTTGGAATTACGCAAAGTGATTTGCAATGCTCATGGGAACACATGTTGTCGCTAGAGTTCATGGGAAAACCATAACATGTTTACGTTGTGATGTAAAAACGTACGTATATTAGCGGGAACAATATTAAATTGTAGATCATTTTAAAGGAAGAAATTGCATTCTACCCCAAATATTTCTTTTCACAGACAAACAATTCGAATATTTACATGAATATAAGAAAAGCATAAATGATTATTTAATAACTGCGAGGCAAATAACATTGGAAATATTATTTTAATGTTTATTTTGTTAATATTCAAAATATTTCTTCCGCTATTCCTCGTGAAAATTCGACCTCTTATCACTCGTACAAATTAATAATAGAAAGATAACCATTTCTTATCAAGTGTCTAAACGGTAACTTTTGTTTGAGACACAAAAGATAAAATTTTATATGATTTTTGAAGTCAAAACGCTAAACAAAAGAATCTATTGAATTGCGATTGAGCAAGTTTGTAAACAGGAAAGGCCGCTTATGTTAATAAAGATTAGCGCCGATGGGGATCGACTCGAAGTATTATTAAAGAATTTAAATCTTATTGTTAATTTGGTTTTCATTGACAATGCCATAATAGAGGATTTTATATATATCGTTGTATCTGACATTTCTCTCTCTCTCCCTCTCTCTCTCTCTCTCTTTCTCTCTCTCTCTCTGTGTCTCATTATATATGTCTATATGTCTGTCTAGGTGGCTGTATGTCTGTCTAGGTGGCTGTATGCCTGCCTGTTTTTCTCTGTCTGTCTCTATCTGCCTCTCTCCGTTTTCCGATCTCTCTCTCTCTCTCTCTCTCTCTCTCTCTCTCATATATATATATATATATATATATATATATATATATATATATATATATGGATTATAAAAGAAGCAAAATGTACGTATATATTCATGCATATCTATTGGCATATATGGATTGTGTGCGATTCTAGACATTGGATATACCTTAGCCGATATATATGTACACATGTTTTTAGTTTATCTTAGTATATGGACAAGCATTAATTCTCTTTTGTTTCATTTTACTTCAGTTAGAGGTCTCATAAGTCAAGGGTACCCTTTCCTGGGGCTAACACTTAAGTTCTATATGCGATACATAGATATTAGAATATGTCCTTAAAATGCACCTCTACCTCTCAAGTGTTGAGTAAATAAAGAAGTGAGAACATTAATTTTCGACTCCCCAATTGACCAGTTTATTATGTTATAGTATATATTTTGTTGTCTCTTTGTCTTACCGTATTCCAGGACAATAAATAATATTATCTGCTGGAGCATCCATCTAAGTGATGTTACTTGAAGTAACATTTCTTGAAGAAGGTAACCCATAATATCAGGCAGTGTATAGCTGTGTACAGGGGATCTTATTTAGGGTTCGAATAATATGTAATGTTGAATAGTTAGCCATGGTTTACTTATAGGGTAAAGTATCTTCTTGTCAACTAGTATTGAAAAACACTTCAACAGAGAAGCTAAAGACATTACAGATGTGTGTATAGTAGGTGATTCAACCCCTCCAGTAAGTAATTAAAATTCTCCAGTAAGTAATTCAATCTTGTGATAACGCATGTGCTGACTTAAAAACACATACATGCACACACACATGTTGTGGATTTTGTTGGCATCCGGTTTCCTTTCCACGTACTACTCTTTTGAGATTTAGTAGTTACAGTATTCAGAAATAATATATTTAAGGATGTGTCTACTCTGTTTACTACACCCCGTACTGGCGTTGTCTTGGCCTTCGGGTCTTGATTTGCGCAGGTCAGTGGGTCTGTCCTGTGCAGTTCTGGAAGGTCCGGCTTCCCAGTCTTTGCCTCCTTTCTTTGGGGAGGAGTAGGTTTTTTGCTTGCTGTCTGAGGTGCCCCTGCCCGGGAGTGCCGACGGGGCTGCCCTAGGCAATTTTTAAACCCCACTTTCCCGACCCGACGTTGGGGCACATCTTACTTGTGGGAGTAACATACACACTGGCCTTGTGCCTAACTTCTGGAGAGGAGTAAATGAATACTCTGGTTAGTTGCATTGTAGCCAGTATACTATTGATTCTTCATGTCATTAAATAAGGCAAAGTATTTGTAGTATTTTAACCAGTAGAGTGTTGGGTTTAATGGATCCAATTAGTAAAACTGCTGTTGATCCCTTTTCTATATTACGTGTTGGGGTTAGGACGCTTGAATTTGTTTCATGAGGGAAATTGATGTATCCCCTTTAATAATTTGTGATTTATCCAGCGGCGAATCGTGCCTTATACAAGTTATATATATATGTATATATATATATATATATATATATATATATATATATATATATATATATATATATATATATATATATGCAACCTGCTGATTTAGTTTGAATCTCACGGAGTAAACCCATTAGATGGTGTGTATAAGTTTAAGGATAATACCGTAAGTCTAGGAATACGGAAGAGTTTAATGTTTTAATATTGTTAACATGCGGGCTATTTCGGTACACATCGTTTATTGTGGATTGTCTATATTTAGTAAGTGGCTTGTTTCCATTTCATTATAAATGTTGTATACCTGTTGTGTTTTTCTTTATTTTCAGGTATATATCAATAACTTCTTATATAATTTATTGTAGACACATGTTTCGTCTTTTCAATACATATTAGGGACGCTAGACGCAGAAAGATTCGAAACCGAGACACCACTGATTGACGTTCGGTTCTTTACTTATTGTACCAAGAAAATCGCTGACGTTATGTAAAGAAATGAGACACCATTGAATGAGGGTATTCGTTTATTTACATTTTGTTTTCATTTTTTACATTACTGATAAACTAACATATGCCAATTTTTGTGTAAGGATCTTTTTTCATGTTAAGAGGAAACTTTACATCTCTCACGATGTGTGTCTTAAAATAAGGTCCTTTCGTTATGATAGTGGACTCGGCTCTGCATGCTATTACTCGCCATGTTGTTGGCTGGTAAACTGGTGTTAGCTTGTGATGCTTGCTTTGTCTTAGTAATAGTTGACCTCCCGGTCTAATGTTAGTCAGTAATGCCATGATTCTTTTATCTTTGCGATTTGTTTAAATATGTCTCTTTACGTTTGGTATTTTTGCCGCGCAATTCTCCAAGTTTTGTTTTCAGGCCTCTTTTGTTATCCTGGTATGTTTATGTTCACTTCCCGACACATAAGTATGTTATCCGTGGTCCTTACCACATCATTGAATGTGGGCTAATTCGGTAATACATTTAGAATTTCTCCTAGATGTGATCCAGCCCTTTTCTACATCGACGAAATGTGAAGAACAGCTTATCTCTCTTATCTTGAGGATGTTTGATATCCTATTATTTACATAACTTACTGTGCTCTGTTATCTAAAACGAAAATCGCTGGGATAACATGTGTGTAGAAACACTTTTAGATTGTACATGTGATGATTCCTGATCTGGTGGATTTAGTAGCAAATGCCTACTGCCATCGTGATCGTGCATCAATTATTCTGCTGACATAATCCCCACTGAGAAAAGATACACATATGTCTACGTAGACTATCACTCAGGGGCTTTTCATTTCGACCATATACACCGGACGGTTGTTTTTCGTCAGGTGTAGTATTGTGCATGGGATGCATCGACTAATGACAGTCTCTATGTATCTGTCTATTTTGGGGCACCATACCTTAGTTCTGCGTGGGGCTTTTGTTTTCATTATCCCCATATGTGCCTCGTGTGCGAGTATAACTATAGTGTCTCTATGTTTTGGGGTAGTCCGATTCTGGCTCCGTGTCTGACTAACCTCGTTTTGTTGTCAGTTCATTCCTCACATGTTTAAAGGGTTCCGCTAACTTATTTTCCAGGCGTTTCATTGTATTGCATTTTGACTGTAGCGGTTGTTTTTTAGAATATTGTTAGCTATCACAGTGTTAATAAATCTTTCAGCTACTCTTCTTCAGGTGATACTACACTGCGGATAGATTATATTCGCAGGGTTATCTTTAAGATTGAAGATAGTTGTTAACGCTTGATGGTCAGCCATTAGAAGAAAGTTATTTCCATAAAGATATCAATGGAATTTTTAGCAAGCCCATAGTCGAAGTGCCTTTGTAACAAATACTTTGTCGGCTTTTTTGTTGGGGCCAATCGTGAGCGTTGCGAATAATTCTCTTGTTAGGGGTATTGGACTATTTGTTTTCAATTTGTTTCTTTTAATTTTCAGTTAGGCCGTAATTTCAGAATTCTATTTAATGGGTGGCCGTCTATAAGGGTGATGTCTATTAATATTCCGACTGGTACGTCATCAATATTGACAATTCAAAAACCCGTTAAACAAATAGGTTTCACTTGGATAACGAATGCCTGGCTATTTGAATGATTCGGATTCATTAATACTGGTTGTACGTAAGTGTGGCTATCCGGGATTTTCGATTTCCTATTTCCACTGTTAAGTACCTTTAAGCATGTTTTTCAAAGTTATTTATTATTACGTAGTATAACATTTTTCCCAACTGCTTGGCATTTTGTTTGACCGTGTATGTGGTCTGAGCCGTTACATTTTGTAACAGGCTTTAATGGGTTGTATGCTCTGGATGGTTTCCTATCACTACCACTATATCGCTGTTTATAATTAGTTGTAATTTTCCTGGATTTCTAAATGTTTTCTTCATCATTTTCTATTATTTGCTTGTGTTCCAGTAGACTCAAATATGAACGGTCTTTAAAGTCCTTTCTCTACAGTTACACACACACACACACACACACACACATATATATATATATATATATATATATATATATATATATATATATATATATATATATGAATTTAAAATTAATATGTAATATTATTACCTTCATACATCGATGTGTATTGCTTACGCAATCTTCAGTGTATGAGATAGTAAGTATTTCCGGCCGGAGTACACGAACCCGCTTTTGAAGTCACTACTTACTCGTAGTCTGGGATTCTACCTCTCAGACTACACCAATTAGCACGAAAATAAAGAAAGATTCAACTCTATATACGCCCAATTAACCAGCGCAAATAGTAAAAAGGCAATCAGTACTCAACGACAAAAACAAATGAGATTGAATATCGCATTCGTTATTATTATTATAATTATTTTATATATACATATATAAACAAATACATATATATATATATATATATATATATATATATATATATATATATATATATATATATTAAGAAAGAACTTGAATGCTTACTCTACACTTCCCTCGAGTGTCTACGATATATCTGTATAGGGGTTTGTCAGGACAACCTGAAATGAGGACCCTTTCTTCTATAGTATCCCTGACAAAATATTCAAAATAACATAGTATTTGATGTTTAAATAAGAGCAGTTCGGTATGGCTTACACACACTGGCTCATAGGATTATACACCTTTCGAAGTAATGTTACCTCCAGTAAAAATACTTAGCTTGATATTCTACAAGACTAGATAAATTATTGTCCCGAAATTTTGTAAGACGAAGAGACAACAGTAAATAAGTACTATAACATAGTAAACAGGTAAATTGAGGAGAGGAAAAATAATGCGCTTAACTTATTTACTAACTCAACGTTCGACACGTAATACAGAACTTTAATGGCACATCTGAATATCTATGCATCTCCAATAGTAGTACATATGTTAGCCACAGGAAATCACCTCTTTATTTCTGAGAATTTTGAGTAAAATGAAATAAAATAAGTTGTATATATATATATATATATATATATATATATATATATATATATATATATATATATATATATATATATATATATATATATAATTTAAACGTAGTAAGTTATGAGAATATATTTATTGCAATTGAGCCGTAGTCTATCTGCTTAGTATTCAATTCTTTAAGAGGTACCATTCTTTACAATAAAGTGGCGATAATTGTCATTCTCAAAGGAAACTGTCAAGCTAAAGCGTTAAACAAAACAAATAATACCAGGAATTATCTGCTCATTTCCGCACGTTTTCTGGACATTATGGATTTATTTTAGGAAATACAGCTCATGATTTTGTAGGCCTTGTTTCATTACGAACATTTCCTCTTACGCTACGAGACAAGTCAACACTTGTCCCTTGTAAATGATTAAGTACAAACAGTTCTGCATTCTGATAAAATCTATTTTATACAAACACATATTTTTTAAATCATATTCACCCAAAACAAAGCACATTGTCACTGAAATATAAAATGATACAGTGAACTAGGGGCTATGCATATAGGAAATCTCTTAGCAGGAAGTTTAACAGCGAAATGTCAGTCAAATTACATTAACATTTCTGCAGGGAAAATATACCCGGTTCACACAATTTTCCAAAGGGAGATGTTATAAATAACAGAAACAATTAAGTTCCATGGACACATTTTCATTAATGGCATGTGTTTTGGATATCAGGTCATCAGGGACAACTTGTTTTTTATCTTGTCTAAGAAAAATCTCATTATATTTAGTAGTTGCCCAGTAATATCGTACGACTTAATTTCCACGATGAGACTGTCATGCCAGATCTTATAAAATACTTAGGTTATAGCTAGGGCTACCGCCGTAGCTTACCCCGCCTCGTCAAACGCATATTATATTGTTAAATAGTGGGGCACAGAGAGTGGATGACACCTTAAAAGGTGGTAAGAGTAGCAGTGGAAATCAGAAGTGATGTTACATCAATTAGAGAATATTTTCGGGTCTTGTTCAGTACCACCAAAAAACAAAGACGTGCGAACGCATGGCCTCTGGTGTAGCAGGAATCAGCGGCCAGTGCAGCCCAGAATTGGCTAGCTGTTGATAAATTTTCCTCAAATAATTCCGTTGTTGTCTCTATCCCGTACAAAAAACACTTAATCTATGTCATCTGTATTATGTTTGAATAGCATTTCCAACACTAGACCAGAGTCTAGTGTTATCGTTCAGATCCCAAATTACACCAATTAGCGGGGTGAAATCCGGCTACACACCCGGTAAGGTAAGTACAAATATAACACCTGCGATTTATGCTGAGTGATTTTGGACATCCCTAACACACTATATACGAACCGAGATACCAAGAAACGATACGTGGGACCAATGAGAATAGATGAAGAGAAGGACATAGAAAAGGAAGGTAAAAGACAGAAAAAGGCAGAATGCAAGACGCGCGTTTGTGAGTAAAACTTTAGTTTTTTTTGTGTTTTTTTATTATTATTGTCGGATTTTTAGAGTAAAAAATTTAAAAACAATTAAAAAGAAAATAAAAAGCAAAAAGCAAAAGAGAAGAGAAAACAAAAAGAAAGAGAAGAAAATGCGCAAGAAAGAAAATGTTTAAACTTGTTAAAAGATAAACATAAAAAAGAGAAAAAGAGATGATTGAGAAAACAAAAATGGTTACAAAAACAGTGAAAAAAAACTGTCCGCCATTTATTTTTACACTACATTGTTTGGCGGAGATTGTTTTCGAATTTTGTTGTGGGTCAATGCACTCGAGAGTTAGAAATAGATGGGAAATAATGTGATTTTGTTTAAAAATTTGGAGATAGAAGAATACAGTAAAGGAAGAAAGAAAAAAGAGTGTGCGAATTAGTTATGTGTTGTTTTCGGATTCTGTGGAACACGATATTGACTTATGTATTTTTGAAATGATTTTATTGGCGATGAGCAATCAGGGAATGTCGGGTGTGGTGTCC
Organism: Sepiola atlantica; assembly: GCA_963556195.1. Classification (NCBI taxonomy): domain Eukaryota; kingdom Metazoa; phylum Mollusca; class Cephalopoda; order Sepiida; family Sepiolidae; genus Sepiola; species Sepiola atlantica. The sequence goes on from OY744516.1 coordinate 47,591,859, forward strand.
TGGTTGTACTCCTGTGGTGACCGAGTAAGAGTTGGAAAGGACAAAAGCAGAGAGAGATTTAGAAGAAAATAAGGGACGACTGCTCTGTTTGTTTGTTTTTATATTTGACTGTTTTTTGGTTTATTTTCTTAGTTTTTGTGAATTATGAATAATTTTCCTTTTAATTGTGTGACATTTTTATTCGGGAAGGATAACTTTTTTTTTGTTTTGCTTTTTGGTGAGAGCGATGATCCAGCGTAGGGGTGCGAGTTATTGGTTTATTTAATATGTGAGCTTCTAGATTAGTTAACAAAATCGAAACCGGTGGTTTGCAGATTTTGTTAGGAAACGTTGATTTTTTTGTTGATGATTTTGTTGCAGTATTGTTTGACTTTTAAAAATGTGAATTTGTTGACTTAATAATATGTGAAACTTTTAGCTCAAAAAAAGAAGAAAAAAAGAAAGGTATGTTGTCTTGTTTGGAAATTCGGTCATTGGAAATAGGAAGAAAGTTGTTTTTTGTTGGTTTTAATTTGTAATACGTCGGAAACGTCGAAATTATTGATTGTTTCTTGTTTTTCGGGTTGTCAACCTGTAAATATTTAATAATTCTATGATATATTTTGTTGTAAATTCAAGCTTGTATAATGTTTCATCGATGTATGTCTGTGGTGGTGTGTGTACGAGGAAGAGAGACTCATTTCATTATTTTGTTTAGTCCTTTGACTAAGCCAGACAATTATTTTTCTGTCCTTGTATTAGAATAATTTAAATAATTATTCTTTTAAAGTTAATAAAAGCAGTAACTTAGGTCAAATAAATATTAAGCTAGTTGTCGGCCAAGTTATTAAAATGTGAAAAGGGCGTGATGTATCATTCTGTATATGCCGGCGGTACTTATTTATTCTATGAATTGATTGAATTGTGTAGGGTTAATAGTGAATTGACGGAGACCCTGACGATGGGTTAGATTAGAGTATTATCGTGATTTTCCGTAGTATGGAGCGGCTTGGGGGAGCTAATTAAATATATTATGTCAAGCCAGTATGAGGCCTGTGAGGTGCCTGGGTGCGGATACCAACTTGAAGGAGCTCAGGAGGATTTCCTTCGTTTTATTTTAGGTATGGGATGGAAGTTCAGGAATGGAATAACGGAGATGTGAGAATATCTTCGTAGTAGGTATTTGATATAATGAAATGGAAGATATGTTCGATAGTTGGTGGCGTAGAGAGTGAGAGGACACACTGAAAGAGAACAGGGACTTGATCAGCGGATCATTTCTTTGTTAGTATAGCAGGAATAATATCAGACCTACACAAGTTGTTTTATGATATCACGGATATGAGAATAGGTGATTATCAGATCATCGAGTTTGGCTTCCGTTCGCAAAGGTAACTTTAAGAGGGAGTGGTGGCTGGGTTCTAAGTTAGAATAAGAGTCGAATCGCAAGTAGCTAAGTTCTCTTGGTTGTTGGATAATGGGATGCCATTCATTATTCACCTCACCAGAGTAATTTGAAACAGCCATTGAGAGAAGCGATGAGTTCCGGAAATATGGGTATACTTGTCACACTTACTCTGAGGAATTTAACATATCTTTTACCAGTAAACAGCACTAATTATGACTCGCGTGACAACTCTTAGTGAGTAAATAATTCAACATCTTAGTAATACAATTGGTATTGCTCAGAGGGCCTGTCATAAACTGAACAAAAGGAGAAAACACGAAACTTATTTTCAGAAAAAACACATTCACTAATGACTTTACAGAATTGACTGCATTCTAAAAATTGATACTGCACTGTTCGACGTAGAAGCGAAAGAAGACGGATGATGACACGTAAGTAATGAAGATTGCGTAGACAAGTCAATATCAAAATGAGATAAACACATAGCACACAATACAGAGAGGCTAAGTAACGCCCCAAACGGATGAGTATCAATTCTGAAAGCAGTGAAATCGGCAATTAAAACGTGAAAAATTAGAACAGAAGCGACTACATGAAAAAGTAGAGAACACATAGAATGACCACGATGATGACATTTTAAAAGAGTAACTTAATCGCAAAACATTTCGATCAGAACACGAAAAGGTACATAATCCAGCGTATTAGCAAACGCACAATTAGTAAAAAAAAGTAGACAAAAATGTAATCTATATAAAAGGGGAATGCAGCTAGTCGTACCAAACGCATTGTTGGAGAAGTATTTCCCTTGTGATACTCTGAACAACTAAGTTTTAAACGCATAGATACAGTAGATACAGACAGAAAGCGGTAACAGTATTCGAAAACGAAAGCCGGAAAACTATCTGAACATTTAAATACAAAAATAAAAAAAGATGTCAGCAAGAAAAAAAGACATGATAACAGTAACCATTAAAATTATTCTAATACTAATAATTATGAGAACTCGTAAGATTTTGAGTTTGTAATTAAAAATATTAAGCTCCAGGTAACTGCATAATTTTTATTTTATTTTTTTATTTTTATAAATGCTTTCACGAGAAAGCATGTTATTCTTTCTAGTTTACTCACATTTCGATTATTTTAAGAACATCAAATATCAAAGATCAATAAATGTCCGGAATTAACATCAACTTTATAAACAATAAATACATTTGCTTATTTCGTTTTAATCCTGGAAGCATTATGTGTTTTTTTAATTTCTTAGAGTGCATTTTAGGTTCAACTGATTCGACCGAATATTATAGAGTCGTCCTATGACGTGTATCCAGCCAAAAGTATTAACAGAAGACACTTCGTACTCTTAGCAGGTTAATGATTTTTCTGGGGGAAATAGATATCAATTTGAATGGAAAAAAATGAGAATTGTTCAATTCTGATGAAATGTGCACGGAAATTGTTCAATAATTCAACAAGGAAATTGGAAAATAAATGAGAAAGATAAAATACCAAATAGAAATAAATAAAACGACTGATCAAAAGACCAATAACACAAAAAAAGTGATAAAAACACACGCACAGTCATATGTGCATATATATATATATATATATATATATATATATATATATATATATGGAGAGAGAGAGAGAGAGAGTGACTATTCCATGTATATACATATATTATAGTATATGACGATATAATATATAGTATATATAAAGTGTCTGTACTTACTTGAGCAGTGATCAATATGTGAGTCGAGCTTAGTACAAATATGAAAATATATTGATGGACAATTAAATGACCACTGAAAGTATAGCCAGATTGTGAGTAATACTAACAACGAATCCGCTGAGTAAGTACACCCTACTTATATATAAAAGTAATCACAAATCATTAATCGTCGTATTTAGCATGTGTATTTCTTGCCTGAATTAAACACAGACATCGGTGTGTAGCTTACTTACCATACTATATATATATATATATATATATATATATATATATATATATATATATATATATATATGCTTTTGTGTGTGTGTTAGAGATAGAACGAGAGAGAAATAAAGAGGGAATAAGAGATGAACAAATAGTAAATATAAAAACGAACATAACAACATAGAAATCATAAACATCGATTGTTCGCTATCTATTTTATTGTATTTTCACTCATGACTGGCTTCTCATCACGAGAAACGGGAACATATATACCAAATATACACTCTCGCTACCTGTTACCAAAATGTATAGTGTTGTTCTTTCGTCCTCTCTTCTATTAGGACTATGCCTTCTAAAGTATGCATCACACCCATTAGCTGAGCAGCTTAAGTCAAAAATGATGAGGAATCGTGAATTTTCGTAAGCAAGCATGAAACTTGGCAGGATTGCTCACAATGGTCTACTCTTCCGAAAAAACTTTTGGGCCACTCACTAAATCCAAGATGGCCGCCATTTTTTAAGATGGCCGCCACGGATGGTAAAATTTATCATTTTGTGAACTAAATGCTTCATTTTTGACCGATTTCCACATATTATATATCAATTTATATGTTTCTGATGTCAACAAAGCCATTTCTGACGACAAATAAAGATTTAACACCATTTGAGTGTAATAAAGGCTATATTTTACACACTTATGTCAGTTTATCCCGCATTTTTCTCTTCTTGTTCTTGTGTTTTCATCAGGATTCACACGTTCAACACTCGCAATTGCAGCTGCATAAATTTGTACATGGAAGGCCGAATTTATAGCATTTGCATCTTCCAAAGCATTGTGTCTTGCATCCGCATTTCGTTAGTTCCTTGCAGCTTTCTGCAACTGGCGGAAGTGTTGTCCAAAATATCTTCCATGTATTGCCGTGCTTCTTCCACCCCCACTCGCCAGGACTATCAATTTCCATGTGACAGCATGTTGCTTGACTCCAAATGCACCCTGCTTGATATGTTGCACGCTTTGTGTGTTCAGTTAAAGCTGCTTTAGTTGGAGGTATGGAGTCATAGGGTTTCTGTTTACGAGCAAACATGTCCAATCTTACAGCATCTATTTCTGTGAGGGAGGTAGATCTGTCATACATTGTGATGACAAACTGGTCAATAACTGCTTGGTCCTCACTTGTTATGACTGGTGGATGACTGCTCAGCTTGATTAATACGTCCGTCACGTCAGGTAAAACATTCCATGTCTGAAATGCTGTCTTTTTAGCTTTATATCGAAAGGCTGACACATTGTCACAACCAGTAAAGGCATGGAAAAAGGACAGGCCTTTAACATTTTCAGGGCCAAGTACGCTGATGACTTCATGTACTGGAATAAACCTTGTGTCATTTCCTTGACCAAATTCAATGAACATTGCCTCCAAGCCCAACTCTTTCAAGACTGGAAATACAGTGATGGCAATGACAAGGACATCTGTGTCATTAGCTTTCAGCAGTACTGTTTTGTAACCATGATTAACTGCATGTTTTGCGTGTACAAACATCCTTGTGTCTGATTCCTCATGGTTGCAAGTTGCTAGTCCTTCAAAACCGATATTCTGATTGCTAACAACATCTGCAACTCTGGTGATTACCACGAGATTTTCATGATCCTGTGCTAGTGAAGTGATTCTATCAGCCAGGAACTTGAAGAAAGCTGTTTTATTGTCATCATCCCTCAAGAAATTTCGCCAGTTGGGAGGCAGCTTGCCGTTGTGGATTACCCGACGCTTTGCACCTTGTCCACGTTTTGTCCGTGTTTCAGCTTTCAAACTTGTTGGTAAGTAAACATCAAAAACAATGTCAGTCCTCTCGTATGCTGAACTGAATTTCAGTACCTTTGAAAAAAAATCAAGTTGTGCATACTCTTCGAAGGTTTTTGATTTGCAGGGTGGTATTGTGTTTACCAATGCTGAACCATCGATGATGATGACTGACACATGTGGAACTGAATCTGGACATGTAACTTTAGACTGAAGAAGCAATGCAAGTTGAGACTTTGTACCACTGTAGAGGTTTCCATTTACACTCAACGATGCAGGAAAGGACTTGTTCTCATGTTTAAAGAATTCCATCAGGTCACACTCCCTGGATTGGCAAGATATGACTAGTTTAGAGAATAGGCGACAGTCATCTTTCAAACTTTTATGTTTGGCATCAGTCACTGCTGCTTCTTGTGTCTGGTCAAAGAAGTCTATGTTGTTCCTTTTGATTTTGGAATAGAAAGCAGCCCGGTTTTCTCCCTCTAAGGTCTTCATGAACTCTTTAAAGCGAGTCCTGCCATTCCCATAGTGCATGCGAACAGCTTCAGCTGCGGTTTCCGATGCTATAATCTTTGTATCTAGAGTGGGTAGATCGGATGATTCTTCTTGAAATGGATTGCCCATTTCATTGATGACAGCCGTGAGCTTTGTTACTTTGCCATAGAAAGCTTTCTGGGATTGACTTGTTTGTTCTCTGTGTTTCATGTTTTCAGTAACATCCTTGTTCGATGACAGTGCTTCATATTCTTCAGTAAGACGACTCACTTCTGGCCCTGCTACCATCCATCTTCGTAGTGCTGAAAGATCCTCTGTCACACCTACGACCCCACCCTCTCCTTTGATGATTGCATTTTCCTGTTCATGTGCTTGATCAATGGCCATAGAAGAAAATGGTCGCAATGACTTGAAGACAACAAATTTGCCATTTTTGAATTGCAAATGCGTATCAGGATGGGTCTGCTCTAAGCACAGCATGTCCTTCAGATGAACTGATAGCTATCTTGCATAGTTGTAGTTATTGTTGGCAAAGAAGTATGGTATCAGCTCCATCAGTGTTTCGACATAAAGTCTGAAGTCAGCTTCCCTGAAAGAACGTATCAGAGATAGTATGGTCAGTTCCATTGAAAGCACTAGATACCAGTAACTGAATTGCGGGCTCTCTGCTTTTCGCTTCTCACACCACTCATCAAAGCTTAAGATAACTGACGCATCTTGCTCGAAAGAAGTATCTGCAATGTAATACTCGTATGCTTTTTTCATCAGTGTGTAGAGACTACATGCAGTAATCTGGTGAGCGTATCGTGTCCTAGTAACACTTGAATTGTCCATAGCTGATGTGGTGAAAAGACCTTTCCTAAGTTATGTAGGGCACACAACACCCTCTTCAGTGTACATGTCAACAACGGCATCACCCAATTGAGCAGATATTTCAAGCACCCTGTCATATGAAATGCTTAGTCCATGGTCATGTAACAGTTCCACAAGTCCTCGTTTTCGTGTTTTCCCATACAAAGATAGGCCCATAAAGATGGGAAAGGGAGTCTCACGATTGTGTGAATGTCTGAATGTGGATGAATTGCTTTTGTGACTGTAGCAGTTGTACTGCAGGAGCTGAGCTACAGCCAAGTCTGTCTTTGATCAACCTAATTCCAGTTGCGACTTGATATCGACGCCGTGCTCCACCATACAAACAAATTGTTGTAGTGATTGAGGAATAGAATTTCCCACTGAGTCTGCACGGAATCTACCATTAAATTTCTATTCATGAGCAAGCATGTGTCTTCGCAAAATACTAGCAGCTTTATTGAGTATAACAGCATCAGAAAATTCTGAAGCTTTTGACAAGATTGACCCTGTATCCTCTGTAAAGGACAACATAACATCTCCCCTATTCTTGTGAGCTTCAAGTGCTGGTATATCTGACAAAAGCTTCTCTTTCAGTCTTGTTGAGTGAACATATGAGGCAAGTTCATGCAGTTCCAACTGTTCAAGTCGTTGCTTATGCAGTGTGATGAGATCTGCAAGTTTAAACACAACTGGTGCATCACTGTTCGTATTAGTTTCAACTATACCAGCAAGAAGCTCTGAATATACTAATGGATGGATTCCTTTTTTCTGAGAATCTTCATTTTCCTGTTTTTGTAGAGCAGCAAGGTGACATCTTTCCCTGTTGTAAAGTGTTGTTAAACAATCTTTATGATACTTCAACTCTTGTGCAATGGCATCACCAGCACTCAATCGGGCAAGAATTTTACATTCACCTAGAGTTGTGGCACATTCATTGAGCCTACTGCTGAGCCCCATTGTCATGACTTCACGTCTTTGTCCATCATCTAGAAATACTTTGTCGCAGATGAAACATTGTTCTGGCTTTAAACTCACTCTTCGAGTCTTTGAACAACTCTTGTCAGTATGTTCCTGAGCGTCAGATGCCCTTTTCCTGGCCCGATCAAGTTTGGTATTTTTGAACAAAGCACGGCAACTCTGATGGTACTGAGCATTGTTTTGACGCAATGTATCTTCAATACCATCACCTTCATCGAGCTCAGCAGGATTAATAATCATGGGCATCTGACAGAGTTCTTGAAAAAGAGGAATATTTGTAGCCAGCATTGAATATCCATCTGATTTACTGCGACCTGGAATGGGACTACTGAGATCCTCTCCGGTTTTATCTGTCTGACATAGGCAGCATTTGCTCCAATCAGTGTTCACATTTGACGTCTTCTCAATAGACATTCTGTAAATGTTATAGGCTTCAGGCCGAGGGTTTATCTTTTTACCACCTATAACCACAGTTACCGAATATATTTTGACACATTCAGATATGGGATACAACTAGGTTCAGAAAGGTAGGTTCCCTACACCTAGCCCGATCGTTCATCCAGTATCATTTAAGTCCCGTGCGATCTGTACACCATCCAGGTAACTATAGCCCCGTTACCTTTGGCTCGGCTCTCCCGCGCTGGCATATCCTGTCAATTCAGGTGCGGCTATCTAACAGACTGAACATTATTTTGTCCATGGGGCTTATTAGACAGCATTTGGGACACTGAAACATGAACAGTGTGTCCGTAATCAGTTGATACTGGACCCCATGCTGAGTTTCACAGCAGTGATGGCACCGTTATGCCCTGGTTGTGTCATGACAATCACTCTCTTACATATGACATATTATAAGAATGAGCTGAAAGGATTAATTTTTATAACTAATACATTCAGCTCACTTGGGGAATTGAATATCAAGTCAATGATTCGGTTTAATGGCAATAAAAGGCAAAAATTGACAATATTTGTATAAATTCATCTCATATATGTACCTTTGTGGATTGTAGGACTCATTTATCGGTTATTTTTGTGTCATTTACTGCTTTCGCATCGCCTAAAACATATAATTTGACTCAAAAATTGTGAAAATCGGTTAGATACTTTGTAAACTAGCAATATTGGATTTCAGAAGTGCGGCCATCTTGAAAATGGCGGCCATCTTGGATGTTTAGAGTGGCCCAAAAGTTTTTTCGGAAGAGTAGACCATTGTGAGCAATCGTGCCAAGTTTCATGCTTGCTTACTAAAATGAACGATTTTTCCTTGATCTGCTCAGCTACATATATCGTCTCTATCTGTACAAATTGATTATTTTCGATTATCTGGCTTCATAAACACTAACCTTAACCCTTACCTTTTTAGAGCGAAGGGTTACATAATGTTACCTTTGTTTTAAAGAAAAGATCGGAGTATTATTAAAAACGGATATTGGGTTTAATACATATTTAATAGAAGTAGCAAACGCGAAAGCTAAACTGTTAATGACGAAGATAAAAAATAAATTACTAAACGCGACAGTTGCCCGGTTGCAAGTTGACAATGTGTAGGTACTCCTACATGCGTGCCTCCAATTGCGTATTGTAGGCCAGGGACTCGTTTCTATGAGAGGCTAAGCAAGCGTATGAAGGCAAGAGCCGTGAATTTGACGACGTTTTTTTCTCTTGACTTTGGTAATAGCAACCAGCGCGATTTCGACTGCAATAATAGTTTATTACATGGGTCTGACAAGTCATAACATAAATAATATAATACGATATGTACTTTTGTTTATTTTTTAACGGAATCCGTAGGTTTAGGGGGTCTGTACTTTACCTGCTGAAGGTTACAACACCTGATATATTCCGTAGTACACCTACTACGAAGCTAAAACATTTTTAATATAGTATTAGGGGCAGATACCGCATGGTACTTCCTGTGCCCTGGGCAGATAACTCATGGTACTTCCGGTACCATGAGCAAGTAATTCCAGTTTACTATCTTAACACAGGAGTAAATAACTATTTTACCTGTGCATTCCCCTCCCCCGTGACTATGGGAGGAATTGTCGTTTTCATCTTCGTAAGCACCAGAGAACCCGTGTGATTTTCCACGCATGTTTAGGAACACGTTTCCTGGCTCTCTTGTTCAGCGACATTACGAGTGTCTCAATAGCAAGGGACTGATAGGGTGTGTATATATTCCTGCATTGCTCTCCAATGTTATCATCAATTTACATTTCCACTCATTCGGGCTCACTGGGGGGTCTGACATTGATCTTTCGTTCTACATCCATTCCCTCCTCAGGGGGTCGTTCCTATGGAGGTTAAGGATTTGTGAACGGATTTGATGGTTCTTGGAGTGGCATAATATAGGTCATCCATACCTGGGTAGATTTTACAGAGGAACCGACGATTGTGCAGCGTTATTTGGCTGCTCCCATCAACCCGCACTCGGCACTGTCGGTAACCATGTGTCTCAACGAGTCTCCCTCTCTTCGTCCATCGACGCGGGTAATTACCATCCTGGTTCTGATTCTCGACGAATTCTTCAACTTGGAGTTATCAGAGTAAGAGACACTGCTAATTATAGAATGTCTCGTTCCGCATATGCCTCTAAGTCATTGCTTACTCTCTTTGTTCGCCTATTTCATTCTATTGTTTCTTGGTTTGATATTTATCCTATAGATCTGGAAGGTTGTCTTTAATTATATGACAGTATAGCATTAAGGCTGGTTACCTGTTAATGTCTTGACGGGAGTATTATAATGAGTTAGTAACGCCTGAGCAGCTCGATCCTGACATAGGCGTCCGTAGCATTTCATATCGTCAGCTAGTATTAGTTTTCCTGTCTTAACTGATAACTCTGCTCGGTCGTTGCGTTGTTCGTAGTATGCTGCTGAGGTACGTTTACATATACCCCAGTTCCTCAAAAAGGAGTCATAATCCTGTAACTCAAACGGTGGTTATCTGTCCAAATAGATTTATTCCGGTGCCCTATAAGTAACGAACTCAGTTTTCAAAATGTCACATACGGTTTTGGCCCTCCCCGATGTTATTAAGGGCACTTCCACCCATCCCGCATATCGATCAACGTATACTAAATAGTTTCTGCCCTGTATATCAACAAGTCAACGACAACATGTTGGAATAGGAAAACCGGGCTTGGTCGGGACATCAAGATGTCCCTGGGCTGAGGTGGCGCCATCGTGTTGCACGTGCGGCACTGGGATCTGGTTTTTCGAATCATAGAATCACGACCCGGTCAGAACAATCATTGGCTCGCGTTCGACAGCATACCGTTAACGCCTTGATGCGCGGAATCAAGGATTTCAGTACCTCTGCATGAAGTTTCGAGGTCTCACGATGTTATTGCCTTTAATGATAACTCCTTCCAGACACTATATGTATTCCTGCATAGGCCAGAAAACACGGGCTATGGGTAGGGAGGTCATTGCCTGATTGAGGAAAACAATTTTGGATCTCTTAACATCCTGCATTCTTCATCGGTGGCTGTGCTGCGACAATTCTTTTCCATGTAATAACATTGAACTTAGAATCACGTTCGTTCATCGACGTGAAAGACTACAGTTTTGATCATTTGGTTAGGGTTTCTTCGTGGGGAAACTACTGGGTATCGGGAGTCACTAACCGGCGATGAATTAAGTTTTCCGGGACTATGTTTACCTGAAAGTCATACATCAATGTTGTTCTCATTTAAGTTTAATAGGCGGGTTAGAAACTATTTTCATTAGCGGCAGGTGCTCAACTGTTTTCTTCTAAATCCAGACATCTATGTATGAACATTCGGCCGGATTCTAGCCCCTCTTTCTTCTGGTTCGTATCGCGACTCTAAGTCGTTGGTAAAATGGCATCCAGCCAGAATTAGCTTCCTATGGCCTACCTGACAACTTATGTTTACTTCGCTCTCACATCTACGTTCTTTTTAAAAAAAAGTTGTACGATATTCACTGGTTGTTGTAATCTGTTTCCAGCCCTGTCACCATGTTTATTTCGAGTGTCTGAATACCCTTCTCAATCCTCTTCACTATCTATTTTATTCTTGGAATATGCTCTCCAGTGTTTCGTCCCAAAAAACCTTCCGTTCTTCGTCATCGAGTGTTCTCGGAAAAGGGCCAAAACTTCAGCTTGTGAAAGGGTCAACGACGCCTGATTTACAACTCCAAACCGGAACCTAACCTCAGTGATATTCGTTGGGGTATGCATTGAAGATGGCTTTTGTCATCTTTTTGTTGGTCGAAAACCACTTGCAGTGACCAGAAATCTTACGATCTCTATCTTCATTTCAGCCAGATGAAACTTGTCCTTGTTTGTCAGCGCAGTCTGGGGTTGTCTGCGCAGTAACTGATGTAGTCAACCGTGTGCCAGAACGATGACTATTAAATCGTCACATTGAAGGCTACCGCCTATGCATCTATCCTTATGAGCCCTATCCACTGTGATGTCATCAAATCGACGGGTGTATCCATCCCCTGATCCATGGGAGGCTTAGGCGGCCGACATTACCTACATTGGCCACACTCGTTAATGAATATCGTGGCAGTTCCATGCGCCAAACATAGTTTTCCTGGTGTATCACGGTATCATCGAAAGCTGTAGGTCGACTGTGCGCCTTGGAGACCCATCTTTTTTGGCGTGACCACCATCCCTGAACACCAGGTTGTAAGTAGACATACTAGTAGCGGTTATATTATCCCTAGCGAGACGTATCTGTCCAGGTCAATATTCACCGTCTTTCAATAATGATAAAAAGCTATATATTTTGTCATTAATTTCTGTAAACTATTAATTTGTGTCCTAAAAAAGAACATTTTCATGTTTCGGACATTTTTGATAAGGATTGATAACTTTTATTATCGATATTATTTAGACTACGTTGGCCGATGTAACCTCGAACCTTCTTCAGGTGCATTATGTCAAACTCGGGATGGTTTTATCTAAACTCGAACACATGTATGGAATTTAGAACGGAACCACTTATTTAATCCATGAGCCAAGTTGCGTAACGAATATAAGTGGTAGGTATAATCAGTTCTTATTGACTATCTTCGAGGGGGTAAAGAATGCAGGTTCCATGCTGAAACGTTGTAAAATGAGAACAGTAGTCCGAATAATACAAATAATAACAAAAACACTTTTAATTCCAATCGATTTTAAAATACTTATATTTGATTCCGGTCGGTATTTTATTTTTGATGAATCAAATTCTCAGGAAGACAAAGGTTTTCATCTCACTGGAAGTGATCAGTAACGTCTTCGAATTTTCATAAAACCGAGTAACCAGCGGATATTACTGCTAGGCATAAGAAGCGTTAGAATACATCTTTCTTAAACGTCAGTCACACGACGCGACTTAGCTCGCCGCTACTTGTAGCAGCGAGTACCCGTCGTAGCGACTGAGCTGGTGATACGAGCCGATTTCACTCGCCGCTACTTGTAGTTGTGATTCGACTACTTGTCTAGCAGTTTCGTGTTTTTGTTTACAGCGCAACCATTCCACTGGTCAGGCGGCAGATTGTTTTTCAAACCAAACAAACGCTCCTTACTTCATTAATGTCATTCCCATATGCATCCTTCAGCTCTTTTATTTTATTTTTAAAATTATCTTCGCCAGGAATCTCAAAACCAGCCTCAATTAATTCATTCATTAAATATTAAACTTGTATTCCCTTGAATTTTCTTTATATTCTGTATATTGTTTCAATCTCACAAATCTTCGTTGTTTCTGTAAATATCCAGATAATTTATGATTTCATTAATTGACCACTTAACACTTTATTTTTCTGTCATGGCAACAAACTGCACGACTGGGGTTATATGAAGCGAATATTGATTCGTAGTGGCCGCTATTAGCTCTTCAAAGTCATAGAATCGCGCGATACACGGTCACGTGATCATTAAATCTCGCGATACCAGATCACGTCATACTGAAATTGCCCGATACCAGGTCACGTTATCATACTAACACACGCTACTTGCGAGATTAAAGTTGAACATGTTAAACTTTAGTCGTGACGAGTCAACTATTCGCAAGTTGGATGTGCTACTTGCGATTAACCGGTCCCACGATGCAGGTAGGCTGCTAATACTCGCAACTACTGCAGTAGCGGCGAGCGAAGTCGCCGCGTGTTACCAGAAATTTAAGCTGTTGGCTGCGTTATAAACAATGTTTTAATGTTATAAGTCTGAGATAAACATAGATTCGTTTGGTGATTTTCCCTTCACTCTGAGAAAAACAGGATGTAGGAAAATCTTAATTTCATTCGCTTCTGCTATTATTTTTGCCCAGTAACACTGTTTTAATAACTAATGTTTAAATTGCTTTTCGAATGTGACTTCCCATTCAAATGGAATGGTGTAACATATAACTTAATACGTCCTGAGCCTAACTGATAAAACAACAACTTATAGGTAAAATTTTATTTTTTCATCATTATTTTTATAGGTTGATAGACTGATTCTAACACTTCTTTACAATTGAATGCGTACTTTCTAGTATGATTTTTCTTTAGCCAAACATACGCCTTAGTTCTTAATATATACTTTTTATTTGAGCTATCTTTCATTAGAGTATTTGTTAAAGTCTGCAAACAGCCATTAGTCGCTAAGGCCAGATCGAGAAAATAGTGTATGTAGTTATTCCATCATGCGGTACATTGTCTGTATTTTGGACCGTTTCTCAGTGATTACCTCTTTATAAAGAACCTATAATACTATATAATATTCGCTATTTATGTTTCTTTCTTTCGCGAGATGATCGATGAACAAGCTTACCTTAAAATACGGAGACCAACATGTTGCTTGCTCATGATTGAGTCATTGCTAAGTTACTCTCTACTGTCCACTTTGCAGACTGCCGATTCGACAAAATATACAATTCATTTTATATGATAAAGTTTTAAAATAGTTTTATCATAACCAGTTCTATGTGGAAATTGAGGTTCATACTATTCTTTACTGAATTAGCGCCGATATATATATATATATATATATATATATATATATATTATATATATATATATATTATATATATATATATGTACATATATACATATACATATATATATATATATATTTATATGAATATATATATATGTATATATATATATATATATATATTTATATATACATATATATAGCTCATTTCGACGGTATGTATTACCCTAATCACGCACATCTTCAAATAAACATGATTAAATATACATATATTTATTGTACATCTATATATTTAACTACTTCTCTGAAGTTTGTTTGGCATAAGACCACAACTTTAAACGTGCATTGATGCTCAAATAAAGTAATAAAGTTCCACTTGTCCATCTCTCTCATAAGTGTTCAATAGACAACCCAAAATGATGTATGATATGCTTATTAATTAGATGGCTTGAGCCTTGTTTCCGAGCCAATTTTGTTTTGTCATTTTGCCAGGTGTTTCGTCATTGAATACATGTTTTAGCTAATACATACTTTATTATGTTTGTGTTTTACCCGCAATGTAGGTGCTTACCCTATAACTAATCGATAACCGCAAGTGGTCTCATTGGCTTTTGCTAAAGTGACTTGTCAGCATTGGTGTTTCTTACATGGCTCCTTCCCGATAGGGAGGTTATGATGATATTTCTTGTCTCATGAAGCAATTAATAAGGTAATATCGCATGCGCGTGCTTAGGGAAATGGATACGCTCGCTGACTCTGAAAGCATTTTATATTTAGTTTAACACATATCTAAAAAAAGTTTAACATTTCTTAATCATAATTCTTACATACATTTAAGAATGTATGTAAGAATTATTATATTCCCTTCTGTCATATTATCGGTTTGGGGAGATCTTACCATGTAATTCGTTATTTCAACTTAAAACCTATTACCTACTAATGACTTTAGGGATGGTATGAATCCACAAGTTACCACAAGTTATGCATAACATACTGATTTCTGTTAAACTAATCTCATGTAATTTATGTTTAATATGTGTTTTCTCTCGTAATAAAATGATCTAAATTTATTGAGCAGCCATGAATCAGACTATCAAAAGAAAACCCCAAATTCATGTGCTACTTTTCACTGCTATTTAAATTCAATATTCTCACAATAACAAGAAAAATAGATAAGACAAACAGCGAGAGATATGGATTTCAGTTCTAACATGTGAGTTCCTTATCAATCATATCTGTTCTTATTACTAATTTGATTACCATTTGCGCGGAGGTTATTTTTCCCTTTGTATCTAACTCTATGTCTGTTCACATCAACTACCGCCCTCTAATTATTGTTTTACATCATGATATACTTTCAACAGTCAATTAAGATACTATAAACGACCTTGCCTCATTACATAACTTGTTCATAATACGATACAGGGTAAAAGCTCTTATTCAAAGATATGCCCATTCGTGAGATAGGAAAGACCACGTTCAGAGCGGCCTGATATGTAGTGATTTGATCCCAGCTTAAATTCGAATAATAATAGTACAAGATGAAGTGACTGTTTTTCAGCTGTCGAGGAAATGGCATGCCGATGGGCGTTAAAGCATCAAGGAAGCCAGATGAACGAATAACAGGCGACAAGAATCTAAGGATAATTGCAGCACTACAATAGTAACCGGGAGCAAAATAAAAACAAAATATTATAGACAACTACCAGTATATATTAGATTTTGAAAGACGGCTAAAGTACACGCGGTCTCTAAATAAACCCAGCCACGACGGTTACAAAAGAAAATTCACACATGTGTATGCACATAAAAACAAATGTAAGGTAATAACCAGAAACAAACATCTTGATAAATAGCGTATTGATTAGGTGTTTGATAAAGACAGGAAACTGCACGAACATTAAAAAAGTTCTACAAATAAACTGTTGACGAGTAAGCATTTGATGGGGGTTCATCCAGATTGGATACGATCGTACTAAACTGAGAGGGAAAAATAAATAGATAGCTAAGATAGAAAGTTTGGTGCCTTGTTCAATTAACTATTAATTACGACTAATCACACTAATAAAATGGGAGATTTACAAAATATAACACAGTCTCAGTACTAAATGTTATTCTATTCTTGTATGTAGTTTATGTTATTTAAATATATAAGAAAATCACTAGAGTAAGAAAGGTTGATTTACATTTAGTACATATGTATATATATATATATATATATATATATATATATATATATATATATATAGATAGATATATATAATTGTGTTTGTATGTTACATAAGATCAGAGCACCATCGGTATCGTCGGTTTAAACTCCTAACATAGAAGGACTCCCTTCGGCTCCGGTAAAAGGGTATTTTATAAGTTCTCGTTTGTTACGATTTCAAACAGACGACCAGAATCCACTTCTATTCGTGTCTTTGTTGTTATATTCACAGAGTTTTGTCCAATTTAATCTCTTATTTTGTTTAGGTGCATCTTTTAGAAGGTACGATACTAATAGCTGCACTTTAGAGTTTCTACAGTAATTACCACGATACACTTTAATTAATCCATTGTAGCAAGTCGTTCACATTCTGTCAGAATAACATAAAAAGAGGCGTTTATCAACTAATGGCGAACGACATGTGTGCAATCTACCCCACGGTTCGAATAATGTGAAAGTTCATATCGGTTTCCAATGTTGACAGAAAATTTCTCAAGTTCTAATTTGTGGAGGTTACATTGCCGAAACGTTGTAAATACAATAACCAAGATGACAATACTAATCTAAATAATACACATAATACATAATAAGTAACGTGTGTATATTTGGGCATTATATAAAATATTTCATATTAATTATAAAACTCGATCGATAAGCTCTGATAATATAGGATATCGTTGAATTCAATATTGAAGAATTATATATTAAAGCTAGACATTTTCATATATATATATATATATATACATAAATATATATATATATATATATATATATATACATATACATATATATATATATATATATATGTATATATATATACAAACAATGTGTTTTACTGTCCACATACTTTTGCCTCACCCTGTATATATATATATATATATATATATATAAAAGTAGAGCACTCTAAATGGTAGTACTAACACAGCGTGACGTCACTTGCTTTATATGCATCATTCATTCACTTATAGAAGTCGAATGCCTGTATGTCTCGCCGCTTTAAAATGTGTTAAAATTATCATTGTTTATAAGATGTTCAGAATTGACCTATCGGTTAGCGACGTTGGATTGGCGGTTGAAAAAATACTTGTAATCCAGGGTGGCGAATCGTGTGACCGGTAGTGAATAGTCATACTTCTATGCTGATGAGTCTGGATTGAAAAGAGACGAAACGTATACGTTCATAGATAAATAAACCATAACAAATATTTATATATATATATATATATATATATATATATATATATATATATTTCGGCAGCAACTCATTTCTTATACAAGCGTTGTTAAAGACCACGGAGTTAAATCTATCATTCTTGTCAATTTCTCGACGCGGCGAACAATTTGTCGGGGTTCTAGTCTTATCTGGTGGAGTATGGCACCTTACGTTGTGTCGTGGGCCATTTCTCTAGCGCTTCCGCTCTCTCGATCTTCTTCACGAGGCTGTGACTTATTGTTACTAAGAGCCGTATTTATAGTTTTATTATTAGTTATATATATATGAATTTACATATATATATATATATATATATATATATATATATATATATATATATATATTAGGGACCAAAAGCGCTAGAGGAATACCGTCGACACCACGTTAGGTCTCTACTCAACCAATTAACACCAGAACACCGACGAATCGCTCGCCGCGTCGAGAAATTGACTAGAAAGATATGTAAGAGACAAAACTCCGTAGTCTTTAACAACGCTTGTATAAGAATATATATATATATACATATATATATATATATATATATATATATATATATATATATATATATAGTTATCCTTACTGAAGTACATACTTTCAAAGCCGGGTAGTAGTTGCGGGGGGTGGCACCCTCTAATTGCTTTTGTTTAGAAATAAGTTTTGTTTCGAAAGGGTTAAGGTAGGCTAAACAGAAGAGAGTTGCTTAGTGAATGAGACAGAAAAAAGCGAAAATAATTAAGCAGAATAATGGAGGGTTGCTTTCGTAAGTGAAGTGGCGGTAAAAACAAATCTAGAATCGGAAATTAGAACCAGAAAGAGTAAAGTTGATCGAACAAGAAAGAAGAAAACAAAACAAAATGAAAGACGCGAACGAAAAGAAATTGCTGGCCAGCGGGGAGAAGAATGTTAAAGAAAACATTAAATAAATTAATCTATGAAAACAAATATAATTGAAACGAATCAATAGATAAACACGACGAATTAGGTAAACGAAAAGAGAACAATAATCCACAAGAGTTATTAAGAGAGACAGCACAAAGAAAATGTAAAATAGGCTCTCAGAGAGGGCATATTTCCACAAAGGATCAACTAAATTCAACCCGAATATTTGCGGATGCGTCTGAACTGTATTTTCAAATAAGTCGATATAGAATGAATTGATACACGAGTTGAGTCGAAGTTTGAATTAGTATCATGTTTAGTCACTAGTTCTTACACAGGCCACCATTAGTGATGTCTCACTAATAACTACCATGGATCTGAGTGACAAGTATCTCCAAATGTTTAGTGCTTCCACTTCTTTTAATAATTACTGCAAATGTATTTGCGTTATCACGACAGACGCTTTCAAGAGATTTCTCGTTGAAACAGATTAACTCCCAGATAAGCCTCCCCAATGGCTAAGTGCTCTTCGCACATTTTTAGTTGTATCCCTCCTCTGTCTTTCCATCCCCCATTGACTTTTCACGACTGGTGTGTGTAGTATCAGCGGGGATATTGCGATCACTTTAGGGGGGAGTAGTTTATAAAATTTATTGCAGTTTATGTTCCTTGGTTTCATGTTGTGTTGTGTATGTGTGTGTATTCATTCTTATTGCACCTTGCATGTTATTAGTTAGTCTTCGTAGCTTATGTAGAACAGTTTCCGCATTCAAGGATTTTTCTTTTTACCTTGGCAGCTGTTTTTATTATTGTGGTCCATTGTATGGTCTCATTCTTCCCCTGGATTCCAATTTCCTCTATTTATTCTCCAGTTTCATCAAAACTGTTCATAGTGCTCCTACGACTATTGGCAATATATTTACTCCCTACATATTCAAAATAACTTTCAATTTTCTGGCGAGTTCAGTGTATTTGCTCAGTTGACGGAAAACTCGACGATTTTGCAGGATGTTTCTTTCTTGTTGACTATTATGACATCCGGTCTCCTTTCTTATATGGGTTTATATTTGTACCTCCATATCTCAGAGGGGGTTGCGTTTTTCTTTTGTTTTCGAGTAGTGCCCCTGGTGTATGTCTGTACAATTTTCCCGAGTGTTTTTAATGCATTTATTTGTATAGCTCCTAGTGTGATGCTTTTACGACGCAGCCATGTCTATTTTAGTATTCCTTTGTAGCCAGTTGTTAGTATTCACGTATTATGTGATTTACTGTTTCGTCTCTTTGTCCTCACAATGTTCATTTACTGTTTCCTGAGTGTTATCTAGTTTCGCTTAAATGTAGTTGGTCTTAATCGCATTATTTAATACATCCGTCAGTAAAGATTATGTTTCTCTGTTCAGGTGTCCTTTTCTCAACCATGCCCATTTTCGTTGGTGTTATCTCTAGTCAGTTAATGAAGCGTCCATGTAGGTGTTTTTCTTCCCACATTCATTGTATTTCCTGTCTGTTTCCAATTTCGCTGCTTCATGAGTTATTCGTTGAGATGGCGCTTTTTGCTGCGGTGATCAGCCTTTCTGTGTTCTGGTTAATTTATACGTCAAACTCTATTTATTGTCGTCCACAAAGTTTTCTATACTTATCAGTCCTCGTTCTCTTTACGTAGATTATGGCTGCCACTTCTTTTTGAGGTAGTGCGTTGTGCATGGTGATTCATTTTCTAGCACTCTGATGTATGTGCATGAGTTTTTATTTTGTTTAGCCTATGAACGGTCCAGAATATATTAATAGTGATACTGCCCACGTATTTATTCCTATCATTAGGTGTCTGCTATATAATTCTTTTTTCCAAGAGCTTTATTGGTCTTCTCAGATAATCTTTTTAGCTATTATTTTTCATTTATTTTGAGTTGATTGCGTCTACCTCAAGAACTCCCAAATATTTATAGCTGCCCTGTTCGCCTAGCGCTCTCATCTGCTCTTGGTTGGGTAGTTCCATGCCCATAATCGTCTTCAGCTTTCATAATGTTTCATCTTTAGCAGTGAACACTTTTCCGTTCCGAATTCCATTTGAAGGTCCTGATAGAAGATTCTGGTCGTATTTATCAGCTTTTCCAGTTCTTTAATGATTTTTGCAAATAGCTTCAGGTTGGCCATATACATTAAATGGTTTATTCTTTGTTCTGTACCTGTGAACTTTTATGTGGCATCACATTTCCTCAGTAAGGAGTTAAGTGGCACCATGACTATGATAAACAGTGGTGGTATAGAGTTCCTTTTTTGGAAAATGCCTCTCTGTATTTCGATCTCCGTCAGGTGTTGTCATCTCGCTGTCAGTTCTAATATATATGACCCCATTGCTTTCACGATAAGATTAATAATCCTGGCGGGTATTTTGTACATTTATAAGCATTCAATTATCCATGTTTCAGGGATTTTGTTGTAGGCGTTATTGTAGTCAATTTATGCCATAGATATGTTCTTTTCCCTGCTGTTAACTTCCGTCAAAATTTGTTGGTCTATGTATAACAGATTATGCATACCCTCTTTTCCCTTTCCGGCATCCATTTTATCCCTCGGGAAGTAGCACACGACTGTTCAGTGAATGGTAAATTAGCTCTCCTGGTTATGACGTTATGTTTATCCACATTTTTGTAAGCATGTTATTGGTATGCAATTGCTTGGGGTCGTTCCCGACTTTGGTGTATTTTAGTATGAGCGTCGCCCTTCTTTTGCTCACCCACTCTGTAACTTCTGTTTAATGGATTTTTGTGCTAGCCTTTTATGTAAGGTTTCATGGTGGCCTGCTGCTTTCAGTTTGCCATTTTCTTTAGCAACGTATGAATAGTTTTTTTCATTAATTTATGTTTTTTTTAATCCAATATCATGTAGTTTCTATTTCATGTTTTTCAGCAATTTAGGATTTTTTTGTGATCTTGATTATTTTCTGATATTTTCTGCCAAACTTATGTTGTTTCTGTCGGGGCCCGGTTGTTCGTTTGTGGATCTTTCTCCGTTTACGTTTTTCTAATACTGGCTGCCATTGTTTTAACAAATCCTTTTATGTGTGTACTGTTTCAGTAGGTATCTGTATAGTCTCAATCATTCTTCGTTTTCTGTTATCGTTTGTTTTAATTATCCACGTTTCTTATTTAGTACTACTTGCGATTCAGATGTCTACCCTTCTAGCGTTTACTGTTCTCTTTCATCGTATTTACGGTGTTAGCTTCCTTTTGAAGTTTGGTGATCTAAATTTCCAGTGTGATATCACATCCTGATTTCGTATGCCCATTCTTTTGTCCAGTTTTTTCTCTTATATCAAGTTATTTTGGTATGTAATGGTACCTGTGGAGATGTACGTCAGTAGTCTGTTTACTTTCTCTGTTTCAACTTTTAACTCATTCCAATCTTCGTTCCTTAGGGATGGGAGGTTTGTTTTGTTTTCGGACATGAACCATTTTATGTTTTCCACTTCTCTTGTTTCTTACTCAGTGAGGTATGTGGGTTCGTAGTCATCGCTCTCTTCAGTTTCTGTGTTTATGTTTTGCCCGTCCTCTTCATTGGAGTTTTTGTAAAGTGGTGTTCTTTTATCTGTCACGCAATTTGAGAGGCGACTTTTAATTACTTTAAACGTTTTTAATAAGCTAGAATAATATCTACCCCCTGAAGAGAAATATGTGAAGCTAGTGTCACCATTATAATTCACAATGAATATCACATTTGTATATTTACCCAAAAGATGATGATTATTATTATTATTATTATTATTATTATTATTATTATTATTATTATTATTATTATTATTATTAGTAGTAGTAGTAGTAGTATTAGTATTATTATTATTTACTAGCTCTGAGTTTTCAGACAATACATTATCAGTTATTACTCACTGGCAAAAACATGTGGAGTTCCTTGTTGTCCAAGTGACAGCAAGTCTCCTAATATAACCAAGACTCGCCAACCTTTGTAAATTATTTAGCGTTATCGCAGCAAATGTTTAACATTAATTTCTCGTAAGCCACTACCATTTTTCTTATCTTAGAATTTGATTTAAAATAAGCCTCTCAAGATGCCAGTGTCGTTTTGGTGGGGGGTCACCCTCCTCGGTCTTTTCACCCTCCTTGACTTTTGTGGTATAAGCCGAGGTTATAATCAGTGATTACTCACTGATAATATTCGGTGGTTTCCGTGGAGTATGAGTGACAGCAAACATTCCCAGATATCTAGTACTCTTCACCTCTTTTGTATAAGAATTACAAATGATCTTGCGGTATCGCAACATTCGCTAACCATTGATTTCTCGCTGGTTACAACCATTGGTATTCTATGGAGTTTGGACGGCAATATGCCTCCCCAAGATGGCAGTATTCTGCGCACTCTTCCAGTGGAGGTCTGGTTTTTGCTGTCCGTCCTCTGTTTCCAATTTTTCTTGACTATTCACGATATTTTTGTGTTGCATCGACCAAAGCTTGTGGCATCACTTTTTCGAGTGGTGGAGGTGGTGGGGCCAGGTTGTCGCAATTATTAGCAATTTTGTTCTTGGGCTTATGTGCTGGTGTTCCTCTTGTGGGTGTTTTTCTAACTATTGTAACTTATATGTGACTGGTTACCATTCGTTCATTATACTGGTTGGTCTCTGCATTCAAGGATTTTTCTTAAGATTGCGTGTGTTCTTCATTGCTCTCATTTGTATGGTGTCAGTGAACCCTCTGGATTACAATTCATTCCAGTCTTTTCTCCAGATGTTTGGAATTATTCCTAGCGCTCCTACGATTATTGGTATTATATTGACTTTCTTTATACTCTATATCCCTTTTCAATTCTCTGGCTAGATCCGTGTATTTGCTTCGTTTTTCCGTTTCCTTCGTGTCACTCTGTTGTCTGCTGGAACAGCGAAATGTACGATTTGGCAAGATAGTTCTTTCGTTGAATATTAGGACATCCGATCTTATTGCTTGTATGAGTTTATCTGTTTGCACCTCAATATTTTAGAGGATTTTGGTATTTTTTTTTCCAATACTGTATCTGGTTGATATTTGTACAATTTACCCACGTATTCGAAATGCATTTGTTTGCCTGTTGTTTAGGGTGTTTGCTGCATTCATTCATTATGTGATTCAATGTTTCGTCTCTTTGTCAACATTTATCGTTTTCCAGCATTTATGTGTTTTAGCTTAAATGTAATTAGTCCTAATCGCATTGTGTTTTGTAACTGTCAGTAAAGATTATGTTTTTCTATTTGTGTGCTATTTTGTTAGCGATTCCCAAGAATGTTGGTTTCTTTCTTATCTTGTCATTCTCATGAAACTTGCACGTAGCGCTTTTTGTTTCCACTTTTTTTCTAGTCGTTTTGTTTCTGCTGTTGGTGTTCCCTGAATTTCCATTGTGACGATGTCTCTTGCTGTGGTGATCAGCCATCCTTTGTTATGCATTTCTTCAGGTCTTTTTTCTGTCTTCCACACAGTTTTCGTATACTTACTAGTCCTCTTTCCCCTATCGATTATTTGCGCGGAGAGTGTGTCCGTATTGTATTGAGGGGTAGTGCGTAGTGCCTGGTCTTAAATTTCATAGTCTTCTGGTCAAGGTGTGTTTGTTCTTCTTCAGTCCAGCTTACGAATGGTCCAAAGTATCTTATTAATTGTACTGTCAAGATGTGTATTTTAACTTACTAGGTTTCTGCCATATAATTTGTTTTCTAAAGCTTTCTTGTTCTTCTCAGGTATTTTTATCAATCTTCTCTTTTATTACTGTACAGTTGATGGGGTCTGCTCCATGAACACTAACATATTTATAACTATCACTGTTTTCCTAGCGCCTTCATTATCTTTTAGTTGGTCAATACTATGCCCTCTATTGTGTTCAGATTTTGTCATTATATTTCTATCTGTGCACACTTTTTCATTCCAAATTTCATTCTCCACGTAGCCGTGTTTGTGTTTGTATTCTTTTTGTACTAGTTAGCTGAATTCACTTATGATGTGATTTACTGGCTGAAGAGTCTGGTCGTATTACTCAGCCGTTCCACTACCTTTATTATTATTATTATTATTATTATTATTATTATTATTATTATTATTATTATTATTATTATTATTATTATTATTGTTGTTGTTGTTGTTGTTGTTGTTGGTGGTGTTGTTGTTGTTGTTGTTATTGTTGTTGTTGTTGTTGTTGCTGTTGTTGTTGCTGCTGCTGCTGCTGCTGTTGCTGTTGCTGTTGCTGTTGCTGTTGTCGTTGTCGTTGTCGTTGTCGTTGTCGTTGTCGTCGTCGTCGTCGTCGTTGTTGTTGTTGTTGTTGGTGTTATTATTTGAACTCACTAGGCGTTTTTACACAAGTTATCGTCAGTGATTGCTCACCGTCAACAATTGGATTTTCCCTGAAGTATAAGTGACAGCAAGTCTCCCCAGAGTACCAGTACTCTCTACCTCTGTTTGATCCCCACCGTAATTGACTTTGCGGTATCGTAACATTCGCCTATTATTGATTTCTTGCTCGCAACGACCATTGGTCTCCCGTAGGATTTGGGTAGCAATAATCCTTCCCACCCTGTCAGCACTCTCCGCACTCTTCCAGTGGAAGTCTAGTTAGTGTTGTTCGCCATCGTTCTTTCCATCCTCTTTGCCCCTCTACAACTATTTGATGTGGTGTCAGCAGAGGCCGATGCCATTTCATTCTTGTTTGGGGTGGGGGATCAGCTTAAGATTATTCTTGTTGTTTCTGTTTGTTGTATTGTGTGTTTTCTGCTTTAACTTCCATTTGAATAGTTACTATTTGTAGCTTATGCAGGTTGGTTCTCGAAGTCGAGGACAGTCCTTAAGATTGGAGCTGTTTGTATCATTACGTCGTGTTTATGCTCTCTGTCATCCCTTAGATCGCTATTTCTCCTTGTATTATTTCCAGGTTGTGGGGGCCTTTCCTAGTGCTTCTATGATTATTAGTATTATATTGACTTTCTTCATGTTCCATATCTCTTTCAGGTGTCTGACAAGTTCTGTGTATTCACTCTGCTTCTCTGTCGACTTAAAATCTACTTTGTAGGCTGCTGGAACGGCGATGTCTACGATATTGCAGGGTTTTTCCTCCTTGTCGATTATTATTACATCTTGTTCTCTTTCTTACATGGGTTTATTTGTGTGTACATCCACATCCCAGAAGGTTTTATATTTTTGATTACGACTCCTGTCTCAGGTCTATGTTTGTACCATTTTCGAAATTGAATCGGTTGCACAATTCCCAGTGTACTGCTTTTGGCACGTATTCGTGTCTGTTCTTGTATTTATTTATCAAATGATCTAGTGTTTTATCTATTTGTCCTTACAGTCTGCATTTACTTGTTTCCTGGATGTATCTATTTTAGTTTTTATGTAGTGTTTCTTCATCGCAGTATTCAGTGCAGCCGTCAATAAATATTCTGTTTCTCCGTTCAAGTGTCATTTTCTGAGCAATGCTCAGCTATTTTCGTTTGTTTTTTCTCTTGTCAGTTTATAAAGCGGTCATGCAGTTGTTTTTTCTTTCCCACTTTTATGTCTTGTATTGTTATTTTTGTTTCGGTGCTTCAAGGTCTGTGTGTTAGGGCGGGCTCTCTTTATTCGATAATCAGTTTTCCGTGTTCTGAATTATGTATTTAACTAGACCTTTTCTGGGTCTTCCACACAGTTTTATATACTTACCAGTCCTCTTCCCACTTAATTAATGTTCATGTAGAGGCTGTCCGTATCGTATTTTGAGTGTAGTTCGTTGTGCATTGTCATTATTCTCTAGTCATCTGGGCAAGGTGGATGAGTTCTCCTTAAGTCCATTTTGAAATGGTCCAGAACATATCATTAGTTATAGATCTCAAGTGTTTGCTCTTTTTACAAAATATATGCTATACAATTTTGTTTCTAAGAGTGTTGTTGTTCTTTGTAAATATTATTTTCCAATCGTTTTCATTTCTGTAGCTTTGATTGTGTATGCTTCCAGAACTCCCACATATTTATAGCAACCCGGTTCGTCTAGCGCCCTCATCTCCTCTTCGTTTGGCAGTTCCATGCCCTTTGTTGTCTCCAGTTTTCCTATTTGAATCTGTAGCAATGCACACTTTTCCATGCAAAATTCAATTTGAATGCTTTGACTCGCATTCTGTCCGTATCAATCAGCTTTTCTTGTTCCTAGTTGCTTTTTGCAAATAGTTTCAGGTCGTCCATGTATATCAAGTGGCTTATTCTTTGTTCTGTGTCTTTAAGCTTGTATCCAGAATAATATTTTTGAGTATGTAGTTGGGTGAAATTATGGGTATTATAAACAGTAGTGGTGATAGAGAGTCTCTTTTGAAATGTTTATTATCATCATCATCATCATCATCATCATCATTATCATCATCATCATCATCATCATCATCATCATAATTTTCATCGTAATCGTAATCGTCATCGTCGTTTTTCTTTTTTGTTGTTGTTGTGGTTATTATTATTTTATTATTATTATTATTATTATTATTATTATTATTATTATTATTATTATTATTATTATTATTATTATACTAAGTATGAGTTATCTAACGACATATTACCGAGTGTAGTTCAATTGTAACAACACATAACTTTTACAGGAGCCTGGATGACAACCATATTCCCCGATAGCCAGCATTGTCGGCTTCTTTCATTAACATCGCAAATCAACGTATGTTCTCGTGAAATCATTGATTTTGTACAATACCGGCCGTCAGTTTAATAGTCGAAATAAGTTGGAATAAGCCTCTTCAGAAATAAAGTACTATATGGTCACTTGCTGTCGAAGTATTGATTATTCTCTGACTACTTTTTACTCCACCATTCTTGAGTCTTCATTACTTTTATGATGGCCGCATATTATTTGAGTTCCTTTATCTACTGTTTTTTTCGGCGAGAGTTTGAGTAATCTTTTCTTTTATGTTGTCAAATGCGTTTTATCTTTTAAGTCATCTGCGATTGGCCGACTCGATCTGTTATTTTAGCAATCGAAGACATAATTGTTATATGGTTGATGTTAACAGCAGTGTAGTGCTGTGTACAGTTTCAATCCTCAAGCTGATTCCAATTTGTACTTGTCTACTATTTAATTTGTGTTCACTGTGCGACTACTATTATTGCTATTACAATGGTATTCATAGTTTTTGGTATAACAATCAGTTAGCTGGCAAGATTCTGCTTACTTCATATTCGCCATGTTCCCTGCTGGAACGCACATTCTTATTATTACAAGGCAACCATCAGTATGTCTGCGTTTCGTGAATCAACCCATATATATTTTCTATGCTTTATATGATGTTATGTATTTCATTTGCCAATCGCATTTATGTTTATTCTCTCGATGTGTAACGTGTATATTTTTATAGATGTTTATGTGCACCTAAATCATAGCTGAACCCAACCATATATATATATATATATATATATATATATATATATATATATATATATATATATATATATATATATATATTTATATATATATATATATATATATGTCTTGCCTCCAAGCGAGTGAGCTCCATTAACTTGTAATGGATCGTATTACTTGCTTTCAGACGAGGAAGAGTTAGACAAAAAGTCGGTTTTTATGTGGTAAAAAATCAGCTGAAAGTTAGGGGTCACTCTATACTAGGACAGAAATAAAAATTGTGTTAGTCTGCAAAGATCTCATCCGTCAATGACGAGGATAGAAATGACCGGGTGCAATATCAAAATAGATACTAAACTTAACTCGTAGCAAACTTATGATCATGAATAATCTAGTTCTTTAAATTCATTTAATCAAATTGAAAACCAAGTCAGAATGTATATGTCGTTCATCTTGTTATCTTTCTCAAATAGGGCAATTTTCACTGTGTAACTGTATAGACCCGTATCATATCAATTCCGTGCTGAAAATCCAATTCGTTACCATAAGTTCTTATATCAGAGCATATCAATAGTTGCCAAACGTCATATGTAATACCGGGAATTAATTTACAATTAAGTTCCTTCGGTGCCGAATCAGATCGATTGAAGATTATAACCTAGCGACAAAATGAGGGATGAGAGAGACCGAAAGAGAGAGAAAGAGATACACTTATATATTAAGCGTATTGCTTTATTATATTAGATTTTCATGATGATCGATCGGTCTCTCCTCTAGAGATTGATTTCAAAATCACCCAAGAACACGGCATGCTAAACATACTTATGTGTCATCATGACCGCCCACTTCATCGGCGTATTCTTATACCGGTATTTATATATCATAACCCGACTGAAACTTTTTCTTGGACCATTTTAAGAACTGATGGTGTTATCCCAACATAACTGTTAATATGTGCCTCAGCTTATATGCACTAACATACTATCTACTCAATACTTTTCCTGAAGTAGCGTATGGTTCCGTAACTCGTTCACAATACTTCTAATTACATTTTTTAAATGAAAATGAATGGTAATATTAGCTGGGCGCAAAATGACATTAGTATTTTACGAAATATCAGGCGACACTAGGTCTTCTGACCAATATTTATATTTTTTTATTCGTAAATTTCATACGTACATAAAAGTAATCCATGGACAAGTGTTTCTGGCTGACATACGTCATCAGCATAATTAACTTAGATAAGGAGCGAACCTTCATATTGATGTCAATAGTCTAGGACCATGACGCCTAGCTTGGAAAAATGTACGATTTTAGCACCTGAATAGTTAATGCATGTTTATGTAATTGTTTTATTAGTGATTCTAGCCTTGTTTTTTTTACGCTTACTACCATTTCGATTGTTTCACTTCCTAAGTAGTAAAGATGCAGAAGAATGCATTATATATCGCCCATAACTTTATAGGACGTTTTTCCGTTGATATGAAGAAAACTTCAAGAAAATTCTGCATATAGAAATGAACAAATAGGCCTAAATGTAGAAGTACTAGCTAACAGAAAAACAACTACTTTTCTAGATGGCGCGTTAAACTTAAATAAAAAATACTTACGGACAATACCTAAAAGATAACGCCGATCCAATACACGTAGACCGAAATTTCAATCACCACCTACCAAACATTCTTATATTTAAAACATATTACGAATTTCATCAAACATAGCCTTATCAATAATTCTAGACACGAAAATGTTTTTTTTACAATACAGCTGTTTAAAGGGAGGTTACCGTGAAACCAATATACCGTCACCAGTCCCCTGCATGAAATATTCAGAGCTGACACGAAAACTTTAAAATTATAATTAAGGCACGAAATAACAAAATGCTAAAAGAGAACAGCAGAGAGGAAGAAAAAATTACAAATTACATGAAAACGTGACAAATATAGAAAAAATAACACTAAAGAGAACAAAAATACAAACACTACTAATAGTAATAACCCAACCCTTATAGTAATCACCCAAATAGAAATGAGAAAGTTGGTAATGAAGAGTACATTTGTGGTTGAATAACTCGTACACTTTGTCCACTACAAAATAAATGTCTAACCAAAAGTATTGTTTACTTAACCACAATATTAAAAAAAAAATAACAAGAAGTACTACGTGGGTATTACGTCCGTATTTTTAAAACCAGATATTACGACCACAACCGCACATAAGAACACACATAATTAAAAAGCACTAGCAAACCATTATTGGGAGCTAAAAGAAAACGGATGCTCACCAATAATTGAATGGGCAATAATACGACAGGCCAGTACATGTGGAAATTCAGACGACCCGTGTAGATTATGTCTGAATGAGAAAGTTTAAATCCTAAACTTTACAGATCCACAAAATCAATTAAACTGTAGAAAGACACAGCTGCATGCACAGAATAATGTTTTTCTTAGGCTAAAAATACATAAATAAACAAATAAGTAATAAAAACTAAACTAAAACCTAACAACTTAAAAACTAAAACCTTAAATAGAAATACACGAAACCACGATTTAAAATAAGTTCACCCATTATATTGACACAACAAAGAAACAAGATATAAGTTACTCTATAGAAAACAGAACAATAGAACAGGAAATAGGAAGTAACACTAGCCGGGCCTTTGTTCGTGAGAAGCCCAAAGATTGACAAAAAGAACAACAAAAAACCTGATTGGTTCACTAGCTCTCGCTCTTTCTCTGTATATATATATATATATATATATATATATATATATATATATATATATATGTATATATATTAATTGTATACTTACATTAAACTAATCCATTGAAAATTGTTCCTGGCTCACAGCTTTCATCAGCATGGTTAACTAAGACATGAATCGAACCTTCGATATGGATGTCAATAGTCTGGTATTTTAATTCCGGATCATGACGCCTTACCGTGAAATATATACGATTTGTATCAGCTAAGTATTTAATGTATTTGATGTAATCGTGTTATTCGTAATTGTAGCGTGTGTTACCTTACCCTTAATACTATTTCGATTGTTTCACTTCGCAACTGATATAGATGCAGAAGATTACATTATAAGGTGCCCTTTATATGACGTATGTTCGTTGATATATATATATATATATATTAATTTTCATTTTTAATAGTCAGCGTACAGCCAACTCGCTACAATCATAAAAAAAACAATTACATATATATATATATATATATATGTACGTGTGTAAGGTGTTTATATACAATATGGAATATTTAATAGAACTTACCAGAAACAATGTTAGCAACTATTCAATTCCATGTTTTTACAGGAAGAAGATAATACGACGGCATGAAAATAATGCACTCGGATGAATGAATTTTTGTTCGAAGATAAGTTTTAAGATTATAATATTAATGTCTTACAGAGAAGTCTAATATAGCCTAACTTAACTCAACCCTTGATAATTTGTATCATTTTTTTATTCACCTAAGATTGAACTTTGATTAGAATTTCAGCATTACTGCCCTGCACTCTAAGCACACGTCTTACGTTAATATAGAGAATATTATTACCGCCAATTACACTATGCGTAATAGACAAAAAGTTAGCTGATACAAAACATAGCTTTTTACAGATACACACCACTCTTCTATCAGTATATATATATATATATATATATATATATATATATATATATATATATATATATATATATATATATATATATTGCCAACATTCTGTAAAACATTATACTTGAGTTACACAGATTAACGCAATACCTATTTAGTAAAATGCTTTCAATATTCAGTTTGGTTAATCTCAAATTTATACATGCCGATGTATTTCTATTGTGTATATATATATATATATATATATATATATATATATATATATATGTATATATATACTGCATTTCTGTGAAAGCATGGAATTAATTTAGTTGATTACATTTTACTCTGGTATTTTCTGTTTAATAGTTCACATAGTATATAAACACACACACGTACCTCCATATATATATATATATATATATATGTATGTATCATATGTATCACGAGTACGTTCACTTCCTCGTCGAATCATAATCCAATAACACAAACAATTAATTAAAATCTGAAAAGAAAATATACTTTCCCAATAGAAAACCCAGAGAGTGTGTTATAATTCATAGATAAAGTCATTAAAATCCCGATGTTTCGTCAAGATAGGAGCTTTGAAATGTATGTAATAGGATGGCGACTGAATTAGCATCCCCAAAGAAATTGCACCTACATGAAACATTTTAAAATATCTCTACAAATAAAACGGCAATTAACAATAAAATAGCATTACATGCAGAATTGATAAGAATATTTTTAATGTTTTACGGAAATACAATTTATACTTTGACGCTGATTGTTATGCTCTTCCGGAGCATAAATTGTAAAACTCTTAGCTGGAAGTAATAATGGTGTGTTGTTGAAATTAACTTTAAATATGCAGCGATTTCGATTATTTGTGTTCATAATTTCTTTTCTCCAACTTTTAATTAAGTGTTTTTGTAACCTGAATATGATTCGATGAGTAATCTAAGGTACTCGTGATGAATATAGAACATTTAATAATCATTTTAAATTTAGAGCAAACGGTATTTTCAGAAAATCTTGAAAGAATAGCAAAAGTACAATTAAATAGTAGAATTATGATGTACTCGAAATATTTTAATGAATAAATATACTCATATAAATATATATATATATATATATATACATATATATATATAGGCACACATATAGATACGTATATATATATATATATATATATATATATATATATATATATATATATATATAACTAATGGATATTGCATTAATATGCCTGAATCTTACGGAAAATCTGAGTTTTTTGCACACCTAATAAACGTTGGCACCGTAAATGGCAACTATTCTTGATCGTGGAGAGAATTTAGCACATTTTAGTTGAGGTAAGGCGCAGAAAAATACGTGTGACTTCTATTGAAGATAGATTAAACGATTTTCTTGTTATCTATCTCGGCACAATGTCATTAGGCTTCCTCTGAGCTCAAAGCAGATAAGAGAACTTGAGGCATTCATGTTATTTTTACGTGTGTGTTCTAGCCGTAAGAAGCGTAATATATTGGTAGGTGTGTACGTGTCTCGGTAGATGAAGTAAGCATTCGTTATGGTCTTTCTGCTTTTCTACTCTTTTTTCTTTGTTTTTCTGGGGCTTCTATCAGGTCAATAAACATAAACCGCTGTCGCTGTCATCAATGTTCATGGGAAAACGAGGGGGCATATAAAGATTGATATAATACTCAATGCTGGATACCTTGTCTTTTGGTCCCTGTGGGCATCTTGTCGTGTATTATCATCACTCCTCATTCACTTGTTTTCTTTTTTGCTTTTTAAAAGAAAAGTAAACTCTCCGTAATTTATTATTAAATATGTAGGCTACGACTCGTTGTATTCGACTAAATAAGCAACAAATGTATTGATCACGCTCAAGGATATATAATTAATTGAAAATAAGTTGCATCTGGTGTTGATTCAAAATGAAAAATTATGTGGTTTCTCTTAAATCGAAGTCATAGAATTACTCCATAATATAAACAATTTCAATGATTTCCAGATTAAAGCGGCAAAAATAGATTTGTCTATGTTTCATTTTGTTTTAAATTTTCATGTGTTTTTTATCCTCGTCTCACGCTTTTCTTTCATTTCTTAGAGTTATTGGAACCTTCCTAATAGCGTTACACAATGTTGTTTTATGCTACCTCAGTTTGAAGGGAGACAATAACTGTGTCTTTAATGTGTTAAGCACTTATTTGGATAAGTCTAAATAATCCGTCTGCATGATACTTTTTGACGATAAAAGCAACGTCATACTATAATGCTTATTGAGTGGTTGTTGAAGAACAGGTTCTCAATTTTTTGTTACTTATAAATTCCTAGCAATAACTGTTTTCGCAATATAAAATGTATTCCCTGAATTAAACGATGAAATGTGGTGACTGTAAAAACATTATCGAATGCTTCATTCTTTATTTGTGAGTATCTTTTTTCTGCAGATAGTAACGTAAGAGACGCATGTGCGATAGGATTTAGCAATCTGTCTACCAGTGTGTATTATGCCCAGGCCATAATGCTATACAATTTAGTATCAGTAGCTACAATACTTTCGAGATCTGAATTGTAGAGGGTCTCAAGCAATTCTGATGTGAATATATAATTTATTTTTTTAAATGCATCCTGGCATTCCGCCGTCCAAGTCATTTTTTAATAGCGTATTTAGTGGGACTCGCACATTGTGCACATTTGTACATCATAATAAATTGATAGACCAAAAAGACTTTGTAGTGACGGGAGATTTTCGGGGACGGGCGTCTTATAATCGCACTAGCTCGCCTTCCGTCATGTCGTCTACCATCTTTAGCTGTAATGTTACCATGATACCTTTTTAATGAACAATTCGCATTTTACCTTGCTCAATTTAAAACATAATCTTGGATTCTCTTAAATACTTCGTGAACATGTAATGTGTAGCTTTCGGCTCTCTGCGTCGACAGATTTTTGTAGATAAGCATCACTCAAATCAACCTTTTAAAAGGTGTATCCATCGGTAGGTTTAGCGAATATATTTTCTGAACAAGTGCCATTCCTTTATTGCATGGGTCAATCTTGTTGAGAAATCAGCACAATCATAGATCTGTTTAGATTTGTTTACGTAGACGACAGGCGAAATCCATTAATTGTACTCTACTTTGTGTAATAATCCAATTTTTCCAGTCTATTAAATTAATTGTAAATCTCACTTAATGATGCGAACTGAACGCTGTCTCTTAAAAAAAGAATGGTAACATATCTGTTTTATTTCAAACTTGGCAATCAATTTTTACATTTTCGATGCCCACCAGAGAAAACTTCCGAAATGTTATTTTAATTAATTCGGCATCTAAAATTTAGATATTTGTGCAGAATGAGTTCATAAAAATAGTCCATGATTGAACATTTTTAATCCAGTCACTGCCAATGATATTGCCTGAAATTTTCAATACAAATATTCTTAATTTCGAAGTCTTTCATTAAATGTAACATTAGAGATTAGCTAGTCTTTAAATGTTATCTATTCATCAGTACGCTCTAAGTAATTTTCCACGTTCTAATATTAGTGTGTTTTACATTTTCTGCTACATTTGAACAATTATTTGGCACATTTTAGCCAGAATCAAGGTGTAACTTGATAGTTCTATTCCATATTTTACACGGTTTGATTCCAAACTATTAACACGGTTTAGGATATAAATTAATATTCTTTGGTTGATAAATTTAGTTTTTGAATTTATTTCGGTTTTTATTACGTATTTTCTTAATGTGATACTATGCTTTGCTCAATGTCACTTTAATTTTGGCGAACACTAATACAACGTTGGGAGTCTGTTGTAATAGTTTGTGGCGTTACACTAGCTTGATTTCCTACTTTATTAAGTAGTATTTGGTTGATTTCAGCATTCTTATTTGATACTAAACTCTGTGTGAAGATTAGACATTTCAAATTGTAAGAGCTATATTCCAAATATTTAAAATCGTTGTTGTTTGTGAAAACAACGCTAAAGAAAGTAGTGTATTCTTCGTCTTCTTTCGTTGTACAACTCGGACATCTACTCCTGTTGTGAGAAGCAGACAATTAATAGCTAAACAAATTAGTTAATAATTGTACCGATTCTACAAATGTCAAAATATCAAAAAAACTTTTTTTTCAAATCTGTCCCATTCGCACAGTTCGTATAATATAGATTTTAGTATCATGTAAAATATGAAACAAAACTATTTCGGGTTTCAGAGATAAGTAAAACTATTGATAGCGCTCTAAATAGCATTCTGTGAAAATCCGCTTTTATCGTCAACATTTTTAGCAGTATTCGATAACTCGTATAATTCTTTCTATTCGTGTTATTTATAAAGACACATTTCCTCAAATCTTGGCTCTAATTATTTTTATTGAAATTTCTCTGCTAGACAATATTTTCCTTTTCGATGTTCTTCTGATATTCCATTTGTTGTATTTGTGTTTACTTGAAATTTCTCTTGAAGTCGAAGTTGTTGTACGTGTTGATGATTATTGTTGTCCAACAGAAGACTTCTAAATTCTTATATTTTCGTCCTTTAACATATACTTACACATTTTTTGTTCTATTTACATGGTCGTTATTTTCCTATTAGAATATATATTCTTCACTTCTTAGCTTTTTTCCTAGTCATAGAATTTAATGTTCAAAACGTCGTATTAAACAATGACTTGGAATCATTTTACAGTACGGAAACCTTCCCTTCTTCTAATCTAATTTTTGATGTTGGGATATTTTCTTTTCTCAACTCTAGCACACTTTGTGTTTTACAAATATATTACAGCTATTAACTTCTCGCTGTGTCTGTATGACCTAACAATTTTCCAGCACACCACCTAAGTTTTTTTCGAAAAGCTTACATCGCAAGTTGTAGTAATCGTTATGTTATATCTGACATAAGTCCGAGTTCTCGTTGCTCGTTGTGTGTGCAATATACGTCTGTGTAATGTAGTGTCAGAATAAACTGAGTTCTCGTGGCCCATGCTCTAATCTTCCACAGCCGATACTAAATAAGCCAACACCAGTGGTATATTTAAAATAGTGCATTTACAGACGTGTAGAATACATTAGAAGAAAGTCTGCTCCGATACTGTTTAGTCATTCGTCGTAGTCTCCTCTATATAGTGTACAGAAGAGTTTATATAGTCACAATATAAGGTAGATCATCATCACACTAATAAAAATAACTTCACATCAAATTCCTGCTTCTATTCTATATTTATAATTTTTTTTCTTTATGCCAATATTAATTCTTTGAATCTGTAAAAAAAGAGCTTTTACTCATTTCCATTTCATGAGAAATACCGTATATAAAAATTTCAACTCACGTGTTATTTTGATTAAGTTGTGTGGGTATACACGCTTATCTTTAGATTCATGCATATGAATAATTAACGCTTTTGAATATGTCTGTACATTTTCTTCATAACTTCTTACTTACTTATTCACTTAGTTTAAATTAACTTTATTTAATGGTTCTCGATACATACCGGTGATTCAAGAACAACATCTATCGGTTTTGAATTGTTATATCACGTATATTTAACTAACATAATAAACATCAGTTATTAAATATCCTTTATTGTTTTTATATTAGGTAAAATATGAATGATTATAGTGGGAGGTATGTCTTTCTATCTCTACGAGAGCGTTAGTTGTTCGGTCTGTCTGTTAGTCTTGTATGCATGAGTTGGAGGTTGAAATTGCAATCAGTTACTACAGGCAAAGAGAGAATAGGCGTATGTAAGAATATCAATTCATGCTTTTAAATATGTGTCTCCCTTAGTTTAGATGGATGTGTTGATCATATGCCCCTCACATACTCTTGAAATAGCATTTTCAGAAGATGCCTCACCGTCCGGTAGTATTTCATACCTAAGATTTAAATACCATTTCGATCGAATGATTTTTATTTCTTATTTAGTAAAAGTTATTATCTTAATTAATCACTGAATTTATGATTCGTTATATCATCATGATTATTGGAAGCTAAAACACATTTTCTTTAAATATTCAAGAGAAAAAATCTGATATGGTAATCGTATATTTTGTAATGTTTTACTAGGTGAATAGCAAGTTTAATTAAATGTTTAATCTGTTTAATTTCTGCTTTGAGCAACGCTCTTATTATTTTGCCTATTGCTTCAGTAGTGGTGTTATGAAGAATCTTACGTTAAGGGCTGATTAATAGAAGCACTTAACATATGTTTAACATAATGGAGAAGTAATTATTCAAGTAAAGAAAATAACAGTCACCATTTAAATTATCGTCGTCTCCTTCGTCATGAAAATACTTACTAACCGAAAAAGAGAATCATTAATAGTATCGTCCACGGAAAGGAGCGAATAATAATAGTACACATTTTATATAAACGGTGTTTCCATATGCTTACTCTTAGAGTGTTATGCTTATAACATGTGCCGACATTAGATAAACGTTGATGAACATTTCAGAAATGTGCTGCTTTTCTCTCTTTTTCTCTCCTTTTCTTTCTCTTTCACTTATCCGTGTGATATTGATATACAAAATGACTGTTCAGTTACTCTTCAATAGCTATATAATGAGAAATACAATAATAATGATAATATTAACAATAATAATAGTAATAATAATAATAATAATAATAATAATAATTATTATTATTATTATTATTTTTATTATTATTATTCTATTTTCTTTAGAAAATAGCATCATGATAATAATAAAAGAAGCAAAACCGAACTAGAACAGCTAATAAATACGACCCGAATACTAGCCAGGATATTGACATGAAATTTGGAATGAAAAATTGTGAACTGCCAGAGATGAAAAGGGGTAAACTGGAGACAATAGAAGACATGGAACGGCCATGCTAATAAGAGATGAAGGCGCTAGGCAAACAATATAGCTAAAAATAATTTGGAAGTTCTGGAATAAGACACTATTAGATCTACAGAAATGGAAAAGAAGACTGGAGAAAATAATACAGAAGAATAAGGGAACTCTTAGAAACGAAATTATATAGCAGAAATCTACAAAAGGATTAAACACCTTGGCAATTAGGTACGCTATACCATTAATAGGCTGACGAAATCACAACGAAGTCACCTTTACTAGATGACTAGATAATTAATGGCCATGCATAACGCACTACGCCAAAAATATGATACTGACATACTCTACGTGCAAAGAAACGAAAGAGAATAGAATTGGTAAGTATAGAAGACTATGTGGAAGACACAAACATAGCTGCAGAAATACATTACCCAGAACAGAGAAAGGCTGATCACCGCAGTAAGATACATCGTTCTAATGAAAATCTTCGAAAGCAAAAACAAAAAGACAATCACACAAAAGTGAAAAGAAAAACACCTGGATAGATGTTTCATAAAGAATGACAAGAGTAGAAACCAACCAAAATTTCTAAGCATTGCTACGAAAATAAAACTTTAAAATAGAAACGAAATATCTACTGACAGATCCATTGAACAATGCGATAAAGACTTATTAGATGAAAGCTAAAATTGATAAAATCCAGGAAAAAAGTAAAAGTCCATTATGTGGACAAAGGGACGAAACAGTAAATTACATAATAAGTGCATGTTACAACTATCAAGAAAAGAATACACAAACAGACAAGGAAGGAAAAGTCTTGTCAAATCGTAGATGTTCGTGTTCCAGCAGACCACTGTGTTAAGCTGAAGGAAACGGAAAAACGAAGCAGAACTTGTCAGATAATTGAAAGATATGGAGTATGAAGAATGTCAATATAATACAGATAATCAAGGAACACTAGCAACAATTCCAAATTACCCTTTAAAATAGACTGGGGGAAATTAGAATCAAAATGAATCACTAAGACTATAAAATGATAGCAATGATAAAAACGGACACAACGTTAAGGAACATCCTAGAATGCGGAAACAAACAAGTATAATTTACGAACGGTAACAAGTAACATAGCACTTACAATAG
The DNA here is from genome assembly GCA_963556195.1 of Sepiola atlantica. NCBI lineage: Eukaryota > Metazoa > Mollusca > Cephalopoda > Sepiida > Sepiolidae > Sepiola > Sepiola atlantica. The sequence continues at coordinate 47,631,471 of OY744516.1, forward strand.
GAAGAAAACTACAAGGAATATTCATAATCTGGCCACCCCTCATCAAAGTAATGACACCAGCCTCGGCTGATAGCACACATAATTGTCGTGAATGGGCAACGAGTATTGGACGACCGAGGAGGGAGAACACTTATCAGACCTCTACTGGAAGAGTGCGGAGAATACTGGAACCTTAGGAAGGCGTATTGCCGCCCGACTCCCAGAGAAGAACAATGGTTGTTACTAGCGATAAATCAATGTTAAGCGGTTATTGCTATACCGCAAAGTCATGTGCAATGGTTATTCAAAAGAGCTAAAGAGCACAAGAAATCTGGGACAATTTGTAGTCACTCAGACTCAACTGAAAACCAGAGATTATTATCAGTAAGCGATCACTGATGGTGAATTGTGTGATAACTCTTAGTGAGTATAAATAACCAATGATATAAAAATTACTATAATGATAATAGTACTATATTAATGATTATGAAACTAATTAAAATGATAATAATATATTATGATAGGATAAATAATAAATAATATTCGTATATACGTTATCACTCTCCACCTCGTTTGTTATGATGTGATCGCTCGATCGCCCGATCGTCAAAGGTGCAATGCAAAAATAAGTGCTTTTTTATCTGATGTCGAACGTGAAACTTGTACTAAAATATGCGTTCTTATTCGTCACTGTAGTTCCTGGTTTTCCAAATATGGAACAATATTATCCTGTACATAAATAACATATGTATGTTTCAGTAATAAAAAGTGGGCAATACCGTGACAACGACATTTAAAAAGACAAATAAAATTGCCCTGAAAATTGCACAAAACTCTGTAGATGGACGGGACCTATGACAACGGGCAGCTTATTCACTCTGGACAAATAGAAACATTAAAACACTTTATAGGTCAATGCAACAAGCTCGTAAAAAATATCTAAAAACAAACATGTGTACCTGTGAAATTACTCCTGTGTTACCCAGGTAGACCACAACACCCATCCCCTAGTAATATGCCAGACATGATTATAGTAGACAATAACACAAATATTTTGTGATTTGTGGTATTTTGGTAAATATTCATTTTTTGATCCTAAACAATTCGCGTATCTTTGTTAAAAGCCTTAACGAAGAGTCTCACTCAGAAGAAATCCCAGACGACCCGGATCAAGTCGCCATACTATTTGAATATGAAAGGAAATCAGGAAAATATATTTAATATTAATCTTATTCACGGCAATTTATAACAGAATATGTAATTAAATAAAAACAAATGCATGTATTTAATTTGTCATTGGGTTTAGTCTTTCGCAACAGAATCAAACATATTTTAATCGGGGAGACCCAACTTTTGAATTTAAAGATTATTTATAAAATTTACTTTGACTTTGTTCAATACTAAAATGGTCATTGTGTATTCGCTTAAATAACGCAGTTAACTAAGACTTGAAATTAAACGATCGTGTACAGTTATGATGCCTTTTTGAATGTAACTTTTGAATGGGTTTGTATATGTTTGTCTTAATTGTATATCGTTACATAAAACAATGGGCATTCGAATTTAGAATTTGTAATTAAATTAGTTTTTGTTTTACACATTATTTGAATCAATAAATCAGTCGACAAACGCATGTTTCCATATTTCCTCCTGACAACAACGTTATCTTAATATTTTAGTAACTATTTTACATTGCATATAATCTCATTATTTTTTAATAGAATGTGTTATATATTTTCAATGGTTTACAATTATTGTTTATAAAACTGAAGGTATCATGTTTATAACCTGTATCTATATTATTGTCGAAAAAGGGAGAGTAGAAAATGGATCTTTCGTTCACTTTGGACAACCTCGTAACTCTCGTATTCCTTAGAATATTTCTATCTAACACTTATTGTTTAGTAGTTCTTGGCATTGGAATAGTTTTTTCTACATTATTATAGCAGGAGGTGTTATACCTTGTCTGGAGTAATTTCTATTAAATAGAAAAAATAAAAATAATGTTAAAACACAAAGTATCATTTACGTAAAAAAGTGAAATTATTTTTATTTAAATTCTGTATTTAATTAAATTAATACTTTACTGTTCAGAATTTTCGTCATAATGAATTTATCAGAAAATTCATAGTTCGGGTGATGCAATAATCAATTTTACTGGACAAATTCGTATTTATTGCGAGGTTCGCTGAATACCAATTTATTTTTCAGACCCTTCAAGCAGAAGTGTGATTATTTTTTCTAAAATTTAAAACATATAATGGGTTGCAATCAAAATTAGAAAAAGATATAAGGCATTATATATTAATTTTAATAATCGCGAGAGGACATGAATTTGTGGCAAACTTCTTTTCGCGTAAGTAAGTTTACCTCACGCTAGAAGGGTACTCTTCCATTTCTTCATACATATTGGTAAAATGTTATTATCAGAATGGTTGTTATAATGAATTAAATCGGAAAGTTTAGTGTGTGAATGCTTAAAAATATTTTATTAGAATAATGCATAATTATTGTTACATATAAAATCCTGTAGATTGAGACATGCCAATTATTTAATGTGTAAACATTTAATGAATGGTGTGTATTAAAACGATGACACCAACTGTTGTGCGTGTGTCAAAGAATGTCTACGTAGCTTAATTAACAAAATGTGTGTTTAATCGTTGACACCTTTCGCGTCAATTCCAAATATAGTTTTAACTTTGTCTACTCGAGCTTTTAGCCAATATTTAACTATATGTGTACATACACAAACACACACATTGATATATATATATCCTCAACTCTGTCCGCAATATAGGCCAGCTTCGAATTTCGGAAGCTATCCTCATCTCTAAATTTCGCCCTGCCTTGAATAACAGATTCGAGTTGTCATCTCCCTTCATCCTCTGATTCTTACATCCTCACACTCCCACCTCCTCACACTCCCACCTCCTCACACTCCCACCCACAACTTACTTACCTTTTTTTTTTTTTTTTTTTTTTTTCTTTTTTTTTTTTTTTTATAATCCTCTCTCTTCTTATTCCCCCCCCTTCCCCTGCTAATAAAATTAGAAAAAAAGAAAGGAAAAAAGAAAAAAAGGTCCCATCCTTGGCTTTTATCCACTTCACAACTCAAATTCCTTCTCAAGTTTCCAATCTCATTTCTAAAGTCTGAATATATTATTTAGAATAAGTTATCTCCCCTTGACAGTAAATTTAAATTTAGATTTGAAGAGAATAAATGAAAAAAAAAAAAATAAATAACTAATAAAAAAAAATAAAATAAAATAAAATAAATAAATAAATAAATAAATAAAGATTGATGAGTCATGTAAAATGAAACATAATAAAACTTAAAAAAAAAATTGGTATATTACTAAACTAATGTTTATAATGTTTTAACCTTAGTTATGTGATTGCTTAATGGAATTTTGATGTTTTCTGCGTTCCTAATCCACTTTACAACTCAAATTCCTTCTCAAGTTTCCAATCTCATTTCTAAGGTCTGAACATATTATTTAGAATAAGTTATCTCCCTTTGACAGTGAATTTAAATTTAGATTTGAAGAGAATTAATGAAAAAAAATAAATAAATAAATAAATAAATAAAGATTGATGAGTCATTTAAAATGTAACATAATAAAAAAAAAAAATAAATTTAAAAAATTGGTATATTACTAAACTAATGTTTATAATGTTTTAACCTTAGTTATGTGATTGCTTAATTGAATTTTGACGTTTTCTGCGTTCCTACTCCCAATTGTTTTCCCCTATAATACGATGATCTGACACCGGTTTTTCCACGTTTTTCCGACCCTCTCGGCCTTCTATTGTTGTCTTCTGATAATGAAAGTTGTTCTTTCGAAAATTTAAGATTACCCTTTGCCGATCTGTTACTTACCAAAAAAAAAAAAAATACTATTTGGTATTTAATCAGTTTTCGTGAATTTATTAATAAATCGTTTTGAGTTTCATTCTCTCCCTGCGTTTATTTCTTTTCACTTTTCCATCTCACGGCAACCACATCGCATTGCTATAGCCTTGGACGACTAATTTACACTTATATATATATATATATATATATATATATATATATATAAATATATATATATATATATACATATATATATATATATATATATATATATATATATATATATATATATATATATATATATATGTATTGTATAATTGAGAAGCATTCCCTCCCTTATACATGTTATATTAAACAGGAGTGCCAACTTCTGCTTATTAAGCTTTTGATCCGTTTTTTCTAGTCTTCCTACGAAGGATTTAATGTTTCGGGTTGCAGTGTTCGCCTCCCCATAATGGAAACGTTGTTTATACGCATTAATTAACCAAACATCAACCATTCTCGTTATAAGGGGGGGGATGAAGGTGTATTGAAGTGCCGTTGACATAATTTTAAAGAGCTCCTTCTTGATAGATTCACCAATTTTGCAACCGCCTGACGACGACCGATGCCGGTCGAAAACATTCGCACAAAAAACGGAGATTTTTTACACTCCTTGGATTATAACATCACATCAGTCGTACGAAGACTAGAAAAAAACGGATGAAAAGCTGAATAAGCATAAGCATAAGAAGTCGATGAGGTGATTCGAAATATGTTTATATCAGAATGATTGATACTATAGACACTGTGTTGTATGCCTTTTAGTAGAAACATTCTAAAAAGTTATAATTGACTTTTGAAACCAACCATTCGATTGTTTGTACACCACATGCGCATCCTGAAACTTTCGATTAAACTTTCGATTATTTTCTACAACTAGGCGAGTTCATAAACTTTCGATTCTTTTGTACGCGAGAGGCGCGTTCATAAACTTTCGATTCGTTTTTGTACACCAGAGGCGCGTCCATAAAATTTCAATTTATTTGTGTAAACCACAAAAGTTTAGGCTTTAAAATCACTATCACTACTAATTTAAACCAAATAGATTTCCTCGATACTACTCTTAACCTAAAAAAGAATACTCACAAACCCTACCATAAACCGAATGAATCACTTCAATATATCCACAAAAACTCATGCCATCCACCATCAACCATCAAAAACCTTACTAAAAATATAAGCCTAAGAATTTCAAACCTCACACAGTTTTCACACCTGCCGCTCCATATTATAATAAAGCCCTCCGCGACAGCGGATTCCACGATGGAATCTCATACATCCCTAACCAGAATATTCCACAGAACAACAGCCGCAAAAGGAGGAGATCGATTATCTGGTTTTCGCCGCCCTTCTCCAGCAGAACAAAATCAAGAGTAGGTCATATTTTTCTTTCATTATTAAACAAACATTTCTCTCCAACACACAGTTTACATAAGTTTTTCAATAAAAACACCATCAAGGTCAGCTATTCAACCATGCGGCCTGTAAGGAGTTAAATCACCAGAGAACAAAGCACGGCAGTCGACACCGGATGCTCATGCCAAAATAAAAATTCTTGCCCCCTCGAGGGAAATTGTAAGGTTGACTCAGTTGTATACAAAGCTGTGGTTACGAGCCAAACTGATAACAGTACAGATGTATACTACGGCATGACACAAGGTTCCTTTAAACAAAGGTATTATTCACACCTATATTCCTTTAGAAACAAAGATCGCGCAAACACATCTTTGGCTAAACGAATTTGGGAACTAAAAGAAGAAGGAACTCCCTTTTCTATAAATTTGAAAATCATAGAGAGAAAACCCATTTATTCACCTATATCTAATGTTTGCCATTTGTGTAATGCTGAGAAGTTCCATATTTGTAAGGCCATCATGAACCCAAACACCAGATGTCTAAATGTGCGCGATGAGGTTTTTAAAGGCTGTATACATCGTAAACAATATATTGATATTTTTTTATTTACATATTGATATTTTAATTATATATTGATTTTTGATTTTTTATTTATATATTGATTTTTTATTTATATATTTATGCATATTTATATTTTCATTTTAATTTGATATTTATTAATTGAAACCATCGTGAAATATATACACATATATATTTATTATAATATAATAATAAATAGTTACTTCCCCTTTTTTAGATAATTTAATTAATTAGAGTTACGTACCTTTAACCGTTTTCTATATATAAATAATATTTTATTTTCTCTTAATTAATGTTTTTATTATTATAAATTTAATTTAATTTTATTTTATTTTCCCTTATTTCTTTCTTTCTTCTCTCTCTTTCTTTCTTTCTTTCTTTCTCACTTCTAAATATAGAATCTCTTACTTAACGGCTTTTTTTCTGATTTAAGCGTCTCATCAGCTTTTCATTTAAAATTCTTTGTGCATAGCGTTTTATAACGATTATAAATGTTTTTTGAAGAAATTCCATCATTTACTATTTCAGACTATGCTGACGAAGACGGAATCGGGAATTAAACCCTTTTCTTGTCAGAAACCACTGGTCCATGTCTGAATCAAATCTGTATTTAAAAATAAATATATATATATATATATATATATATATATATATATATATATATATGGATGAGAACTTGACTGCGAACTAGACACTGCCCCCGAGTGTAGTAGATATATCTGTATAGGGATTTATCAGGCCAATCTGACATCAAGATACTTCTTCTCTCTAAGTAAACACAGACTAAATATTCAGAATAACATAATATTCGAAGTCCAAATAAGATATTGGCGGGATAGCTTCCCCACACTGGCTTACACAAAGAATGGTGAACCTTATACAAATGATGTTTCATAGTGTATCAGCACTAAGCTTGATACTCCACTAGACTAGCTTAATTATTGCCCTGAAATCGAGTAAGGCCATGAGCTTACAATAAAGTTATACAATAACGTAGTTATCTGGTTTACGGAGAAAAGGAAATGAAAGTTCTTAACTACTTTACAAACTCAACTTTTGAGATGTAATGAAGAACATTTCGAATATCTATGTATCTGTTGTAGAGATCAAGAGTTAGCTCCAATTATTACACACACACACACATACATATATATAATTTATATATATATATATATATATATATATATATATATATATATATATATATATATATATATATATATATATATCACAAAGAAAAATGAAGAGTCATTTCAAGAAATATTCTTAGATTAATCAACCTAGAAAAGTAAAGGAAATGTTATAACACCTGGAAAAGTAAAGAACAATAACACTCTTTCGTCTTTAAAGTATTGCAGCTATAGTCGAAATTTGGAAACAATATTACATTATTAAACTAAAAATAAATGGTTATATGTTTACTCTTTAAAAAAATATCACTTGAAGGCACTGGAAAATGACTGAGTTTTATTTTATAAATAGCATCCGAATCTTTGAATTTTTTTCACGCAGTCAATGTTTCCTGCGATAATAAAAATATTTGATTTAAATAAAAAAGTTAAAATTCTAAAATAGTTAACTATCTAATTAATAATACGCACTTTCTGGGCGGAAAAAAATAAGTGACAATTATAAACATTTAATAAAACAAAAGTGAAAGTAAAAAACTAAACCAAAAAATAAACATTAAGAATAAGAAAATGTTTGGCATATAAATGACACTGACAATAATGAATCAGAGTTTTAATTATTTGTTAATTAATACATCACGTGTAATAATTAAATTAAAACAAATTATAATTGTTTGATTATGAAATTTAAGTTTTGTCAACTAATCTACGTTGTTAGGTTAAGTAACATATATTAGAGTTTGCTTAATTTGACAGTTCATTTAATTAGTTATTTATTACAGTACCGTTTTCGATGAATTAAAAAAATATATATTTTACCTAATTTTGTCAACTTTGATGGAGAAAAAAATGTAATTTTTAAAAAAACTTTTATATTTCGCCTTTTTACGTTTACCCCTTGAGATGTCGAATTAGACTGTATCATAAAAAAATGTTATAGTCGTAAAAAAATGCACTAATTTTATCAATTTTATCAATTTTACTGCATTATTTTATCACTATTTTTATTTAAATTTAATTTTTGAGTGAAACTTTTTATATATTTGTTAACGTAAATTAATAAATCTATTTAAAATAAGTAAATTTGTATACGTACACTAAGTAAAAAAAATAAGTGTACATCAGTCAATATTTATTTATCTAAATATATCAGTCGCGTTTTCATGTCTATTCAAGTGATATTTTTGAACAATTAATTAATAATTATTTATTTTTTGGTGGTATAATCTGATTCAGACTTTAGCTGCACTATTTTAACAACTGTTAATAAAAATAAGTGTTATTGTCCTTTACTTTTCCAGGTTTAATAAATTGTACTTCCCTTTTCTAAGTTTATTAATTCGAGAATATTTATTTGCAGGCGCCTCATATCTACTTTTTTACGGACATTGCACCGATATTAAAAATGTAATGATTGGAAAAAGAAAGAACATCTTTTGTTTTGTATTTCATGTAATGAAAGAAGAAACAATTGGAATAACTATTTGGACGGTGTAAATAACAATTTTTTTAAATAGTCATTTAAGAACATAGACACATATGTTACGATGTTTGAATTATCGTCGCGATGTTGTCCGAATTAATTATGAGTGTATTTCTGTTCACTTTTAATCTATATCCGTGTATCGTAATCAGTGGAGACGCGTGTATAGTAACTTTAAAACTGCAGTTCTTTCAAGTTATTTTTGCTCAATATTGTCGATATACTTCAAAATAATAGATTCGTTTTTTTTCTTCTGTTTACGTGTATATTACTCAACCGTTAAGTTTAATTTTAGTAGCCAATCCCAATTCATGTAAACATCATTCTTAAAAAAGGCATGCATTGAGCTATGAGATTCCCACTTATACTTATTTGGTGTTTGCTTCTTGTGCGTATACGCGAGTCAGACAACGGCACAAATGCAGATAAGAATTGTCGCTCCCAACAGCTACGAGTCTTCTATTCGTGTTATGCTGGAGAATACAGTGGTTGTTTTAGAATCTGTGTGCGCTGTGTTTATATACCGCTCAACATATTCTTGAATGTGATAAATTGTAGAATTCAGAGTGGGATCTAGCTTAAAATGCCCAATTTCTAAAAATATTAAGACGGATACTGAGAACTTTGTGTTAAATTTAGTTTTTGCTTTCGTTTTTAACATGGAATAATAGTTTACGAAAGATCACAAAGTGTAGCCGTATATTTAATAAAGACGAACATTTAAAGGACTTACACAAATAAATAAATCTTTTTGACATAATCTCCGCGTACATCTTGTTTGAGATTAATGCCATAACCAATTTCATTCTTACTAATTAACGTGACTAAAATGGGATTTCACCCTAATTTCTTTATTTAAAAAATGTTTGAATAATAATTTTTCTTTTCGAATTCTTTTTAGATGAGAATTAATAACTTGTATTATTTGGATAGCTATTTCCGAATTGGTTATTGTTTTCACACTGTTTCGACCGATGTAACCTCGGGCTTTCTTTATGTCAAACTCGAGAATATATGTAGAATTTAAAAATTAACCTTTTAATTAATTAACGAGGATACATTGTTCTCATTCTGTCACCCATGGTCGGGTAGAAGTGTTAATTTATTAGTATGTTATTTTAAACAATAATCGCCTGTAGTACGGATTGACCCTTCAACCTCCGGATAAAGGCGTGTATTAAAAATCAGTTCTCAGGGAGAGTATTGTAAGTGTTGAACGTGGAATTCTTTCTAATAAGTAATCATAATAACTAAGAATAACATAACTAATTAATTATAATTTCTACCAGGTCATGGTTGACGGAATTCGAACAATCTCGTCCCGTTGATTAAATAAAGGGTTTAGTTAAGCATTTCCCAATTTCGAATCTTAGGTTCTAGTTTATAAATTCGAAAATATATTATACCTACAGAAGGTCGAGGTTATATTAGTCGAAACCTTGTGAAAATGAAAACCAAGATGAAAATAATAGGCCGAATAATTTAAGCAGTACAACACTAAATCATTTTTTTTTAAATATTGTTTTAATGAGTAAAAGCTAAAATCAGTAAATCTGTAGATTTACATCTTGTGAAAAATAGGGGGAGCGGTGACTCAGCAGAGTGTGGCTGCTGGCGACTGAAGATGTTTTTCCAACATCTAAGAAGAAGGGCGATGTTCGCAGAGAATTTATATCAGTGGGGATGCCGTTCAGTTGTTATATAAACCTTCCTCACTACTGAAGATCGTTACTCGTCAATTTGTCACCAAACTACAGAAGTTATTAGACCTAAAAAGAGGGTCGCGAATGAAAGTTTACATTTTTTTCGCAACCCCACTCTTCAGCTAGCTTCACTCTTGGTTACTTATGATTTTTTTCGCGCAGTGAAGCCAAAAATGAAATGTATTTTAGAGTTTAGAGCGGTTGATCAGTTTAGAATAAAAATTAAGCGTAAAATGATCACTTATTTCGGATTATTCCAAGTTTTTAGCACAATTAACTCAATTTTTGTACCACTAACACTAAGTCTGAACGGCAAAGGTGCAAAACTACACGTAACAACCTAAATATTTAAAACACCCCTAAAAAGACGCAAATTACTTATTTTTCATTACGAAAATAAAGTTAAGTTTCCTAAAAAATGCCCACAAATAATTGATCATTTACCGTTAAATGTATATGTAAAACTGATCCCTCTCTAAATTCTAAACAGATAGGTTTTGTCTTAACATTTTTTAGTGTTCAAACGTACTCACCTTTAGACTGTAGTATATTACTTTTGGGAAGAGGGGGGGGATTTTAATGTACATTAATACGATAAAAATCGAATTTTTAAGCAAACTTCATAAAAAAACAAAAAGACAAAAAACAAATAACGTTATTGTTTGATTTGAAAACAATTACCGGGAAAATGGTCAAAGAAAATCAATTTAAATAAGTTATTTGTCTTTTTTTACTTCGTCTCATATTACGAGTAGAATATGTTTAAAAAACTTGACGGCAGTTTTTTGTAAAAATTATGCATACTTTTGTATATGTTATTTTCGTTTTACACAATGTTAAAACAATGGGTGACACTTTTCTAAAACAGCACCCAGTCGCCACTGATCGTAATGATTAAGAATTAAATAATACTGTTCTGTTATTTGTTAATTTACCGGTTATTAGTTTTATTTTTATATAAAATGAAATCATAACCTCAAAATATTTTACACAGATTACTCTATGTTGTTGTTTCTTATTGATACTTTCGGATGCGGGTTTACTTATTGACTCCCTCAGGCATGTTTCTATAATTTAAGCTTAAATAAAATACAGTTTTTAAACAAAAATAATAAATTGATTTAAACATGATCAGAAGCGTTAGTGAATTTTCATTTCATGACATTTTACCTTGCATCTTTTTACTAATTTTTGTGTATAATGCGACCAACATCATTCGATTCCTCATGCATTTGTCTATCACATGAGATAAAATTATTTTAAAATATATGAGAAAAATTATATTGAAGCTTATCGGATGAGTTACTCTCCTGTGCGTTGTACATATTTTAATGTATTTTTTCTACTGGAACAAATGTTAATTGTTTATGGCAAAATGTAGCGTTATTAGCGTCTCAGATAGTGACAAAAAAAACGAATCAAGTTTTATCTAAAACTGAATTACTAACAAAGATTTGAAGGTTCTGCGAGTGACAGAATTGCGACCTTAGAAACCCCATACACCAACAGGCATAGTGTATGATATATATATATATATATATATATATATATATATATATATATATATATATATATATATTATAGACGCTAAAACGAGTGTAACTATGTTTTAATAAAGCATTACTTAAAATAACATACACACATTTTATGTAAAGCTATTTATTTTCTCTTTAAAATATTCTATGAAACTTATTTTTAAGATTTTGAACAGAGAGAAAGAGCAATATGGCAATGTTACGCATCGTGTTTCTTAGAATATATATTAAATATTTAAAATTATCTTTTCATTGGATTAGATTATTTCTACTTTTACAAATATATATATATATATATATATATATATGTGTGTGTGTGTGTGGGTGTGTTTGTGTGTGTGTTGACATGGCATTTAGAAGACGCCTAAGGCGTTATAATACGAATTGATTAGTGTAGATTGTCACCAATATTAATGTAATTTTATATATTTAAATGGATATAAATATGTAAATATAGATAAATATATATATATATATATATACATATATATGTATATATATATATATATATATATATATATATATATATATATATACTTACATTTAGTCAGTATCGTATGATAGAGCAGTGGTAGAAGCGCTGACTGTCAGTTTGAGACACTAAGTGGGTCAGCCGCATTGAAGAGCTGTGAAACAACGAAACAGTCTGTACGTGGATAGCTATATATATATATATATATATATATATATATATATATTATATATATATATATATAAAAGAATATAGACATAACTAAAGCTATATACACACACACGCACACACACACACATATATATATATATATATATATATATATATATATATATATTTCCCGATAAGGTTAAGGCCCTCTATATAAGTGTTACTGTAAGGTACTTGATTTCTCTTTTTTATTATTGAATTCTCCAGCAGTAAGTCAGATTGCGATATTTTGAATTCAGTTTGTATCCCTTGGAAGTTCAACTACATTTTTTTCTTTAGACCCTCTATTTTTCTCTTTCTATCTATCTATCTATCTATCTATCTATCTATCTATCTATCTATCTATCTATCTATCTATCTATCTATCTATCTACCTCCCTCTACATCTCTCTCCCTCCTTATCTCTCTCTCTCTCTCTCTCTCTCTCTCTCTATATATATATATATATATATATATATATATATATATATATGTGTGTACGTGCAGGATTTTTAGAACCTCACCGACGCTTGTAGCAAATTCTAGTTTCTGCTCATAATCATGAGGCTGAAGCTGCTGGAAGACCCTTATTTTGTATGGAAAGGATGTCTATGTTATGCAACATCCTATGTATAAAGGATCGTGAAACTCCCAAATGTTGGGATCTTCTGATTGAAACTGTTAAGTCTTCTTCCTGAATTCTTTTAATTTTTCCCGATTGTCTACAGTTCTTACTGAATGGGATTTTCCTGATGTCGGAGGGTCACATACTGCAACTTTGTTTTTGTTGTAAACGGCTTATTATGGCTATAATGGCATCTACACTTGGTGCATCTCTAGTGTTAAAATGTCGTGGGTAAAAATGCTGAGTCTCTGAATTTGACCCAATGTGACTGTAAGTACCATTGTGCAATGTGGGTGCATTCTTTATTGTTGTATTTGCTCATGATAGCGTCGGATAGATAGCTTCAATTTCGCTGAAAAATAAGAAGAAAATATTTAATAACAAAGAAGTTATGATTTTCTTTAGGTGCTAGCGACGCCCTGTATATATATATACAGGGTAATGCAAAAGTCGCGCATTGGTTTGTTTAGGTGATAGAAACTAAAAATTTCAAGTAATTTACTAGGCTTTTCTGATGAATAATAAATTTAGGTTATTTTGTTGCAGTAGGTTTTAAAAATAATATGCTTTAAATGGGCACCATTTTCGGTCTCACAAAGACGGGCTCTAGTTAGGGCATTTTCCATTACATTTCTTAGAATAACTGGATATAGTTCTTGGATTTCATGTCTGATATTGTTTTTAAGCTTCTTAAATCGTTGTAGGCTTGTTCACATATACCCTTTCCTTAAGATAACCACAAAGGAAAAGGTCAGGGGCTGTTAAATCCGGTAGACGTGAAGGTCAGTTAAAATCAGAAAATCTGCTAATCAAGCGCTCGCTATACAATCCCCTTTAGAGCGCAATACATTGTCGGGCAGTGTGGGCAGTAGCTCCATCTTGTTGGAACCACATTTCTGGGTTGTCCTGAACAGCTGGCCTTAAAAAAAAACAATCATTTGTTGATATCGCTGTGCAGTTATCGTCACCGCGACACGTTCTTCGTCTTCAAAGAAATATGGACCGATCACTCTTTCCGAGGAAACACCACACCATACGGTACATTTTAGTGGATGTAATTCACGCTGATGAACGGTTATTGGATTTTCAATGGCCCATATTCTGCAGTTTTGCTTATTTACGAACCTGTTCAGATGAAAATGGGCTTCGTCGCTCATTATCAGCTTATGGATATACTCATATTGTTCTCTGGCTAATTGCTGAATGTGAACAGCATAAGCTACGCGTGATTGCAAATTTGTGGGTTGTAATGCCTGTACCAATTGAATTGTGTATGGAAACAGATGCAATTCACGCAAAATTCTTTGAAGTGACCTTCTGGACATCCCGATCTGAGTGGTTCGTGTTCGAGTTAAGGTGTCGGGATTTTCATCAATGCTATCCTCAACGCGTTCTACATTTTCCGCTGTCCGTACTGAACGTGGTCTGTCAGATCGTAGAAGATCACTGACTGAACACTGCTGCCGAAATCGTAACACAAGACGATCAATTGTGGTCTGACTGCGAGATTGTCTTACATTATAATGTCGACGATAGGCTCTTTGGGTTAAGGTTAGTGAACGATGGTTTCCGAACTAAAGTTCAATAATTTTGGTTCGTTGTTCAGTGCTATATTTTCCATGATATATTATCAATGTTTATATCTGTAATATTCTGAGAAATCAGGAGAAAATTTGATGAAATGTGAAAGTTGTTACAGATTCAAACTAATGCGTGACTTTTGCGCCACCCTGTATATCTCTCTCTCCATATATATATATATATATATATATATATATATACACAAATAACTAAATGTGTACACACACATACAGACACGCTCATAAACACACACACACAGACACACACATATATATATATATATATATATATATATATATATATATATATATATATATATATATGGGATGAGAAGGATGAAGGTAATTCGACGTGATGGGAAAATGAAAAAGGAAAACCAAGAAATGGATGTTTTTTATGTGTACATCAACGTTTCGTCTTTATTTATAAGACTTCATCAGGATGATAATATAGAGAAAAAATCTCATGCAAGTACAGATACATGTAGGGTAGACATATTGGGACGTCCACACAGTAGTGCCCATTATTTTATTTTATTTTTCCTCCCAATATGTCTACCCTACATGTATCTGTACTTGCATGACATTTTTCTCTATATTATCATCCTGATGAAATCTTATAAATAAAGACGAAACGTTGATGTACACATAAAAAACATCGATTTTTTGGTTTTCCTTTTTCATTTTCCCATATATATATATATATATATATATATATATATATATATATATATATATATATATATATATATACATTTATATATATATATATATATATATATATATATATATATATATATATATATATATATATATATATATATATATGCCCACCCAAGAATAAAACATACAAAAATAAAATAAATCTATAACAATTATGTGAGTTATCGTACTTCTGTTTCTTCATCATACAAGACTTTTTCGATCTTTAGAGATATTTATTCGTGTTGTACGTTGTGAGTTTTAGTATAAAGTCTCACATTATCAATCAGCTGTTTGGCATTGATATTGTGATGAACACTGCGTTTTATGTGGGTGAAATCCTACCGATAAATTACTTTCTCTTAAAATAGGCTACGAGTCAAATTCAATTACTGTCGAATCAGAATTGACAGCGGCCATCAAAGCCTGGGATACCCTATACGGGTTTACGAAAGCATTACCGTCATCACCACCAGCGAACCGTTTTTCATTGGTTTCTGCTCGTATTTGTCATTAATTCGCAGCGTAAAAGATAGAGAATCCGCAAAACTTAGAGACCCAGAATGGACCAAATAGGTCACCGGTTGCTTTGCTGTTCTTTGTACTGTTTACTATTCCCCCGGTGATGTGAACTCTACATAACTATTAACCAATCGAGTCTGAGATTTATATGGTTATAGGTGTGTTCTCTATTTCCAGATGGCAACACCCTTTTTCAGATTTTTTTGTGTTAGTTTTGTCTTTCAAATTATTATTTTTTTACCTATTCACCATGATTATTTTTATTTTAAGAATAATTCTATCTGTAGAAGTCTTCTTCTTTTTCTTCTTCTTCTTTCGTTCTCGTAATTGTTGTATGTTTTCTTCATTAGCTTCCGCCATAGAATATGTTATGTTTTTCTTCGAATTCCTTACTATGTTTGGTTGTTTATTTTGCACAGCCTATATCGCTTGACCAATCGTAACTAAATTTAGACAAAATATGGGTCCTGACTCTGAAATGATATAATTCTAGGATATGTTGGTCTAAGTTAAGATCCAGATCATTGAAAATCAATGTCGCACTTTATCGATGACTTTAGTGTTGTCAATTGTAGAGACTCGCCAATTGCTCATTTTATAACCAAAAAGGTTATATCATATATGTGTCGAAAATTCCTTCGACGCCAACGGATTGTTTTTAAATCAGAATATGGTCAGGTGTAAAAGCCCTCGTCAATCACCAGCAACCATATTACACGTCGGCCATTTAATTTCTTTTCTATACATTAGATTTGACTGGGTTCTTTAACATTACCCTTGAAAAGTATGGCCATGTTTAAAATCTTGACTTAAACTTTCAATGTTTTACAAAGTTGATGTATCTATGTTATGTCCTTTTAAAACAGTAATTACCATGCAGAATTTAAGCGTCAGCTGATAAATACATTTTTAATTTAGCAACATTACCATAGTATAACCTGTAAAATAATGATACAATCTGGAGATGTCTGTGTAGATAAGAGGCTGGCTCACACTTACGTTGTCAGGTTGATGTGTGCAGTCTCACAGCTGATTATTGTTTCTAGGTCATATTTTGTCGAGCCCTGCATTGGTTTATTTTCACACTTTTCAGTCGTTTTTTTTTTCTTTCTGAATATGTCTCGTTTTGTTAATAATTTAGTTCGGTATGATTATTTTGCTTTTTTCAAAATGTCATTCTTTCTTTTATACAATTCTACAACATTTGTTTCTAAATATTCTCATTTATAATTTTCGTCCATTTTTGGAATATTTTCGTATTTTCTTTCTTCTTCTTTTGTCCTTATCTCATAATGTTTATGCAGTGTATATTTCTCATTGTGAAATGTTCCTGATGCCTTTTTTAATCACTGTCTCCCTCACATCTCACTATATGCATATTATCAGATCAGTCAAATTCTGTAATAAGTTTATTTGAGTGTGACTCGGAAGGGTAAAAAAAACTGAGTAATAGACATTAGACAAGTAAAAAAAATTAGAAAACAGTGCATGTAAAATAGTGAAAACGAACAAATAATAATTTAAAAAATCGATATAAACATTAGTCTGTGTATAACTGTCTATACTATAAACACAAACTATCCGAAAGCCAAATACAAAATGCAACATTTGATTCAAAACTATCTGTTGTCACTTTCGTTATTTGTATTCTAATTAATGTGTGGGTTCAAACTTGTGACTAAAGGAGAAAAAAGAAAACAGAAAATCTCAAAAGTACACTGCGAAGAAGAAATAATTGAAGATGTCAAAACCACAATAGAGAGTGGGTGTGAGTGCGCTTATATGTATGTATACACACACACACACACACACACACATATATATATATATATATATATATATATATATATATATATATATGTATATATATATATAAATGTACGAATGCATACGTATGTTAGATTAAAGTGGTGTGTGCCTATTGAAATATGTTACTGTGTCTGAGCAGATATGTAACCTGCTCAATTTTTCTTATTTGCTCCACCTCATTTCCAACCAACACGATATGCTAGAATGTTATGTGCCTACGTCTTCCCAGTCTAAATAGTATGGCTGGAAAGAGGCGGGTGTTCTATAATGTCGTTGTGTAAGCATGTATACACATACATAGCCAATAATTTTGTTATGAATAAAAAAAATTATAATATATATATGTATATATATATATATATATATATATATATATGTGGGTGTGTGTGTGTGTATGTATGTGTGTGTGTTTGTCTAGGTTAAACTACGAATCTAATAAACTGTTATAGTACCTTACATATAACGGACTTTGGAAACTTCCATTTATTATAAATAATGGAAGCAACTGCCCATCAGTGTTAAATCAATCCAAGTCTATACGAGAAGTCAAGACTGGCGTACAACCATTTTTGTTTTTCTATGTATCATATGCTTCTTCAATATATTTCTGATTTGTTAACTCCTTGTTTTTGCATTTCATTCCTGTTCCTTTACTGAGCCACAACAACTAGCAACGAGGTATTCGAACTTACACAAGACACAAAGACAACATTAAGATGTTTTTGACAACCTTAAAAATTGCCCCACAATAACTGGCGACATGTTATTTCGAACTTACACCACCAGAATAATTGTTGGCGTTGTTACAGTGAGGGATTCTTTGAGAAACTTAAAATAGAAGGTCAACACTGGCGACAAAGTATACTAAAGGGTTTCGATAACTTTAAAAAAAGAATAACGTAGAGAAAAAAAAACGGCAAATTTACCTGACCACATTTTAGCTGCTGAACACGTAAAAGACCACTTTATTTTTTTCTCATTGGCAGCAATTCATTTATTTTTGTACATTGCTATTCTGACACTGTTTTGAATGGGATATATGATTTTTTTTACTCTCCAAAGAGGAATAGTCTTATTGCTGAAGGAAAGACAATTAAAACCGTATTTTTAAAAAAAATTTCTGTAAGACGGAAATGCTGTCTGTAAATGCTAGGGTTTCGTGAAAAGCATACTACGAATGAAAAAAAAAATATGTTAATGGTTGTTGAAGAAAAATAACTGAGAACAAATTATACTCTTTTACAACGAAGATTACGTTTAGCAGCGTAATATAAACGAAAGAATTTATAAAAGCCGTATTGGATGAATACGCATTGTAAACATGTAAGAGTGTTAATAGACTATGACAAAACTGGTGAAATTCAAATGACACAGCAACAAAAAGCTGAGGAAAAGTTTTGAAAGCTGCTACTAGAACAACGAAGAAGCCTACGAGAGGCTACAAAAACAGAAGAAAGACTTCTTGAACCAAGAATAAACGAATCCGACGATAATATACTAGAGCCCCCAAAAAAGAAACCGACGAAAAAGTTCTTGAACAAAAAAGGGAAACCGACGAAAACATGGAAGTATTAATACAAACAACATCAGTTAGGGGTAAACGTAATGAACACGATAATGCTTCGTCACAAGATGTCGTTTGGAGTGCAATTGACAATTGCACTCATTCAACGGACCAAAGTTAAACTTGTGCTTCGTATTTCAGAAGATATGAGGATCGTTAGAAAATAGATTGTGAGAATTTTGCAGACTCTAAAAAGTGTGTCTACTGCTCCAAAAATTACGAACCACTGTACATACTAAATACTTGGACTTTATTTTACCACGGAAAACGAGAGGCATGACTATTGCTAAAGCTGTAAATATTTTACTTGAATTATTTAGCCCCAAGACTACTCTGTTTCACGAACGCTGGATATGTTTGAACTTGATCAAAAAAGACATAGAAGATTATTCAACGTACGCATCAATCGTCAATAAACAATGTGACGATTTAAAATTAGCCTTATTTAGTGCTGATAACTTTAAATGTTTAATTCTCATGCAATGACTCGTATAAAAATGACGCAGAAATTATGCGTACGGTTTTAAATAATTTAGAAAATTAACTAAATTTGAGTTTACAGAAATAAGCTGAAGACAGCTAGAGATGTAAAAGTGTTAAGCAGGATTATAAGGACATCGAGGAGTCGGGCACTGCGCACATAAGAAAGGTACGTGAAAAACACGTCTCAACTCTCTTTCAAAACAACTCCAAACAAAAAGAGGGATTATTTTTACGCTCCTAAAAAAGCCAGCTAACCTAATAATAAATTACTGTTGAGCACCTGGCGCCGTTGTGGATACTGTTATTGGGTTTATAGATTTCCGGTATTGTTTTAAAACCTGTCTAACTTGTAATAAAGTCGGACGCAAGACTTCACATTGCAGAACAAACATATGTAATAAACTCGGGTAAAATGCTCAAAAACGAACGAACATGATCGTAGAATTATTAAAAAAATATATTCAGTGGAAAAACCTGCATAAATCCTCATCCAGAGGTTTCGATTATCAATATGTATATATGGAGAATATTAGGAAAAACGGTCTATATTAGGAACCAAACAAATAGCCAAAAACAGTGACTTGTGGAAAAATTGTAATTATAGTGTAAAATTATTACTGAGATTACTTTTAACAAAACTAGCAAAAAATAAAAAATGTTCGTATTAAAATATACAAACTATTTATTTGGCGTATTTTTCAAACAAGATTTTTAGCCAGAACATAACAAAAATCGGATGCCCGAGTTAGAAAACCCTAAGAAGGAATTTGTTCCAATCATTACACCTCGTATAAAATGGACTCTAAATAAATTGTTGGCAGATATTAAAGCAAATGAAGACACTGAATGCACTCTGACAATAGTTAACAGAACACTGAAAGCAATTGAGTCAAATTCTTTGGATAACCAAGTGAATGTCAAAGTGAGTGAACTCATAGTTATAGAGCTGGAATCGTTAAAACTGCATAAATAGGTTTTAGAAGAACTAGATACTATGAACGATAAGGCGACTTTTTTAAAAGTTTAATGTCGAGTAAAAGACATTCAAAAGTTCTGAATAAAAAAGCTGGAGGATATACAATCTGAATTTGATAGAGAATCTCAGTTCTCTCATAAGACACACCTAAAAAAAGGGGGTTGACTATACGAAGACACCCACCGTACGCCACAGGAAAAAATATATTGTTAGCAGATACAACACGTTCGACATACAGCTACCTCAAGTAGGCTCAGAATAGCGACACTCCTGAAAAGGCAACGATACTATGACTCCTAAGGAGGGAAGGCTGCGGATGAGGTGTTATGGCTCCTTATCATATAAGGGATTTTTGACTCTTCTATTCACCATAAAGACTGTGAGCACCTGCTCCTCAGTATTGAATAAAGCCCGGTCTATACTGTCAGTGAATGCTGGCGTACAATAATTCCTGTTTCTCTGCTGTATTATACTTTTATTACATATACTTGTTCTCTTTTCGTGTCTTTCATTCCGGCTCCGTTACAGGACCACAACATTTACCCATCATTATTATGCTGTTAATGCATGTTAATAGCTAAAATGATGATACTGTATATATATACATATATATATATATATTTATATATATATATATATATATATATATATGTGTGTGTGTGTGTGTGTGTGTGACTGTGTTTGTCTAGGTTAAACAAGGAATCTTATTAACCCATCATTATTATTTTGTTAATACAACTGCCAAGCATACATTTTTTATTGAAACCATGTTTAGTTTTATTTTGGATATATGTTTACGGTAGTTCCAGCGCTAAAAGTTCCTTCGGCGTCGGTCCTTTCCGGCGGTTTACGTAAATCGCTGGGCAGTGCCGTATGGAGTATCCGTTGACTTATCTGCGTCCAAATAAGCACACAAACGATACTGGATATACAAGCGGGACATCACAAGGAAAAGTTCGTATAAAATAAGCATGTATATGTTAACGAAGATTCAAATAAGTGTTAATCAAATAAGTGCTGTTTTGTATTTTTTAAACGAAATTCGTCCCTTCAAAAGTTTTAATGGCCAGTGATATAATGTAACACTTCATGTTGACATCGCGTTTTTATCAGTTTGCAAGTTCAGCGTTTCATTTAGTTAGAAAATGTAGCTGCCGTCTGCTTATTCGCCTCACTTCGGGGTTTTCCGGAGTTAAACGTAAACCGCTAGAAAGCACCGACGCTGATTGACTTCAAGCGCGTGGCCTACTGTAACAAAAATACCTAATTTTGTTGGATGAACACGTACCGAGTAAGCATGAAGAGTGTTTATGAAATTTCATGTGACTCTGATTTTCCTGAATATATTCATTATTTGATAACTAATAATTATGCTTAAAATAAGCATAATTATTAGTTATCAAATAATGAATATTTCCAACATACTTGTTCGTTTGATACTTCACAGTTATTTCTAAGGTGCATAAATAATGATAACCTCCCAATTAGATATTTTTTAAATCTCCCTTTCAGCATGAAAATGTATCCATATTCATTACATACCAATTAGGCAAATATTCCTGAAATTCTATTTCCTGCTTTGACCCCTTACAGTGTAATAGTACATAATAATATAGCAGAACTGATTAATTCACTGTAATAATTCTATTATTAACACTTTGGAGAGGGGTTTCTTCTTGTTTAATAAATATCTATAGCATTATCCCTCATCTATAATTACTTACCTCAATCGAATCTCCTGCTATGTAATCTATTAATGTTGAAAACAACCTATTAAGCAAGTGTTATTATCTATTTAGTATCAGATATAGATATATAACTTATTTCAAAGTAGGTCACACTATCAAATAGAAAGCCTTATTCATATAATGTGCTTATATGTCATATCTATGTCTGAAACAAATCGTGTTAATTTTTCTCATATACATTTTGTCGATAATATGTGAATGTTATACCTTCTAAAGCGAATCTAAATTTCATAAAAGAAATTCTACAAATTGGTTAGCCAGAATCTAGAGGCAAAATTCAATGGATTTGCAAATCTTTTCAGCTCCAGTAACAATTTGTAACGGTATTTCCATTCACTTACTTCAGCGTATACTTCTTCGGTGCCAGCAAGTCTCCCTCATTCGGGCAGTCAGAATGAATGGTCCTAACTTGGACGCTGATAGTAATTTTGCATTGAGGTGTTCATATATATTATAAACATGAAGAAAAGGCAAAGCGATTTCGATAGAAATGTCTTTTTGTATTTGACCGCTGTAAAATTCAGCAGCTGCAGGGTAACCACCTTGTATTGGAAAACGATGATCACATCAACCCTTAGAATATTATCATATTTCATATCCAGAGATTATCACAATGTTTTCTCTGGCATCAGGACTCTACGTGGATAAGCGAGGCGACATATTGAATAGAATAACCCCGTAGCAACCACTTGTCTGAAGATAAATAAATGTATACATTCATTTTGAATATTTAGATTATCAATGTATTACATTCTACAAAATTATATCATTGGCTGAAATGGTTACTCGATGCATATATATATATATATATATATATATATATATATATATGTATATATATATATATATATATATATATATATATATATATATGTACATATATATATATAAACCTAAAATACACGTCATCACATTTAACTGATTGCTATATAAACTAGGATCCTCTGTTATGACAATCTATCCTGTGCGATCAGTCAAACGATTATCTATTTTTATACACTATCTCTATCAAATAACAGCTGCAATTGGTAAAACCTATTAAATCTCGAAAATACGAGGTCAGTTATAATTTAACGATGTCTGAAATAAAAATCGGATGTCTTAGGAAATACAATCAGAGGGGTTCTCATATGTTGTTTTAAAACTAAAGAAGGTGGGTAGTCTCTATTGTGAGATATACTATTAATCTAATTTCTAAAGATTCTTATGTTGTTTGATTCGATAAAATTAATATGTCTTTCAATTATTATTGGTTCTTCGATAAAATGCAACATAGAACATCTCATCACTGGAGATGTATATAAGTACTTCTAACCCGTATCAATGTATCAATGATGCAGCATTATGTTTTATCAGTTATATAACGAACCTGCTTCTGTGCTTTCGTTATATTAGTTTACTCATACATGCTTATTCTCTGACAATTCGCATTTGATAATTTAACCATTCCTTGCTATAGTAACGTTCCATTCGCACGTGCTCGCCATTCAAATAGTCTTTCAGCTTGTTGTGTGTACTTATCATCATAAAATAAAAACATTCTTCTATATCGTAGTATCATAGACTTTACCAAACAGTGGCATTATATTGACTATCCTCTTACGTATTAATGATCTAACTCTTGTTCGCAGTGAGCATTTAATGCACTCTTTCCAGAAGGTAGCAGAGTTCTTCCCGTGTACCAATGTGAGGTATTTTACTCGTACGGTATTCATTGGTTAATAGAGTAAGATTACTTATTGAATAATGTTTACGATCAAAAAGCATCAATAAACTTTTTGGTGACAAGTATCAACGAGTATTATTTCCGGTCCAAAAAAAACGGCCACGTGTTTCATGTTTTAATTGCAGTCAACAAAAGCATCTGTTTTTATTTTGAATCATTCTAGTTTAATTGTAAGACACTAACTTACAATGTCAATTCGTCGACTACGATATAAATGCTCGTGTTTTTTCTATAACGATTAAGGAAACCGAGAATCAATGTATTACTTAAATGAATTATACTCAATACATAGTTTTAAAAATGATTTACACTAAACAGGTAATAGGTTAGATTAATTATGTAAAGCCTTTGTTTTCACTAACGCAGATCACTACGTATTGTTTAAAATTTAAAAAGGTAAGTTAATGTGTTTGCCAAAACTTAATATAAAGGTAAAATTATTAGACGATTATTTTGGAATGACAGATTTCTATTAGGATTGGCAAAGTCAAACTATTCATCCATATCCAATTTGTGTATAATGTAGAAAAAGTGTACGCTTGATACCTGAAAGACATTATAATGTAAGTGTATCAAAAATTAAGAAGTCGAGACATTCCCAGAATTATACTTAAGTTACTACATTGTGGCTGTACGTGGGGCTCGTCCTACATCGGTGAAAATGAGGTTTTTCGATTATAAACGCATTAGGTTAAATTCTGAATAAAAGAACTCTACTTTGAAGATCCGCTGAGAAGGACTAGAAGGATGTGAGAGATACACTGTTGTCGTCGACCGACGGAAAAAATATTAAAAATACAATACGAATTACCTCAAATTCGACTACATGTAAGGGAAAAATCACATTTCTCATCTTGATTTTTTTACTGAATATGAGACACATAACATTTACATTATTATTGTTCCTTTCCTGTTTCTTTCCAATAAATAATTGCTATTATTAACGGTGATGGTATTCTAGTTTTTAGGTTTCTGAAATAAATAAACACTAACCCATGTCTGTGTCAATGTTGCGTCAGAACTTAAATGATACGGATAATTTCATACACATAGTTAGCGCATAAATGTTGCCAGAACCACCAATCGGAAACCATGTGATCATCGTTACATCAAACTCGCCGAACTGTTCGAATCAATATTTTAAAAAGTTGTATGTGGCTCAATGTGCCTTTATAACATATCATAAACTGATCAGATTGTTTTGTTTTACTCAATGTGTCCTCATAGTTTTGTAGTTTTAAGGCATCTTATTCGCCGACTATTCTCTTCGAGTTTCCACAATAAATATAATCGTTACCTCTCGCTTTATTCTAACGTGACATCATATCCGTGGATTATCTCATCCGCACATCGATTTGAGTCAAGCCCCCAGAGTCCAACCTTGTCAATTCTGACGCAAATGTCAGCTAATTTCAGCATAAGCTCTGAGAGTATTATTTTTTTACAAACGGGCAGGGCATTGCCACCGTATTAACTAACTAGTGTCTTAATCTATACTAATATCTATAATCTTACACATAGAAAAATTAGTGAAATATTTTGTTAAACTTTGTAAATACTATGTTATGGCATAGAGTTTAATTAATGTTGAAAGCTAAATGCAGTTTCAAAATATATGTATCCTGTTCTTCACTTATGATAATTTAGTTGCTTAATAATGCACGTTTTATCCAGACAAAAGTAATGCACTTCATGTTTTTTATCTTACAATATATATATAAATATATATATATATATATATATGTGTGGGGGGGGTATACTGTGTATATAGGTAAAATACAAACTAGAATTACGTATACACTAGGTATGTTTGCCGTAGAGTAAAATACACAGTCCGCGACAACAATGAACTCGGTCCTAAAACAGATGTACAAAGTGTGTATTTTTATATGTATTATCATTATGTGAGAGCGAGAATAAAATAATATAAGTTTATGTCCTTAAATTATTTTTTGTGTATTTTTTACAAATAGTTTGAAGAAAATACAACAGATCGAAGACGAGCAATTCATTTTGTATTTATTTATGTGCTATTAACAAAATTACAAAGAAAACGTGAAGAACGTTCACTAAGTATCAATTGCAAATATAAGCGACTTCAATGTCTCGTGATAGAGATTTTAAAACACCAAGAAAAACAGAGTAGATTTAAGATTACAAAACGCCGATAGCAGAACTGAAGTATGCTAGACCGATAAAATATATTTGTCAAGACACTTAGAAACGTTCCCTAGAGAAAGTAACAAAGTTTACTTCAATTCATTTTCAAAGATTTCTCTAACTCAGTCGTAACATTTAGGTACAGAAGAGAGGAGTATATATTAGTTGAAGCATATATGTATATAATATATATACAGGGTGGGCAAAAATAAGGGTCCTATTCTTAAAAATTCATAACTTTTTTATTTATTGATTTAAAAAAAAATTTTTTTTAGAATAAGTAAAGGACCCGTTCCGAAGCAAGCATGAGCCGTATTAGCCCTAAGGAACGTACCCTCATTTAGAAAACATTATTTTTGCTTAAAAAAACTCAAAACAGTGTAAAAAACAATACTTTAGTTTTTGTAAGTTTTAAGAAGTGTTTTTCGGCTAAAATTTGTTTTGTTTATTTCAAAAAATCTCGGAAGGGTCAGTCTACACACACATAAAGTTTGGTGAGTTTAACTTTTATTTTGTAAAAGTTATTCAAATTCAAGTTATTCAAATTTAAAGATAGGACACTTATTTTGGCCCACCCTGTATATATATATATATATATATATATATATATATATATATATATATAAATATATATATATGTGTGTGTGCGTGGGTGTACGAGAACATTTACAATAAATTCTCATACTGTACGGTCAGGTGATTAAACAGTTCGGTTATTGCTTGAATCATGCATATTTGAATCAGTAAATGTATGCTAATTAGAAACTACTATGAACTCTAGATATATTGCGTTTTACGAAAAAAAGACAAAGATTGCGATCGTAACGAACTTACTTTTAGACACGTATTTAGAAGATTACATTACATTTGCAAGCATAGTAATAAAAAGTTGTAAAAATTTCAAATTCAGCTAACATATTAGAGACATGTTCAAACCTATCATATACTAAACTGTCTTAGATTTGTGAAAGGTCATGCCACTTAATGTGTATGTGAAATAAGATCACGCTTTCAATAGATACTCTGAAACAAGGTAAATACGAAATAAGATCAAGACTAGAAGAAGGTTCTGAATTAGGATTAAACA
This sequence comes from Sepiola atlantica, assembly GCA_963556195.1. Taxonomy (NCBI): domain Eukaryota; kingdom Metazoa; phylum Mollusca; class Cephalopoda; order Sepiida; family Sepiolidae; genus Sepiola; species Sepiola atlantica. The sequence goes on from OY744516.1 coordinate 47,658,777, forward strand.
ATATAGTGCAAGATTAACAAAGAATATTTAATATATGCCATGAAATTGAGGAGAATATACTTCATACATGCACTAAGTCGACGGAAAAGAACAAGTTCAAAATATTTTCTTTCAAAATTAGTCATCGTTATGAATGTGGTAGCATGCATTCATATAAAGATTGTCTACAAAGCGTGTAAGAATGTCTATAAGTGTTATAATTGCGGCAATAGGAGACATAAGTGCTGACACAGAAGAAATAACCTAGCAAGCTGACAACTAGAATGTTACTTATACGGTACGGTTAAATAAATAATAGGAGAAAACACATCTGCTGTATCACGAAAAAATGTAAATGTAAATATAAACGACACAAATGTTAACGTTCAATAAGACACCGGAACACAGCTGACCATAATAGATAATGAACATGAAAAACTGTGAAAGCAATGCTAACTACTTGGAACAATTGACCGCACAATGATCGGTAAATTGTATGCTATTGTACAATTTACAGACGAAGACATAAACATATTGAGTATATCCTAGTTAACATTATTTGATTCGTGTAATCTGCAAATAAGTAGGTGCCGTGGTAGCATAAATATAGTCGTAAATACTGCAGACAATTTTGAACGGGAACTTCAAACAATATTATCCGAATGGAAGGTATAATAATGTGTTAAAAAAGGAAAGAAATATAAAAATAAGAAAATAAGACAAAGCTGCTTTAAGTTCATAAAGTAAATACCTTTGACAACTCAAGAAATAATTGGAAAATAACTAGATTCTTTAGTAAAATGGACTCATGAGTAAAAAGATTATTGTGCTTGCGCGTGTCCCAACATTTATGCTAAAAATACATCAAATTTCGTGTGTGTGCCAGTGACTCACCTGAACTAAGCAACTGTTAAAAATCTTACAAGTCCCTATTATACAATTCTGAAGGTATATTCACAAAATTAAACAGGAGAAATATTTTGAAACTTGATGTATCGATAGTCAAGAACCAGTGAACGAAATATACATAACTGTGCTCTATAAACAACTGTTAGTACACATTCAATATACATTTTATATACATATATTGCGCCAGAAATATATCAACAATTATTAGTTCCATATTTAGTGACTTTTATTTTGCAGTCACTAAGATTGATGACAATTTAATTTAATAAAAGACGGTAAATAGAGTATAACATGCTCAAAATGAGGAAATGTTAAATATGTAAAACATTAAAGAACACCTTCATTATTTACATTGATAAATGCCATGATTAATAGTCATTAATTTATGATATACTTGGGTCAAATGATATACTTGAATCACATGATATACTTGGGTCACATAACTGATAAAACTAGTCACGAGCAGATCCAGCTGAATATACATCCAGGAATTATGTTTTTTTATGTAAAACATTAAAGAACACCTTCATTATTTACATTGATAAATGCCAATATTAATAGTCATTAATTTATGATATACTTGGGTCACATGATATACTTGGGTCACATAACTGATAAAACTAGTCACGAGCAGATCCAGCTGAATGTACATCCAGGAATGATGTTTTTTTATGTAAAACATTAAAGAACACATTCATTATTTACATTGATAAATGCCAATATTGATAGTCATTAATTTATGATATACTTGGATCACATGATATACTTGGGTCACATGATATACTTGGATCACATGATATACTTGGGTCACATAACTGATAAAACTAGTCGCGAGCAGATCCAGCTGAATGTACATCAAGGAATTATGTTTTTTTAAAAAGTGTGTCACAATTTCAACCTTTTTAAGGATTTACAAACAATAACAATAGCTCAATAATAGAATGCACACATTAAAATCACAACTACCTATATGCCACAAGAAAGAGAAGCATAGAAAATGGTTATAAGAATGCCAACAGTTACATGATGCAATTATTAAATCTTTATCATCTAACTTACATCGTGCGTATTTTAGTACTAATAAGAAATCACCTGTTTCAACTGATTTTAGCAAATTGGGATTAGGTGCCGTTAAAATGCACATGTGAAATTACAGGCAGCTGAAATCACTAGTGCACAAACTATAAATGTTATTGCCAACCGAGAAAATATACGTAAATACAATAAATTAGTATGATTGTTTTTAAATTGACTTATAAAATGTATGCATGGATCAGTATCCATTATTATTTATATTTGGGTCTGATCGGTGCATCAATTTTCATACTGCGTATAATTTTCAAAAATAAACATTGATTCTCTTAAACTATACAATAACCGCAGAATTTGATGTATGGATCAGCAACCATTATAATTTATATTTGGGGCTAAAAAGGCTGTCCCTTCTCATACTGCGAAAAATGTGCAAAGAAGAATATTGATCTCTTAAACTAGACAATCACATTAGAATGTTATGGAATAATCAGCATCCATTATAACTTATATTGCAGTCTAATCAGTGAATCTAATATCATATTGCGAATAATCTAAAACAATACTCTTACAGTAAAATGTTTTGTATTGATAAGCATCCATTATTATTGATGTGGAGGTCTAATAAGGTCATCCCTTCTCATACTGCGACTCATTTGCAAATATGAATATTGATGCTCTAAAAGTATACAATTACAGTGTAATTGTATGTATGAATCAACATCACATGTTATTCATATGTGAGTCTCATCAGGGCATCAATTCTAATACTGCGAATCATCTGAAAAATGAATAGTTACTCTCTCAATATTTATTTGAATAAGGAATATTGATTCTCTAAACCTATACATTTTTATGTGGTTATTAGCATCTGTTATTATTTATATTTTGGTTTAATAAAAGCATTGATGTTCATACTGCGCATACACTACAAAAATAAATATTGTTTCTTATAAAGTATACATGTACAGTACCATCTTATGTATGAATTATCATCCAGTACCATTGCTATGTGGGTGTAATAAAGGTATACTATCTTATAATGTGAATCATCGTCAAAGAAAAAATATTAATTATTTTTAAGTATTCAATTGCAGTGGATGTATATATATATATATATATATATATATATATATATATATATATATATATATATATATATATATATAAGCATCCAGTAGCGTTATGCTTTGGGCTTATAAGGGCATCCATTCTAATACTGCGAATCATCTGCAAATATGTATATGTATTCACTTAAACTATATATATACAGTGGTAATCTATGCATGGATAAACATCTATTATTTGTTGTGTGTAATAAGGGCATCTTTTATTATAATCTGAATCATCTTGGAAGTTGAAAATTTATTCTCTTAAACTTTACAATTAGAGTGAAATGTTATGTATCGATCAGCACCCATTATAATGTATATTCATGTTTAATAAGGGCATCTGTTCTAATACTGTGAACTATATGATATATGAATACTGATTATCTAAAACTATACCATCACAGTGGAATTTTATGAGGTGATCAGCACCCATTATTATTTATATTTTGGTCTAATAAAGGCATCCTGCTTGATACTGCGAATCATCTGCAAATAATAATATTGATTCTCTTAAAGTATACAATTATAGTTTTATTTCATGGATTAACTAGCATTCAGTATTATGTATATTTGGGTATGATCAAAGCTTCTTTTTACATACCTCTAGTCATCAGCGACTATTAATATTGATTCTCTAAAAGTATACAAGTATAGTGGAATTAATATGCATGGATCAGCATCTATTATTATTTTCATGCGGATCTAATCAGAGCATCTGTTCTCATGCGGCGAATAATGTAAAAAAATATGCAGGGTTGTTCATAAGTCACTTAGCTATTCATTTTTTAAATTCTAAAGTTTAAAAAATACGGTAATACAAAACAGAAAGTTTATTCAACAAATTCATTATGGGAGTTTAAAATTACAGCAAATTTTCAAAATTTCAAACGTCGTTCTGCATGCATAGCTCCATTATTTTTGCAAGGAATTTACGACACTTTGTAGCCTATTCGATTGATTATGGTGTTGTGCGAAGGAGGCTTTCTGTTCACATCACGTTTCCATTGTCTTTGAACAGGTGTTGGAGATTCATCAAATGTGGCCATATGAATAACAATAAAAAAGTCGCTCTTCGATTGTAAATGACATTTTAAATAGCTAAGTGAAGTGACTTATGAATCACCCTGTATGTTTATTCCTTTTAAACTATACCATTACAGTGACATTTTCTGTGTGTTTCAGCATCTCTTACGAGTTATATGTGGATCTAATAAGAGTATGTGTTCACATACTCTAAATAATCTAAAAGATTATCTTAAACTATACAATAAAAGTAGAATGTTATGTATAGATCAACATCCAATATTATTCAGATGTTGGTCTAAAAATCGCACTCCTTCTCATACTTCGAATCATCTGCAAATATGATAATTGATCTCTGATACTAAACATTATCGTTTTTTTTTTAGTTTCAATAACCATCCATTATTTATATTTAAGTCAAATAAGGGTATCTGTTCGCATACTGCAAATCATCTGCAAACACGTATATTGATTGTGTTTACTAATGCAATTACAGTAGTTTGTTTATATTTGGATAAACATCCATCATTATTTATAGTTGGGTCTAATCAAGGCATCCCTTAGTATACTGCGAATCATCTGCAAATGATTAATATTGATTCTTCTGAAGTATACAATCACAGTGGAATGTTATATATAGACCATCATCCATTATTATTTATGTTTCGGTCTAATAAGGGCATCCCTTCTCATGATTCCAATCATCTGCGAAGATAAATATTGATTCTCTTAAACTACGCAATAACAGTTGGACTTTTATGTATGGAGTAGCACCCATTATTATTGATACTTGGGTATAACAAGGGCATCCCTTCTCATACAGCGTATCATTCGCAATGATGAATATTCATTCTCTTAAACTATAAAAATACAGTGGAATGTTTGTATGGGTCAGTATAAATTATTATTTGTATTTGGGTGTTATTAGGCATCTCTTCTCATACTGCGAATAATCTGCAAAGATTAATAACGATTCTTTTAAACAATGCAATTATAGTAGAATGGCTTACATCAAAGAGATAGTACATACACTAAATATCAAAGCTTATTCCGAAAATGTGTGAACCTCGTGGCGAAACAGTGATTGCTTCATTGAGTATAACTTTAATAGTAATCTTTATCATTAATTATTCGTTCACTGTATTACGAATTACTTTTAACTACCGTAGATGAGAACTAGTAATGTTAAATACGGTCAAGTAATTATGAATTGTGACGATTGAATATAAAAAAACGTCATAAATCTATTGAGGGAACAAGAAAGAAAACATGAGTTTTCAAAACAAATAGTCAAATCACGAAAAGAAATGTCTCGTTATGACGTTTGCTTATACAGTAAGCATGTGATTATACTTGAATAATGAGGAAAAACGTATTATAATGGGACATCTCGGGTGTTATGTGTTTAGCCACCTATTAAAAAAGAACTCGACAGTTTTCTGAAACTTTGTAGATATTATTAAATGGGGCAAAAACACGTCTATAAAAATAACCCATCGCCGCAAATTGAACGCCCATGATCAAATTAACTATTGACTATTAATGATAAATGAATATGACTTATTATTTTATGCGGTAGATTGTTTAAAAACGTGTCCGATGTTGTGAAATATAAGGAACTGATGTGCGAAAAGAAATGTATACTGTTTTAAAGTACCTTCGCGTTATTTGATATTCCTGATATAATTCTTTCTAATAATATATTTCCATTAACAGCTATAGAATTTGAGTATTACTTCAAATAATATTCAACTAGTCATGTGACAACCGCTCTGTACAATCTGTCATTTAATAGTTTAGCATACAGAGATTCACCGATACGCTAAAACCTCAGACGGAAATGAAACTGATGATTAATTGCTACATTAATTTCTCAAACTGATGATGAATTGCTACATTAATTTCTCAAACTGATGATTCATTGCTACATTAATCTCTCAGACTGATGATTAATTGCTACATTAATTCATCAAACTGATGATTAATTGCTACATTAATTTCTCAAACTGATGATTAATTGCTACATTAATTTCTCAAACTGATGATGAATTGCTACATTAATTTCTCAAACTGATGATTAATTGCTACATTAATCTCTCAGACTGATGATTAATTGCTACATTAATTTCTCAAACTGATGATTAATTGCTACATTAATTTCTCAGACTGATAATTAATTGCTACATTAATCTCTCAGACTGATAATTAATTGCTACATTAATTTCTCAAACTGATAATTAATTGCTACATTAATTTCTCAAACTGATGATTAATTGCTACATTAATTTCTCAAAGTGATGATGAATTGCTACATTAATCTCTCAGACTGATGATGAATTGCTACATTAATTTCTCAAACTGATGATTAATTGCTACCTTAATTTATCAGAGTGTTTCAGATCGCCATTGCATTTTATGTATATTTTAAATTCCACGCATCTTAACGCTAAGCTTATGTTTTAAAATAAAGTGTTTGTCGGTATTTTATCCTCTTAAAGTGTCGGTAATATTATACTGATGCTACACTTTGTGTAAATCGAGAAAAAGGCGATGTTAAATCCAACAAAGAAAAGTTAGTAGAAATATGTCATTATTTAGAAACGAATTTAAAAATAGTGGATCATATCCAACATCCGAAAGCATTTGTTCAAAGAAACTATAAACAGTGTACATCGAGATATTTGCATGTGAGACAAATACTCATATGTAATCGAATACTTATTAAATATTCCCAAAGCTCAAATTTAACCAGAAGAGAAACAGTCGAAAAAACGTAAAAGAACATTTTTAAATTGTACTTCCGCAAAAAAGTTATATTGTTGACTTTTTGGATCAATGATCAAACTTTAAGATACGTATCTTAACTGTTATACATATATCCAAAAGGAAACAGGAGTGTGTTTTTGAAAGAGTAGACTTTTAAAAGGGACGGAAGGATGTTATGTAATAGTGAGGATAACAGTGGTATAGCCTGTTATGTCACAAACGTGTGCTCGACTCTATTAATTTCTATTAAACTGTTGGTGTAAGAGTCCACAATTATGTATGTATATACAAGTATATAATTGGAGAAGAGTATTCAGATAAATGAGAATCACAGACCAGGTAAAAATAAGCTATTTTATAAATAAATCCTGAGATGAAGTAAATGTTATTTTTATAAAAGGGTACATACTTTTCGCCAGAATAAAGATATATTATGAAGTCCAAATGTTCAATGAAATAAAGGGTGACATTCACATACTTAACGATGTGTTAATGCTCAACCATCAACACGTGTAACCAGTTTGAAAAGCTGGATAATAAACATTGACTTGAGTGTCCTACACGACAATAAAATGTGCGCCTTTAAGAATTACGATGCTCGCATCCTGTTCTGGATGGGTTGTGGCAGCTCGCTCTGCGGAAATAGTTCAATGTATTACAAGTGGTGCGATTATATGTCCGTTCGTTGGAAACCCTAACTCTTTTTAGCAAGTTACACGATCAGTCGAATCACCTCGGACCAATAGTCTCATCGCAGTAACCTTGTAGTAGTATTAAGTCTAAGTTAAATACACACTGGTGAATTAGTCGATATATTAGCTAAACGTAAACGTTATATGTGGCTTAGTGAATGTGGGATAGTGCGAAGTGTAGAATTTGTTCAAACACTACACTTCACTTTTTCTGCGCTCCTTTAGTGAAGGATAACTTTTTACACTGAATTAATTTTTATTTTTTTACAATTCAGTGCCCTCTTTGATGGGGGCTGAATTTTCTCCAGCTTCAAATCCCACCTTTTGTCCTACTACGTCCTCGTGAGGAGTCAAGTAAATTAAAACTGACTTTAGCTGAAATAAAACTAAAACTAGTAGTTTTATTCACTTTAACTGAAGATGTTTTTTTACTTTTTCATATGACTCAAACAGAAACTCATGTATGTTGAATGACTCAAACCAGCGACATAGTGAGTAGATGAAATACTGTCTTAAACGAGACTAGAAAGCCCGGGAAAGGTTCTACATAATCGATAATAAGATACCAGCTAATAATGTGTGATATATCTTCAAATTAACAACCAAATAGAAATAAGTTGTTCGAAATAATAACGTTTTCAGTTTTTCCTTTGAAAAATATTTGTGATATTAAAAATAAATCTTCCTGGTCGTTATTCTCAGAGACGTAACTTTATATGAAATTGCTTTCATAGCTTTATTTTGGCCGAGGTCAACAAACATATTTCCCGATTTAGCCAAAACAATTATTCTAGATGTTTAAAGTATGGCGTAGATAGTTCGTAGATAGCAATGCTTAATATTATGTCAAAATCTACATGTCGTATTGCATTGTTGTTATGGTAGTGTGCATGTTTACTATTTATTCTTTCCAGAAAATGAATTTCTAGCTAAGCTAATGTTGACTAAAGGCTATCTTGAATTTTCGTCAATCTATGATACAACTGTTTTATCAACCTTTTACGATCAACATTGATTATTCTTAAAACGTTTTTTTTACACCAGTTTAAATCACTGGGATCATCTACCTATTAACCATCGTAATAGTCTCAAAGAGTACTCATCGCCTGGTGAGATCTGGGATTATTGGTATATACTATATCGCACTATATGACGCAATGAGCTACTTTTTCCATAAACAAGTTATCTTTTAAAGCATTTTTTTTCCTAATTTGCTGGTTTTTTTTCCAAAAAAGTGTCATATATTTTCCCACAGCTGCAGTGTAATATACGGGTACAGTTTTATTTCGGTACACTTTTAAGAACGTGTCAATATTGTGTTGAAAGATTGGCAGATAAAAAAGTAACATTTATCTTAGTAAAATATGTCCTGTTGTACTCCGGTGGGCCATGATATTAAGATATGTTAGAGCAAAAAGCCGAAGGGATACAAGCCAATGATGCGCAAAATGACCTCATTGACTTATATATACCCCACTCTCATGTATCAGTTCATATATATTTCATTGTTTTCAATGGCAAAGGCGGCCGTGTCTTATTATCTTATATGATTGATTTGTTATAAGCGGCCTTGAACAGAGGTACATAGAGTAACATTGCATTAACCTGAATATGTGAGTTTGTGTATTTGGCTGTTCTTACGCGTTATAACTACAATAATATATTAATGAAATCCTATCAGAGATACATTATTAAATGAATATAGCCTTAGGAGATCAATGACGTTGTGAGGTGTTTACGGTCGTAGATTGCCTGTTAGGAGTCCAGGTTTAATATATGTCAGGGCTACTGTATCACTTCTACTAATATATTTAGTAAAAATAGAAATCCATATATTACCTCTAAAACTCTGAATAAAACCGAATGGTAGACTACAATCTCAATTATTGTATCTACAACTGAGCTAGGATCAGGAAACCCCCGAAATAACCTGTTTTCTCTGCTTATCGCAGCATTGTTTAAAGGTATTTATAACTTCTGTCTTCTAAATGGATTAATAAATGCTGGTTCAAAAGAGGTGTGGTTGGTGGTTTTGTGAAATCTACTTCAGCTAATTATAGTCACGCTAGAACCTAACAAATGATACCGATTTGTTCTTTAAGACCAAAAACGTACAGCCTTATACAAAAGCATATTTCAATTTTAGGTTATCACACACAATACCAAAACATATTTTGTATTTGTATTAGATAGGTTCGGTAACATCGTTTTGTCAGGGTATGTTGTATTTTAACGCTTGTATGAACACGTCGGATCATGAGAAGCGCTTTTAAACTGGTTGGACTATTCTGGTTACTAAACTATTTAATATTAGAGTAGGATTGCAAGATTGTGTAATATATTTTGTATTTCGTTGAACTTATTCAAGGTATATGGGAGCTCTCATTAAGGTTAGTACTATCATCGAATAACTTTTGTCGCATTAAAATTGTTTAACAAATTAACATTAAGATCATGATTTTAAGGTGAGCTATCATTTATTATGTTTTTTCTATGCGTAATTCATATTGTTTACTATTACGTCATAGGCATAATCCGTCGGACTGGTGTTCATCTTTCTAGTATGGTTGCTGAAATTTTCGAAAAGTAACCACATGATGTTGTAAAAGAATGTTTCTTTAATATTCTGAGGATAAAATAGATGTACACATTTTTTATAACTATATTATGACAATTCAGTATGTTTTCTATCGAGGAAAGTGTATGTTAGTTCATAAACTGCTGTTTCTTGTAGATTGTTGTAAGAAATAAAGCACAATATGTTGGAATACTGTATTATTTAAATGGTCGGTTCCAATTAAAATAATTTTGAAAAAATTGTAAAATTATTTGAAATGGTCTTTTCATTTTGAATTTCCTTAAAAGCTAATATATATATATATATATATATATATATATATATATATATATATATATATGTGTGTGTGTATGTATATATATATATATATATATATATATATATATATATGTGTGTGTGTGTATGTATATATATATATATATTTATTAAGCTCTGTTTATATCATGAGAGGAGTGTTGAGCCTCTTATTTTCCTTACAATTTCGACACTGAATTACGTTTTGGAATCTTCTCGTAAACATATTTTTCAATGTGAATTATGAATAATTAATATTATTTTATTTTATTTGATCTTAAAGAGTTGCGTTTTGAGCGCAAAACATGTAAAAGTAATTATCGGGAGTAATTATTGGAAAGGCACCCCACGATATAAATGGCGTTACTGTTGTCAGAGTTTCCTAGAAGTTTGCTGTATACAGACTTGTGTTGCCTTGGCGACTCCGGCCTCAGGATTTTCGCAGGGCTCAGTTTGCAATGTGTACGTATTTCCGCAATGCATCGGAGGTTTCAGATCCGAATTTCTTTTCTGACAGTATTGTATCAATACCAAATCAGTAAGTTAGGAGCTGGACGACGTGTTTAGAGGTCGTTTGACACGCACAGAAGATAGAACCCTGTCTCT
>OY744516.1:47674767-47797267 GCA_963556195.1 Sepiola atlantica
TTGTTGGCACTCAGACTGCTGAAAATATCAGTAATGGTAATTACTTGTGTAAGAATTACTGGTGTGCACATAATAATAGTAAAAAAATAATAACAACAGCAATAATAATAATAATAATAATAATAAGTATAATGATGATAATAATAATGATAGTAGTTATAATGATAATAATAACAACAACAATAATAATAATAATAATAATAATAATAATAATAATAATAATAATAATAATAATAATAATAATAATAATGATGATGATAATAAAATGCGTGTAATGCTTTAATAGTCGATTTATGTTATACATTAAGAAGACGCTCGTTCAGTTAAGCATTTACTGTTTAAAACTAGATACATATCCAGTGGTTCTTCCTTAAAATAATGATTAAGTTGTGCGATCTGCGAGTGCGTTAGACTATATAGTCTAAAACTCTCGCACGTCTTTATTTTGACTAGCCATTTCATTAATAAATAGTGTGGGATCAGCATTACCGTATGACGTTTTATTTTAATAAAAACATGATGAAATAAGAATTGAAAAGGAATACTCGTTTTAGTGCTGGATACATAATTACAGTGACCTATATTCATTCTGCGAGTAGATATACGAATACTGATATATAAGCACGTGGATATTCATTGAAAGTTTATAAAAACTTACATTTCGATTTATATATATATATATATATATATATATATATATATATATATATAAATTAAAGGGAGATACATCGAGAAATTCCTTCTGATTCTGTTTCCGAGTTAATTTGCAATTTATCGTGGCCAACTGTTATCAACTTTCTCTCGACTCGACTGATTATCAACGCCATTTCTTTGATGTTCCCGCTTTTTAATAAAGTTCGATCTCCTCTCACGTTCAGCCACGCGACTCTAATTATCTGTCCACCGTAAATTCTTTCCTTTTCTTTTTACCGTCGGGGAAAAAGCTGCAATTTAGAAATGTTATGTCTCTAAAGAGACGGAAAACTATGAGAGAGAGAGAGAGAGGGAGAGAGAGAGAGGGAGACAGAGAGACACGTCGATAAAAACTTGAAACGCATTTGATTCCCCTAGAAACATTACGATTTTCTTCTTCCGATGGCCCTACATTATCACATTCTTTATTCATCTCAGACTTGTATTTCTTCTCTGATCCTCGCATACCACGACTACGTCTCCTCCGTCCTCTACTCGTAAACCAGAAATACACTTTTTTACCGTGTACAATTCAATAGTGGTATCCTGAGTTCGAGTTCGAATAAGTCCCCCAGATTTACAATGCTCTCCGTGTCCTGCCATTATCACATCAATTTACTTGACTTTTTCGCATCAACCTTAACCGTCGCTAACAGTGGTCAGTAAATGTATCTGTTATTTTTGAGTGAGACCTTAACTTTGTCAAGATGTTATCATGTTTTTCTGTAGTCTTGATGTGGCTAACTTAACTGACAGTGTTACTAAGCGATGTTGGTACTGTTGCATTTTTTGAGTGACATGTCAGTGTCACTTGTGTATGTGGATTTAACTCTGCACGTAAACATTGTTTGTTAATATTCCATGTTGAAAGGTGTGTTGATTTTTATATTCTGCCAATCATCCCTATGACTCCAATTTATCCTACAGATTCTCTCTGTGTTTCCAAGATATTTCCAGTAGTCCATTTATGTTCCTTGCTCATCACTAGTGTTTGATATGACCCACCCTAGAACCTAATGCGAGTTGGCATCATTAAACATAAACGCCTTCAGTAATGGGCACTGAGCAAACCAATAAGATATTAGAATAAATTAATCAGTCTGATGATACTCCCTAACCCTAACCCAAACCCATTGTGTGTAATTCTACACGACTGCTATCTACACTTTTATAATAGTGCTCATACACGTATCTGTATTACGGCTGTTTGCGTGTATCATATCCCCTTAAATACTCTGGCCAGTCTCATGTATCTACGTACTTGTTTGTATTTTTAGTGTTATTGTGTAACTTTTGAAGTCAAACATTTAATACGCTTTTGCTTCATATTAACAAGTATCATGCTCGTTCCTCTTGCTGGAAAATTATTTTCTTTTTAATTTCTATGTCCAATAAGATGTGATTGCTTTAGTTTGTGGCAATACTATTTTTTTACATAGTTAAAGTGCAGTCGCGTGCAAAGTTCCAGGTTTGGTAATTTCCAAATCCATTCATGCATATCATTAAATAGTTTTTGGCTAGCTTGTTGTATTCATTTATGCCATAGTTCATTTTTTGTATTTTTGTCCACATGAATTGTATTTGATTTCCGCCTATGTCTTGCCTATTTGAGTATTTATTTTGTTTGTTCCGGGTCGATATTGCCCCTTTCGTAGCCATGCCAATATTCTCTCCTGTACATGTGCTTCGGTAGGTACACATAGTTCATGTAGTGTTTCTGTTCGAATTTGTATTTTCTTATCACTAAGTTTACTCTCGTCTCTATCGTTTATCTTAACAATGCGTGCACGGTCGTGATCAGACTATCTGTATTAAACAAACTATCTAGTACTTTACTGTCGTCAGCCACACTTCAATGGTTACGAAAATCCCCACGTCGTCCCTCTTTAACATATATACGCGTTAATGTAATCTATTTAATGTAAATATTGGAATTTATATGGCTGTATTTATACACTCTTTTGAAGAGTATTTGTTTATATTATGTATTTTACTTACAAAGTTGTCGTCAGCATAAGTTTATTGTTTAGGTGTGTAATATTGTATATTATAGTGTGTTAGAAGATTTTATAAATGCATTCTATTTATTTTACATAATATATTATTATATTTTAATAATATATTATTCCATTATAGTCTCAACTTTTGGATGTTTTAGTTCGATTTTTCTCATGGAACATTAAAAAAATTGCCTATGTAGATATTCAAGCTGAACCTCAATACAAGCCTTTTGTAAGATTTGAAAAATAAATCGTCTCGCTAGTTTGTGGCTGTTCGTTATGGTTCAAGTGTTTAAATTACTATGGGAATCACCTTGACGTATTTACACTTCTGTAGTCTATCAAAAGCCCATTTTATGGTCCTTATATTTATTGATGTGTTCGTGTTCTATCTCCGGCATTCTGGTATCCGTTGGTCAGGTTATACCAACAATTAAGCAATTTCTCTTGATTTTCTTTAGAAAGATTAAATCGGCTGTTTAATGTTAAAGAACTTTATCAGTCTTTATGCGGATGTGCCAAATAAGTTTGGCATTGTCGTCCTCATGTACCACTTTTGGCTTATGCTCATACTACTTCTCATTGTGGTCCAATTCATCAAAATTATCATATATTTCAGGGTAGTACTTGAGCGACTTTGTCGTGTCTTTGTTTTTTATGTTTATGTTTTGCTTGCATAATGCATCTATATACAATATACGCTAAGATTGTTTCCCTTTCATAACACAATCAGCACATCGCTGGTTCTGCAGTTGTGTACATGCAGTGTTTGATAGACAGAGTGCGAGTAGCGTGTTCCTTTAAAGGTGCTCTCAGTAGATCATTTGATATAACCCCTGACCCACTAATTTCAGCTGAAATTATCTCTAAATGCAGTAGTTTTGAAGAATGTCGTGTAGTTTCCTTCCAGATAATGTTAACCATCTCTCTAAAACCTTTGATTTTTTTCACCACAGTTTTTTAGTATTTCCACTCCTTTCTCTTGTCAAAAGAAGGATACCATTAATTTCAGAAATATATTTATATAGACACGCTTCTTCTATATTCACGGCATCTTCAACACAAAGTAAACCTCGACCACCTCCATTTCTATCTCGATACATTCGGTCTGCATATAGTTCCTTGCACAAGCTACATAAATTGTAAGCATTTTTCCTGTTTTGTGTCAAAACATTTTATTCACCTACATTGCAGTCAAGTATACTACCAGCATATCGAATGATAACTACTGCTCTGCCATTCATAACATATATTGTATTTCGACTGTGGAGGTGCGATTTAAGAATAGCCCTGACTCTTCTGTTGTACTCACCTGTGACTAGGTTTTTAATTTCCTTGTGTTTTAATGTCATCTGCCTCCAAGATTTCACAGTATTTGTAGCCCCTTTCACTGCCATCATTTTTTATCAGATCAGTTGTTGCGCGGTCAGGGCAATCTGCGTGAACAAGTGTACCTATTTTATAACAAGAATAGAACATTTGGTGATGCCAATGTAATTTAAGTGTCGTCACTAAATAATCTAACAGTATGGAGTAGGGTATCAAGTTGGTTTTAATTCTTTCAAAATACTTCCAGGTTATTCATGAATAGTAAGTGGTTGGTTGTAGAGAGGCCTTTCCCTAGTTCATATCCTGCCTTCACAAAACGTAAGTGAAGTGTCATCAGGATTAGACAAATGACAAATCCCATGGGAACTCCTTCTGCTGATGTTCACATTACAAAATTCAACACTTCCTGAAGTTAACTTGGGTTCCCAATTATTCATACTTTTCTTAAAAGCTGTTTGCATGTTATGGGCTATTCCGTAAATTTCCAAACATGTGGGTGTCAATGAATAGGGGCACCATGTCAAATGTTTTCTCATAATATAATTACCTATGACAAGGTCAGTAGTTCTTCTTTTGCAGTTTCTCAGGTTAATTTTATCGATCAGAAGCTGATCTTTCCTGCTATGGTATCTTTTTCGACATCCTTTCTGTTTTTAGGGCAGGATATTGTGTTAGTATAAATGACCATACATACTTTAAAACAATATACTAGTGACAGTTTTACCTAACTGAGAGGAAAGTTATTGTTTTTAAGTTTGTCACTTTACCCCTTTTTGTCTCATCTTTTATTATCAAAACTGTAATGCCATTTGTCAGCTACTCAGAGAAGCTACCTACGGTTAAACAGTCATTTATCATTGCTACAAAGAGGTGGTGAAGAACCTGAATGTTTTTAAACCAGTATCCCTGGACCCCATCAGGTTGGGGTGCTTTCCAATTTGAAAGCTTGTTTATCCTCTCATTCAGCATCTCAACATATTTTGTTATATTCGTTTATCGTTTTACCTTAGAGAACATCCCCGTGCAATATGATCTTTTCTGAATCATCTTCATGTGTTACTTCTTTTTTCCATTGGTCAGCGTCATGTATAACGCTATTCCCTTATTCGATACCTTCTAGTTGTTCAAAATGGAGGTGCTGGTTTGTCTCAAAGATTCTGTTTAACCGAAACTACTCAATTCTATCGCTGTAAAGTTTAATTTTGACAATTTTAGCTACGGCACGCTGTTTCAGTTCTTCAATTACACTCTTGAAACTTTTTCGGTGTATGTCGAACTGACTTATTATTATTATTATTATTATTATTATTATTATTATTATTATTATTATTATTATTATTATTATTATTATTATTATTATTATTATTACTAATAGTAGTAGTAGTATTCATTTTCATTTTTTAACGTCTGCTGATTCTAATGGTGTTTGTTTCGACCTTTTCAGATAAGTGCTATTAGCCTGTCGGTTAGAAGAGTACACTTCTTTTCTATTACGTGGTCATGTATCTTCGGTAATTTTAAGGTATGCCACATTGTACTATCCTATTATAGATTCATAATTTTTAAATATTCAAGTTGGGTGTATTCGGTGTGTCTATCTCAATTTCTATTAGGTTCATGAATTTTGTGATGGCCATTCAACCTGGGATTATCTATTTGCTGTATATGTATATTGCATAACATAAGAAGATGTTGGTTAATCTAACTTTAAACTATGATTAAACAAGTATAGATAAGAACTAGGGGTTTCTTTTTCAATTCAAGTTACCAGTAACTTTCATAAATCATGTTGTGAATTTGTCTGCTATTCAATTGTCTACAGTTATTTTATTTAACATAGTTCACCCCAATCACGACAAGCTGCTATTGTAAACGTAAGTGACTGCTGAGAATTAGGCAAAAAGATGTTGGGGTCATCTTAAATTAGGAGATGTGATGTGAGATGCTTGTTCACATTTGTTTTAAATATCTGCATGTCGGTATTGTCGAAGAAACGGGGACCAGGGTGGGAGTTCTAAAGGTCGGCAGTACCAGGAAATAAGCTATGGGAGTAGAAGGTTCATCGAACTCTGGCTACCCCCACAGTGAATGGATGTGGTTTAACTGATTTTCGGGGTTGACGAGTGTATTTACGATGAACGGGCACCAGAGAAGCAAATTCATCGAATCACATTCTTGTAAAACAAGTACAAGGATGCAACATTGAGGCGATGGGGCAGAGACTGGAGCTTGGTAGATAGTGACCGACCTATTAGATTAGCGACTCTTGTTTGGACCGTGTCTTATAGGGACATACTAGTAGATGGTGTATCAGCCCAGATGTGGAAACAATACTCCATGCATGGGTGAATGATGGCTTTTTAAACATATAGGATAGTTTCAGATGTGAGAGTTTTCAAGCACGGTAGAGAGACCCCACATTATTTGCAGGAGGCTTGGCAATGGCTTCTATTTATTTGTTTCAAATTCATGTAACCTGTGAATGTTAGGTTGAGAAGTTTAAACGTGTGACTCTGAGATAAGGCGTTATTAGCCATGGCAATCGGTGGTTGAAAGGCTTTCTTTCAGTTGTTGAAGGATATGAGCTATGTTGTTGCAGCATAAGATGTTACCATCAATTTATGATCCCATTCCACTACAAATATTTAAGTCATTTTCTAAGTATTCGGCCATTGCCTCAGATATATGTACGTCCGTTTTGCCAACATGACAAGAGTAGAGCGTGGTGTCGTCAGCAAATATACCCATCTCAGACACAACGTCATTAGGGAGGTCGTTTATGAAATCACGTAAATTAAATGGGCAATGATCGATTCCTGTGGTACACCTGCACTTATGTAATGTTGTTTAAGTGAATGGACATCGCGGACATATTGGATATTTTTATTTAGGTTTGTAAGGATCTAATTATATTAAATATTCGTCCAGTAATACTATATTAATGAATTTGTATGAGAAGCCCTTTATGCAATACCTTTTCAAAGACGTTTGATATATCAAGCGCTACCGCTCTAGCTTCACCTTCCTTGTCTGGTGTATTGTATATGCCGTCAGAGACGACCATTAGGATATCCGCAGTAGACTGTGCTTGACTAAATCCATACTGACGGCCAGAAGTTTAGTATTAAATAGTTTCCGGACTATCTCTGAATCGATAAATAATCTAAATATTTTTTTCGATGAGCGGGAGTAAACTAATGGGGCGATTATTCTGAGGGTCAGTTCTATCTCCAGCATTCTTGAAGACTGGTACCACAGAGGCAATTTACTAGCTATCAGAGAAGCAAGATTCGGAAAGACGTTTGTTGTGGAGTTTGGAGAGGACAGGGGGCAGTTCAGCAGATTAATCCTTTCTTACTATTACTTATATAAGATCAGCCCCACATGATTTGGAAGTATCAAGTTATGTATGATGCCCTTTACATGAGATGGGGTGATGCCCATGGCAAAAAGTGATGCTTCAATCCGCAATGGAAATTCTGGGAGGGAGTTGTTCGCGGAGTCAAAAGTGGATTTTGAGGCGAATATTTGTGGGAGTGTGTGCTTTGTTTGTAATTGACCCATTTCGCGAATATGTTTGCTTTTCTCGCTTTCACTTTTGTCAACACCTTACTTAATAAGTAGCTTACTCAATATACATCGTGTAGCTATCTCGCACCTAGTCTGTTTTCTGATTAAAATCCCCTACTATTTATGGGCATTAATCTCTTCGCTAACTTGAGTTCTTAAGATTCTCTACATGGCAGGTAAACTGTTTATTGGTATGTAGCTATTTGGAATTGTTCTCGCTTCGCTCTCTTTTTTACGACTGTGGTTTTTACTTGACTTAGGCACTACGTTATGTATGTTTCGTATATAATTGTCTGAGATTTCCGACTTTTCTGCTGAGTAATACATTATTTGAATAAAAATCCATGTATTTCTCAGCGGGCAAGTACTTTTAAATATTCTATTCAATTTATGATGATATCCTTAAATAAAAGTAGTTGTTATTCATTCAATTTCCTTTAAGCCTTCCGTCATGTTTTCACCAATTCGCCATTAATATTGTCTTCTTATAGCTTTTCCAATATATTGTTCCTAAACCTTCTAGATTATTTGCCACCCTGTCTTCATGTTTCCGTAAATTTTACGTTATTTATTTACTTATTTATTCGTAAATGTCCTCCTTTTCTCTCAGTTTTTACATTTAAATATTAATCTGCTTAGTCTTCTGTGTGGTTCTAGTAAGTTTTACTTGTGTTATTTATATCTCTGCTGGACTTTCTACTATTCTGCATCTGTATATCCCCTCCTCCATAGTTATCAGCTATATTTACAGACGTAGTTGAGAAGCTTATGGTAATGATAAATATTAGTGGTGATAAAGAGTCTCCTCGAAAAGTCCTTCTCTGTATTGTTGTTCCAGTTAGGTTTTGTCCTCTAGCGTTTATTTCTAGTCTTTATGGTTTAATTGCTGTCTTAATAGGATCAATAATCTTGTCGGAAATCTTGTACATTTATATAATCCAATTATCCATTCGTGAGGGATTTTGTCGTAGGCTTTCTTATAGTAAATTAATGAAATTAATATGTTCTTTTTTCAGTTTTTCACCCCCTACTAGATCTTTTAATCTATGTATAGCAAATCATGCGCCCCTTTTTTTCTATCTGGTCTACTTTTTGTTCCTCGGGAAGTAGTCCATAATTGTTAATGTGAGTAGTGTATTATTTCTCTTAGTTTTGCTGTTAGGTATTTCTACATGGTTGTCAAAAAGGTATTTGTCTGTAGTTGTTTGGGATTGTTACATGGCCATCCCTACTACAGGCCAGGCAATCGTGCAACTGGGGTCTTTTACTGGGGGGCATGTAAATTTTCTTAAATATTCGATATAGAAGTTGCAAACAAAGGTAAAATTCCTCTGTGAGACTAGTTTGATGTTTTTATGTGTTTTACATACCAAATAATAAAAACCAATGAGCTAATTGATAAATTTGACAATTATTGATGAATTCCTATAAATGAAGAGACAGGTAACTTTGAATAAACAAAGGCAAATGCATATTTCAATGAGTGATTTTTATTTCAATGTGGGATTTTTTTTTAGAGAATTTGTACTTGTCTCAAATCATCATGACTTGTATATTGTGGTTAAAACACAGTTTGTTCAAATATTATATGTGTTTTTCTAAAGAAAAATTTAAATTGTTTTCATTTTGATTGTTTTCAACACAACATGTTGGCTATAGTATTCACTTCACATCATAAAATTATCCAAAAACAAAGTTCAAACTAAGTGTTGTCCGTAGTCGATTAATGTAAGCAAACAGAATCACTGAAATGGAATATGAAATGAGATAATACAATGTCCATAGATTAAATAGAAGGTACAATACCAATACAGTTTTGCTGATGCATCTCTAGAATCTTTGGAATGAAATATATTTCCCTCTTGATATTGAAAACTCACTTTAATATAAACTTCATCAATGATACATTTTTTCTGTTTATCTGACAGTTTGCTAAACACATCACCAAGAAAATTCAGATCATTTATTTACCTTCGAAACGGTTGAGGTCATATTCACTAGTGTTTTCATACTGGGTAATTTGTAATGATCTCGAAGTTTATTATAAAGAGACCGAGATGTGGCAAAATATTTAATGCTCGGACAAGCATTTCTTTCCGACTCGTAAACCTTTTTGCCAACTATTCGTGGGGATATAACTTCGATACGGTGTCTCGAAACCTGTTTCTCTAGTTCAATGTTTAAGTTACTAAGGTGACAAATTGCTTTTTCAATTTTTTAAACTAATGTTGAAACTTATTTATTCTGTTTTTCAACAGAGAAGAATGTGTGTGAGTATACTTGCATGATAACATTCAAACGTTAAGTTTTCAAAAATGTTAATAAAAAAATTCGGAATACTTTCAGTAAAAAATGACAAGACTGGATGAACTGTTGATTGTTAGAATTGTAGCAGGTAACTGCTGGCGCAAAATCATGATGGTCAATATCAGCACACAAATTTGTAAAAATTATCAATTCTATCCTGATCTAAAAAATGTGTAAACTACTCATTTTGTTCACTTCGCACAGAAGCGGAACTTTTTTTTTGTCCTTGGTTTTGATAAAGGACCTAGTATCACACTTGATGGCTAATTATTTAATATTGATGGAGGATCTTTGGGTCGTGCTTTTCCCATAACAAACACAATTTCATAATTAGGTAGAAAATTCCTTTCACAAACAACAGTGTCTGAGTGGTTAGGAGTGTTAGCTCTTGGTATTACCTTTAACCATCTTTATCTCTCATCTTGATCTTTTTGGATACGAAACACTCGTTTTACTCATTATAATTGCCTTGACAGGCTGACACACAACACCTTTTGAGCATTTTGAGAAATATTCAACACATTATATTAAAATAAAAAATAAGTGATATTTAGTGAATTAACAGAGCTGTTTACATGTAAATAAAGTAAACTTCCTAATAATATATAAATTATTTGTAATTCAGAATGTACGATTTATTAACAAATTCTAAAAGACAATACTCTTTTAAACTTAAAAGCGACGCTTTTGTATAATCAGTAACCCATCTGAGGGAGAAAACTATTTTTCTTACCCGCCGCTGTTCCGAATTCGCTTATACTTTGGCAAGGGAGATGACTTTGTTTATCGCAGCATGAAAGAAAATAACTTTTTTATGTTATATAAAGTGTATACAATTTGTGGCATGTGCTTAAACGTCATTTTAAACGGGTTAGGGTTTTTAACGCATTTCAAAACCGTAACATGTGTTTTTATTAGTAAACAAAGTTATCTCCATTGCCAAAGTAAAAGCGAATTCGGAATAGCGGCGGCTACGAAAAATAGAGTTATCTCCCTCAGATCGGTTACTGCTTATAAAGATCGCCAAAAAAGGGATATTTCGTCAATGAACAGAGCTGTTTAGATGTAAATAAAACGTTAAAACAGTTATAGTATACGTCCTAAGAATATATAAAAGAGTTGAAATTCAGAATGTACGATTTATTAACAAATTCTAAAAGATAATACTTTTTTAAACTTAAATGAACAGAGCCGTTTACATGTAAATAAAAAAATAATCAATTCTGACTTTTAACTCACGAACTTATTATCCAAATGTAAATAATGATGAAATAACAACCTCAGCTGAAATAAATTTGATGAGTTAAAATTTAGTTTCAGAATGAAATTTGCGTGGACCAGTGACAACGAAGTGCTACCTACCAGCTAAAAGTTTATCTGGTGACTGACTGGCCTCCAGTTCAAGCGGTCAGACGTGTGTCTAGCCGGCCTGTTATGGGTATGGCCATGGATTGTTCTCTTTTTAGCATCGTGTATTCACTCGTGGTCTGCTGCTTTTCAGTTTGCCATTTTTGATTGGGTTGTCTCAATCTATTCTTCATTAATTTCGTGTTCTGTTCTTCAATTTCCTGTGATGTATCTTTCATCTTTTTTAACTATTTTTCATTTGTATCGTGTTTTTGAGGTTTTTCCCATGTCTGTCTCTAAGAGTGGTTTGTCTCCGTCAGGTCTTATTATTTTTTTTGCTGTTCTTTATCCATTTCTGTTTTTGTAAAACTGCCTTTAATTGTTTCCAAGGTTTTGCTCTGTTTGTGCTCTTCCGATGTATATCTATATCCCCTCATTCGACCTTCTACTGCTGCTACTTTTTGTGTTAGATCTTCATGTGTCTTACTTAGCGTTTCCGGGCGAATCAGATGTCCGCTATCTCCTTGTTCCGTGTTCTCTTTCATGCTGTTTACGGTTTTAGCTTGTTTCCAGAGTTTGTTTAAGTGGGTGTCCAGCCTGATTCCTCACCCCGGCTTTGTCGATCCATTCTGTTGTACAGTCTTTTCTTTGTACTATTCAGTTTCAAACTTCATATATCACGTGTTTTAGGTCTAAAATAATATACGTTGGGATATACGCGAGTAGTCTGTTTACTTTCTTTGTTGCTAATTTTATAATTTTTCAGTCATCGTTCTTTAGAGATGGGGGTTATGTTTTTCTCGGATATGTACCATTGCGTTTTCCGCCTGCTTCTTGCTCAGTGATTTCTGTGATTCTGTCGTCTTTGACCTCTGCAGCGTCAGTGGGTTTTTTTTTACTCGTGTTCTACCTGTCGGTTTTCGTAAAGTTATGTGTCTTGATCTGTTATTCCATTTATCTTTTGTTTGTTCCGTTATATGGTAGTAATTAGAAATGTCTTATATAGTTTTTATTCATTTCCGGAAGCCTCTTTGTGCGGGGTGACGCCTTCTGTGGAAGCATTTCCTTACGAGTCTATTCTCTTTTGTCGTCTATTTTCTTCGATAGCTTTTTGGTTTATTCTTTTCATTCTTGCTTTCTTGTGTTTAGTCTGTATTTGTGTCATACCTGGAATTAAAGAGGTTGCTTACTTGTTCTTGTCCGTGATCATTTTTCTGGAAATTAAAGGAGAACACATTCGCAGGATGCGGACCACTTTCCCCTATGTTTGCAATCGAGGGAGCACCTGCCCATCGTGACACGTAGACTTTTCTTCTGGCTACCACAGCGTGTAGTTTTATTATGTAGCATTATTCATATATTGTTGTATGTGGAAACACCAGGTCTAAACTTAGTTACCCCGTGATAGTCTCACATGGATAGTGTTTATCTTTCATGTTCATGATAGACATGATAACATACATTTAGAAACAAAAAAGTATATATATATATTTCTAGGTTAATACTAAGTAAAATAGAAAAAAAGCCGATATTTTCTCTAATTTTAAATGACAAATGTAATCATGAGGTTACATTCAAGACATGTGATCAATATTGACACCTGCTTTGAGTTCAGTTTTAATCCAACCTACTTTAACAATAAACAGCAGCAACTAGTTAATTTGGCGTCATCTGAGTCTCATATTAGCTTTATTAAAGGTGTGTTGTAAGTAGATGTTAAACCTTTGTTGTGTTGTGTTGTTTTTGTTCCTGATTCACACAATTTAAACTTTCCAACAAAATAAACTAAAAAAATGGACAATCATTTGTATTGAATTTTCGGTCCCACTTCTAAGAGCTTTAGCGACTGCTGCTGTGGTGAACATTCACACGTGATTAGGGTTAAGTTTAAATCTTACCTACATTAATAATGACCAGCGGCGACTAGTTAATTTGGCTGCCCTGTTTTTTAAATAGATTTTTTATCTTTAATGTTTTTTTGTCTTGTGTTTCCACAATCAAAATAATGTACACTTTCGAACAAAATAAACTGTTATGGTCCAGTACCTATGATGAGCATTTGACTTGTCCATTCCCAATAAATACTGGAAGCATTCGCTTCTCATTTGTTGATCCAACCTTAGTCTACATTGGCAGTAACCACTGAAATAGTACCGCTGTTGTTCCTCTGTTGTATGTGCTTTTGTCCAATATATTTGTGTTGACCTAAACGCCGTGGCCGTATTATCATTCTTCCTCCGAAACAGAGCCATAACATAAACCAACAACAAATAAACAGTCCTATCTCTTGAATTGTCGGTCCCACTTCTAAAAGCCTTCGAAACTGTTGGTGAGGACTATTATTATTATTATTATTATTATTATTATTATTATTATTATTATTATTATTATTATTATTATCATCATCATCATTATTTTTATTATTATTATTATGATTATTTGTTCTCACTAGTAGTTCTAACACAGATTATCGTCAGTGATTGCTCACCGACAACAATCAGTGGCATTTCCTGGAGTCTGAGTCACAAGCTTCCCAATATTTCCAGTATTATTCACCTCTTTTCGATAACTACCGCAAATAACATTGCCGTATCGCAACAGCCTCTTACCATTGATTTCTCGCTGGTAAAGTCTATTGGTCTTCTCTGGGATCTGGGTGGCACGAAGCCTCCGCAAGGTCCTAGCATTCTCCGCACGTTTTAGTGGAGGTCTAGTTTGTACTGTCTTCCTATCCTTCTCGACACTCTACAAATATTGGTTTGATGGCCGGCACCATTTTTCAATGGTGTTATTTTTTATTTATTTATTTATTTTAATATTTTAATTTTTTAGGTTTAATAGGGAGGAAAGAAAGAGAGCTTAAGGTGTTTTTTGTAATTCCTGTTCCTTGGTTTATTTTTGTGTAGAAATAGCAGATGTAATTATTGGGGAAGGGGGAGATTATGAATGATGTTTCTTGCAGTTTTTGTTCATTGGTTCGCGTTGTTGTATACTTGGTGTGGTTTTGTTTTCTCCCTGTTGTAAATTCCTTGTGACTGGTTACCCTTTGTAGCTTATGCGTGTTGGTTTCCACATTCGAAGATGTTCCTTAAGATTACAGCTGTTTTGATCTTTGCCGTCCTTTGTGTTGTTTCTATGGTCCCTTTGATTCCAATTTCTCCCAGTCTTTTCTCCAGGTTGTTTGGAGTGCTCCTACGATTATTGATATTATATTGACTTTCATCATGCTCCATATTACTTTCTGTTTACTGGCTTGTTGTGTGTATTTACTTCGTTTTTCCGTGTCTCTGATCTTCACTCTGTGGCCCGCTGGAACGGCAGAAGTCTACGATTTTACAAGATGTTTCCTTCTTGTCGATTATTATGAGATCTTTGCTTGTACGATTTGATCTGTTTGTATATCCATCTCCCAGAGGATTTTGTGTTTTTCGTTTTCCAGTACTGTTTCTGGTTTATGTTTGTACCATTTGTCTGCGTATTCGGAATTCAAGTGTTGGCATAGTTCCCAGTGTATTACTTTCCCACACAGTCATGTATGTTCTTGTCTTCTTTTTGGGCAAGTTTGCTACATTCACTTATTATATGATTTAGCGTTTCATCTCTTTGTCCACACAGTCGTCATTTACTGTTTTTCTGGGTTTTTATCTAGTTTAGCTATAATGTAGTTTGTCATAATGGCATTGTTCTGTACACCCACTAGTAGAGATTCCGTTTTTCTGTTCAAGTTTCCTTTTGTTAGCCATATCCAGCTATTTTCGCAGGTTTCTTCTCTTGTGAGTCTCATGTAGCATCCATGTAATTGTATTTCTTCCAACTTTTCTTTTCTTGTCTGTCTGTGTCCAGTTTCAGGTATGTCCTGTATTTTTCTTTGGGACGGAGTCTCTTGCTGCGGTGATAAGTTTTTCTGTGTTCTGGTTCATGAATTTCTCCAGCTATTGTTTAGTGTCGGCCACGCAGTCTTCTATAATTACCAGTCTTCTTCCTCCTTCGCGTAGAGTGTGTCTGTATCGTATTTTGTATGCAATGCGTCGTGCATAGTCATAAATTTACTAGTCTTCTAGTTAAGGTGCCTGAATTGTTCTTTAGTCCAGTTTATGAATGGTCCAGAATATCTTTTCAGTGACACTGTCCAGGTATTTATTCCTTTGATTAGGTTTCTGCTATACAATTTTGTTTCTAAGAGCTTTCTTGTTCTTCTCAGGTATTCTTTTCCAATCTCCTCTTTAATTTCTGTTGATTTGATTGTGTCTTTTTTTAAAACTCTCAAATATGTATAGTTATATTGTTCGCCTATCGCCATGATTTGCTCTTGGTTGGGTAGTTCGATGCCCGCAGTCGTCACCAGCTTTCCCGTTTTAATCTCTAGCAGAACACACTTTTCTATTCCGAATATCATTTGAATGTCCTGAAGATTTTGGTCTTATTCATCAGCTTTCTCAGTGTGTTTTTTTGGCATATATATATATATATATATATATATATATATATATATATATATATATATATATATATATATACATATATATATATATATATATATATATATATATATATATATATAATTCCCTTTATTATTATTTCACAAAAAACATAAATATCTGTGTTTTGAATCAATTATTCATAAGTCGCACTGAAAAATTGTTAAATCTATTAGTTTACATTGGTCTATAACTCGGAGAATGAGCTGTAATACGTACTGTTATTACGTTTTTCTATATATGAACGTTATCATCACGTTATTGAATTTATAAATATATTAGATCGAACAGTAGAAGTACAAGCTGTTACAATTAAAAGTAATCCTTCGCAAGAAGAATGGTAAATAACAGAAAAAAGAATGTGACATTGATAGTATAAGACTAAATAATTTGTACTTCTGGTTAGGTGTTATTAGCTATAGACATTTTTCGGTAAGCTTGAGCAATTTACAATATTGTAGGATGTTCAGTTTAAAAAGTATAATTTGAATTGAAAAGTGAAACAAAAACAGCGGATACTCATGTTAGTAAATGATCTTGTTAGATTTTAAACTGGCTTAAGAAGATATACATTACTCTGATTGGTTTCACAAAATCAACTGGTAATTTAGATGAGTAAAGGCTATTCTAACGTCGCCATCTTGTGAAATAAATGATGATTAAAAGGCGTCGAACCATATCCAAGTAAAACGCAATCGTTGAGTATTTGTAGATTTAAGAAACAAAAATAAAAACAAATTCTACCATGTTAATGGAATCATTTCATTGCAATGGGTATTATATAGATTATAGAATTCAAGATGGTGTTTCAAACAGAGTTCACGCGAATATTGCATATCTAGAAAACCGTTGGAGACAGTATATATCTTATATATGTATTCATTAAAACAAATATATATTTAACTATGACTGTTCCTTAGAAGTTTAATTAAATAATGTAATGCAGTTAGACAATTATTGGACTAATTAATATGTATATATATATACATATATTTACTTAAGTGGCAGAACATTTACAAGCGTTCGTATATAACTAATATTACAAAAGCTTGTAGCTAGACACATAACAATGTATTACTGAAAAACAGCAATGTCGACCAAAAGATCGTCTTATTTATTCAGAATGTGTACATTTCATGCAACCCAATCTACCATTTATCACGACTATATCTAGTAAAGATCAAGTAGATTAAAATTATTTTGTCGAATATAAATAGAAATGCACCCAGATATACGGACATAGGAAGTACACTTCATCTTATAATAGTATATTATTGCCCATAAAGTATTACTGCTGCTCACTAGTTTTATAAAACATGGAGTACATGCTATGAATGGCACAGCCACTGAACTACAAAGCTCGAGTACTGTACTATTATTAATGCATGTTTCTAATGTGATTAAATTTGTCATACACGAACATCACCTATAGCTATTTTAATTTAGCCTTAATAACGTGTGACTATCAATATTATTTAAACCATGAAATACGTCTGTTCGTATCTTCACTAATTACGCAATGTCTCTATTAATTTCTTTATAGAATTGGTTTCAGGACAGTAACCGCTATATCAAAGGGGTGTAAGTTGTAAGCCTCGCTTGAGCAATAAGTCAAAAGAGGGAAGAATACAAAATAATCGAAGAATTCTCTACGTATGCCAGATTTGCTTCGGTAAGACTGTTTTTCTTTCTTATATCGAAATTAAAATGATATTAATCATGAAATATGTAGTTGGGAAATGGAAAACATATTGTTATAGACGCTGAAGATCTCTTAAAACGAACATTACCATTTGTATTTTTATTTTGAAATTAGATTATGTTAAACTTACTTAAATAAGTAAAAAAATCGTATTTTCTGTTTATGTGTGTTTGGAATATGCGCATACACTTATGTATTCCAGGACCTACTACAAAATTACATATCTATTCCTTGTAAAGATTAAGCGGTGAAATATTTTGTGTAACTAAAGATTTGCTTATAATTGTATCATCCAAGGATTAGACAGACAGAAACCATTAAAATATAGTACATATTTAAATTAAACGTGTTTTTTTTATATTGCCGTTTAATATATAATGTTACTTAACCTTTAATATAAAACATTTGGAGTGGGAATTTAGATGCTTACATTTCGTACTTTATGACGATAAAGTTAAAACAAAACCAGTTTATGAGCATATCTCATTTTCTTCATGGACATGGTGTCTATTAACCAACCGCTCGCCTTATTCGAGCTGATAACTAGTCTTGCGTGTTTCATTGAAAATACTATTAATTTTCGACTTACCAGTAGTAATGAACGCGCAACATACTGTGTGACGTATGTATTCTGTCGTTTTGAAGTATTGTTCACTTGCCAAATGGGACATAGTAACAATTGTCTACGATCTTACTTGACATGAATACTTTCGTCTCAATCTGACGCATCCTTGAACATTGATATTTTCTTTACTCACTTACAGAAACTAGCTAGAATTGAAGGTGTTCAGACCCATGAGACATATGTTATTGCGTGAACTCTCTGTCTTGTCGTAAGATAATTACAATGGGGCTTTTCGTCCAGAACAGATGACGTTCACACAAAATGAAATACTAGAATCTGACTTACGAGCCAAGAAACAATTTACACTGTCATTCGCTGGACGTTTCTTTCTATGTGCTCAGAATTCAAAATTGTCTAAGACTTATATATATATATATATATATATATATATATATATATATATATATATATTTATCAATATATACATATAAATATATATATATATATATATATATAAAGAGAGAGAGAGAGAGAGAGGGGGGAGGGAACGAGAAGGAGAGAGAGAGAATGATAATTTGCTTGAAGCAAGTAATATGGTAAGAAAAGTAATATGGTAAGAAAACTTGGGTTAATGCAGAGTGCCGAGTATGTTGTAAGCTGGACGTAACAAAAATAATAACTCGAAGTGGGGGACTTAATATTTATTATTTTTTAAATCTTACATAACAGTAAGTGTGGTGTCGGCTGTTTGTGTGTTTAAGCGAAAACGACAGACCCCAATACCGGGTCTTATGTAACACAAGTATTGGCACAAGGAATAAAAACATATTGAGAAAATGTATTCCTTTATTTATCATTCATTGAAAATTATCAAATATTTATATATTATACTTGTTCTGCAAAATCGAAAATTAACAGACCTTTTTGTAAAATGTGTTCTGTATGTATAATTAAAATAAATAGGTGTGTTATTGTTACATAATGCACGTATATATGTGAAGAACGATAACATCAGCTTGTATTGGTTTAGTATCATTTAATCATATGACGAGAAAATCTCTCCCAAATAAAATCCAGTTTAAATTCTCCTTCGGTCTCGCCTGGTACTTTACTGTGTAGAAAAAGTTTCGATTACATACACTAGACTATGGTGATGATGACTTCGAAGTATGGCCTACCATGTCGATGTTGACAGCAAAATGTACCGTACTATACGAAATGCAACACACTTCGATGATTATGACGACAGCGCCAGCAAACTAGTATAAAGAGAACAACGTAGTAATTTTAACTGATTTTAAAAAGAACTGAGTGTTTTAAGAAACGACAACGTAACACTATTTGTCTAGGTGGATGGCGTGCTGTATACTTTTGCCAAAAATCGTCTAGAAATAAACAACGTGAAATTG
This sequence comes from Sepiola atlantica, assembly GCA_963556195.1. Classification (NCBI taxonomy): domain Eukaryota; kingdom Metazoa; phylum Mollusca; class Cephalopoda; order Sepiida; family Sepiolidae; genus Sepiola; species Sepiola atlantica. The sequence goes on from OY744516.1 coordinate 47,694,168, forward strand.
ATCAATTAAAATACATTTGAAAAAGTCCGACTGATAATATGGGAACACATTTTAAAGGAAATAAAGTATAAACAAATAACACCAACAATAATCTATTTTCCCAACACATATTTGCGGTTATATTGTGTTTTCTTTTAACTTAGTGAAACTGTCATAGTTTCAAACTAAGCAGACAAGAGTTTATAACTAAGTTTTATATCATCGCTCCTATTTATTTTACAAAAATATAGATTTTTTTGAAAGGTAAACATTCCAATAGGTAAAGAAGTAAACAACTGTGTGGCTTTAATTTCACCGTAACTTTTTTTTATTAACGAGAAAATATCCACTTGGTGACAGCTTCCGGTTTAATTCTAAAATCGGAAATTGCCAAGCGGTGTTTAAGAAAAAACAAGTACGCATTATAGTTTAGGTCTGATATTTATTTGGGGGAGTAACTATTTTTTAAAATTATTTACCCATTAAAAGGGCATCTGTGTTTTTTTCATTGGAATTTTATTTCATTACAAATAAGCAAATAAACTTTTGTTTGTAATTGGAATGGCTTTGTATTACAAGTAATCAAATCACAGTCTTTGGTGAGTGACGCGGCGTTCTACATTTTAGGCGATTACGTGTGGTTTTACAACTGTGCCCTGAGACTTAGAGTTAATGGGAAAACATTTGGTGAACTATCTAAATTCAATATTAACAAACTAGTGAAACTAAAAATTCTATCAAAATCTAAGAGGTATAACATTGGCAGGAGTGTTTTTTGATAAACACTTCTTTTCAATTTCAGATTTTTTTAAAAATCTGTCACTAAGTTTCTTTTTCTTTTAACCCCTTTTATGTTTAACTTCAATATACATTTCAGCTGATATAGTTTCGTGACTGTTTACTTTTGTCGTTTTTTAACGTTTATTTTGTGAACATTGTTTCAAGAGTGTAGCATTGGTTATTGTATTAATTTTGAATAAACATTTTACATTAAAAAAATTAACAAATATAACCAATAAATAGTTCAGTGAATTTGACATGAACCTAAGATAATTTTGTAATCTTAACCGGAAAATATATCTGACTCAAGTTTACCCGAACCATTTATGGAGAAAAATAGGTATACAAAAATGACTCTGATGTAAAGATGTCCGTTAAAAAAAAAAGAATAGATGCAGTATGGTGATGTAAATACAATTTGTCAATGGAAGACGTCGTATTTGTCGATGTCAGCTTATTTCTCTTCGCGTGGACTTTTAAAATTACCTTCCCTGAGACGTCCGACATAACGGGGCAGTCGTGACCATGTCTAACGGACGGCACTAAGCATCTGATTGACCGACATACACAAACCAGATTGAGGGAATAGCGACGCCGTAAAAAAATAAATTGTAAGGAAAAACGTCTTACTGACAAAGGTGTCTGTCACGCGACAGCCACACGGAGTTTGAAGATTGCTTCAAGTCCATTTAGACAAATGTTCACAATGGTGCTTTACAAAGAGGTCTGAGACGCAGGGATTAATATGGCGACAGGCATGTCCTGCTATCGATGTATTCTAGGAATAAACTAAAAAATTAAAAACAAACGAGAATTCACAATACAAAACAAAAGAGATTCCTTTGTGAATTTATGCACTTGTGCCAAAAGCTGTCTGACTTTTGCATAAAACTCAAAATAATCCAATTCTGAAAAGTCCGCCTTTTTCCTATTCTTCTTTTTCATAGACATCGGTTTTTCTTTTTTTTTCAACCTGAATGTTTTTATTTGCGTGGTTTGTCATTTTTATTTAGAATTATTTATTCTCATTTTCCTCCTGTATTGGGATAATTTCGTTTTTATTTCGAGCCTACATTCACCTCTTTTGTATGTATTTTGCAATGTTTTGGCTCCGTCCTTTATCGTGTTATTTTCTTAACATTCCCTTCTCGCTTACTTTCTATCATCATTTTTTATTTTCTCCTTTCAGTCGTACCGTATTACTTACTTTCATCACTTTGTGAAGAATTACTTATATTAAGCACAAAGAAATATAAAAAAAACAATTATTGATTTTTAATTGACTGACCCTCTCCTCGGTATTATTTCATGAAATAAAATATGTAAATGTTGTGTGTAATGTAAACAACTGTAAAATTTAATCAGTATATTCTTCATTGTGAAGCCTATCCCTGATTTCCCTGAATTCTGAGATAAAAATAACGATATATATATATATATATATATATATATATATATATATATATGTATATATATATTAATAACATACTTAAAATATATTAATCTGAATATTGTGCTTAAATGTGAATATTAATGTATTTTTATAGAATTATAAAACAGGTGTGTCGGTGAGCGTTTTGTGAAAATCTGACTTGATTGTTCATTATAACCTTTAAATAATTGTGTCATTGCGTGTGAAATGCGTACTTTAAAGTACGTTGATTTAATGGTTCCTAAATGTAAACAATTTTACTCCTTATAATTATCATTATCCATTTAAATAAAAATAATAGGAGTTTATTTAATCTTTCTTCTTGGTTAGGCGCTAAAATGAATGTTGATAATATTAACCGTAATGCAAGTTGCGTTGAGTTAATTTCGATGAACGAATTTGAAGTCCATAATCTTTCGGTCATTAATTACTATTTTTCTGATAACTTTCATTTACTTCCATGTATTTCAATTGCGTCTTACTTCTATCGTTATGTCTTCCTTCTTTCGATTGTTTATCCTAGTATATATCGTGCGATTGATAGCAAACCTTATCAATATTTTAGGACGTTATTTAAGCAGACACATCACGCACTTATCTCGATAGTTGACATCTTTTGTTTCTACTCCGGATTATACAGACCGCTGGCTAAAGAAATAATTTTCTTTATTAATTGAATCAATCAACATATGACATCTAATAATAATGCAATACTAAGGAGTTTCTGTTATAATATTTAACTACATTTAGTTTAAATAGATTTGATTAATTAGTTTACGGTAGAATAAACGCGATAATATTCATACTTGATTCAATGTCAGGCAACTAATTACCTCGCCCTGTTTTTATAGTTTAACTGTATATTTTCATATATACATACTTGTTCCCGAAGTAGGCTTAATCGGCGATAAGAGGGTATAGCTCATATTTGATTGCTGCATTTCATTGTCTCTGATCCGCGAAATCATCGGTGATTGCTTAGAGCCAGCCCTATGTTCAAAATGGAGACCGTAGGGAGGACGGCTAATCATAATTTGTGTGTCTTTGTTACCGTAGTGAGAAAGGTTTTTAGCTAATAATGCTAACGCTTTCGACAGTTGGGCGTTGGCTCGAGACCCATAACTCTGCGTGTGAGTTAACTTTCCTCGGATCAGAGAGCTTGACTTAGCTAATGAAGGCGTCTAGTTGCAACAAACTGGAAGACAGGATATGTGTGAACACTTTGAGATGAACAATTCTGTCCAGTCATCTCATGCGAGCCACTCGACTCAATAAACTGTGATCGAATACATATTTTCGCTGCAGATGCTCATGTGGTAGCGGACACATTTTCATATATGCCAATTTCTAAATCGCACAACCGAGAAATGAGACTTGAAACTAATTCACATTGGCAACAACTTTCTGTATTCTGTTTTGTAAAGTAGTAAAAATGTAGATCAGATATTGGTTATTCATACCTCGCATATTGCTATTAATCCGAAGCATATTTCCATTTTTCACATCCAAAATGAAATATTAACATCTCTTGTTAGATACAAATCATTATGCTTTTTATTTTTGCCATTTCTTGAATAGATACATTCCGCAATTAAACGTGTTATTTCTTCTTCTCATCGCTCTCATCAACCTGGAAAAATATTTTCTTAAAATGATTATCTGTGATCAGGAATTTATTATAAAGTAAGGCATACGTATCCACCAACTTCATTTCTAAACCAACGTGGCAATAAGAACTCCAATAAGACTGGAACACATTATTGGCTAAACTGGGAGTAGCTATTACAAATTTAGAGTTTTCCTTCGTTTATACTTGTTTTCAAACGAGAAGTCGAGAGTATAGTCTATCAAATAATGATTTCATAGCTAAAACAGAAGATAAATATTCATATCGAAGGTAGTTTAAATAAACGTCCACTTAATAATGTACAATAGCGTTAATTCCCCAGCCACCAGGCATGAAAGTAATGACCTGTATCAACATTATTCAGCTTAAATAATCCAAATAGAATTGATATTCTCATGCGATCTTTTTTCTTAACGTAGTTCACCCCAAACAAGGCTGGCCGCCACTGTAGACGTAAGGGGCTACTGAGAAGAAAGAAAAGGGGAGAAGTCTGGGGGGTCACCCGTAACTGGGATCTGCGCAGCGAGATGTCTGTTTACATTAATTTTAAATTTCTGCATGTCAGTACTGTCGGGGAAACAGGGGCAGGGAGGGAGCTCCAGAGGAAAGCAGCACGAGGAAATAAGCTATTTGAGTAGAAAGCTCTCTGGTATCCGGGGACCTCCACAGTAGACGGATGGGATTACTTGATTGTCGAGTTGGTCTAGTGACTTTACGTCGGGAAAGTTCTTAAGTATGACACTGTAAGGATTAAGAAGTAATTCTTAAGCTTTATTAAATATTCAGTACATATTGCTGATGTCTAATATACGTTGCTGATGTTAAATATGTCCAAATTAATGCGGAATCGTTGGAGATGTTATTAAGTGCGAGTCGGTCGAATATACTACCTAATCTAGTGCAACCAAAAAGTTGTTGATAGTGGCACAACAACATTTTAAAATTATAGACATATCGACTCCGACTTTGAGAAAGACTACATCCAAGGTCTTGTTACAACCACACTTGGTCTACCAAATGATACCACTTTATCTCGGAAAAACTCAGAAACCATTAGAGAGCCTGCCCATTACAAGAACATCCACATCACCTATGTTGATAAAGATGGCGGTGTTGTCATCATGGACGCAGAAGCATACTAACACAAATGCAAGCTCATAGTCAATGATGTCAACATATACGCAAATACTATTTCACAGAAATACATCAATGACATACTACTTCAAACCCTTGGTAAGAAATATATTAGTGGAATAAACTTCCTGAAAGAAAGTCATGGAACATAGCCCTAAAACGCAAGACTCCATGGCCTACCAAAACACATATAGCTAACATTACTATGATACCTTATTATATCAAGCATTGGCAGCACACTAGCTGAAAACTTAGCAAAAATATCCCCTCTTCACGGTTCCATTAGTCCAACCGATATAACTAAATTGTGGAGATCTGCTACAAAAACTCCAACACATAAAATATGAACAACCTCACCATGGCCAGTTTAGATATCAAACCACTTTATACTTACGTACCTATAGGTAAATTTCTTAGATTCCTCAGAATCCATCTCATTAAATTCAAAATTTAGCTCTTCCTCCCTTCCATCCAACTCATTAAATTATACCATTTAATCCCACAATAATATCATGTTAGGTTTAACACAAAGTTATACAAACAGAAAATGTCGTTTACCCATTAGATCCCCTCTCAGTAAAGTCATTGCCTGTTTTTACCTAGAATTTTAAGAGAAGGATCTTTTAAAATAAATCTTATCCCAAAACTATCACGACTTGATATACATCGATGATACAGTCATTATTTTCCCACATCACATAAATCTCCCTGGCATATTTGAAAAACTTAATAAAATTGTAAACACAATTTCAGTCACTTCAAATTTAGATAATAATCATATCCTCGACTTGTTTTCTATCAGTCTTGACAACACCCCACAAGGTCTAACTTTCTCGGTCTTTGAAAACCTACTAATAAAAATGGTCAGTATACATTTTGACTTCGAGCACAACAACACAATAAAATTCGGAAGGATCATAGGATCGTTTCTCAGCCCCACTTACTTACGAAATGAGGAAACCTATATACAAGACACTAACCAAGCTTCAAAATATGATATTTTGTTAATTCAAAACGCTAAACACAAAACATTTAATATCCACAACAAATAACAGACTAAGATTTCCTCCATAATATCAACTACAAAAATAACACCGACATAACTGTGAAAAACAAATCTTACATAGATCCCCCAATAATAACATATCTATTTTCTTACAAAAACAACTCAAATCTGACATAAAAATAGTAATAAAAACATATAAAACAATTAAGGATTTACTCAACACGAAACACCGCCCCCAACTACATCTTAAGAACACTTTTTCCCTAGCCGGCATTTACAAAATAATATGTGCTGCATGTCCTATGTTTTATATAAGAAAACGGCCAGAAATATAAAATCCCGCATTAATGAAAACAAACAATCACACTAACACACTAGTGTACACAGAAACACTTTTACCTACAATGTTGATGTTAAACACCGCACCCTCCCCAAGACCGAATCATTTCTCTCACGTCGCAAATGCATCGAAAGCGCTATAATAATGATGTTTCCGGTGGAGGTTGATCAATGTAACACATTCGTTTTGAACGAGACAAAATGTGCTCGTCGGTGGGGAGTGTAACTTGGTGATCAGACGTTTTGAGAAATAATGTTATAGTCCTGGCACGGTACCCAGCTCCCCGAGTGGAAACGATAGGCATCTCCCCTTAATTAGGGTGTGTATACCCGTCTTTTGACTGGATTGGTATTTTGCGGCTTGCTGGCTTTTTATTTTCCTGCATGCTTAACAAGCTGTCAATTAAAGTTTGTAATAATGAAACAAGGCATTTTTTACTTTTAAATATCAAAATATAATTTATTATATTTCGAAAAGAAACATAATTAAACTCGAACATTCTACTGAGTTCGGTAAGCGTGGTAATCAGGCAAGTTTTAAAAAATACAAATGTAATATTTTGTTTGTTTAAAACTAACTGAGAGACGGGAAAGAGAGAGAGCGAGAAATAGAGAAAGAGAGGGGGTACAATATACACCACATTGTTCTGAGTTCCAACCAGCTTCTGTTAATAGCATTGTTGATATTTTAGCTAACATGTCTGGCAAAATAAATTGCAAAAATATGTGTTGCGAGCACCAGCTCTCCAGAAATGGTGACGCATCGTTTTACCAAACTTCTCTCACAACAATCTAAGATAAACTTCACACTCAGATCTTATTCCTTAAGCAATCATCTCGCAAAAGCCACACTGAAACAATGCAATATATTGCGGAAATGCGATCTTGGTTAAAGAAAATCTTCTTTTTCACGACACTTCATCCATATTCTTTTCATTTTTTTTTATTCATCCTCTATTTTTTGGGAATGATTTTAACGTATCTCCACACGTGTGTTTTATCATTCTTTTTTTCAAATATTAAAAAGCGCGTCAATGACGTCCTTGTGTGCATTCTTTTTTCTATGTTTTTATACGGTTATCGAATAAATTTAAACTCTTCCCTTTTTCTGAAGACGGTCGCTGGTCCCAACAAAACCGGTAAAATATCTCGTTTCTAAATAATGTGATTTTATGGTATTTAAATATGTTCTCCCTTTGTCATTTTTCACACATACACATGTATATATATATATATATATATATATATATATATATATATATATATATATATATATATATATTAAGATAAGATACACATAATACATAAATGTCGTGGGTGTGTGATGAATACAAAATAAAACAAAATAAGACGATGTATAAATCATCGAAAATGAGAGCTTTACTGGTTTCATTCAGATCTACGAAGTCTTCACAAAGGTGAAGATTTTAAATTTATTTAAATAACGGCATGTATATATATATATATATATATATATATATATATATATATATATATATACAGTCATTCACAAACAGACTGTTTCGCTATATCACATATTTTCGGTGCAAATAGACTAGGAACAATCTCAGGATAGGTATCGTACCTTTATCTATTAGTCGATCGATCGCAGTTCTACCCACCGGGCCACGAAACAGATTCTGTTAGTAAATAATATCTACAATGTTTTTTTATATAAACATTGACAGTGCTCTATTTTTTTATTCACAAATAGAGTTGTATTCAACTACATAACAACAAGCCGCATCATAAACTACAATGCTTAACACTAATACACACACATATATATATATATATATATATATATATATATATATAGAGAGAGAGAGCGAGAGAGAGAGAGAGAGAGAGAGAGATAGATAGAGAGGGGGGGGGCGCGCGTCTATAGAATAAAGTAGTTGTAAAAGCTAAAATCTGTGACTAATTCTATTATATGATATTAAAACGCACATTTAAATTATCGAATGCTAGATGTATTTTTAATGTAAATGCTTTTTTAATATGATCAAAGGAAGGGTGAGGATTAATGATTATTGTAATCTATTTGTATGCATTGCAGAAAATATTAAGAATGTGCATCAGGAGAGCGCCTATTTTTGCTAGTGAATTTTTATCGATGTTTTTTTTTGTGGATTCCTCTTGCCATCGGCTGTATTTGTGTTGTATGAACCGAGTTAGTTGAAGAAGACGAGTAAAGGAGACAAATATCCTCGAGGAACAGGTGTGCGGAAAGTTTGAAGAACTTCAAAGTGCTTTCAGGCTTCACGCTCCGTTTGAGTGCGATCATCACACTGAAGCGTATAATCACCTTTCAAAAGTAAGGTGAATTTTTGGCGTGATCTCAAACTAAGTCATTCGTAAAATGGTTCAGAGGAACTGAGTGGCTCAATGGGTTACCAATACGTCTAGAGAATCTTGTACATTTACATTGAATCGTATCTCATTCTAGCTTGAAGATCCGTGGATTTAATAATAAACTCCGTTTACTTCAAGCTCATAACAGCTTATTATTACTTTCGTTCTTTTTAATATATATGCATTGCCATTAAGTCACAGATGACTTTTCTCGGGTATCATTGACAACCTTACTTACTGTTCCACCGACAGATGGATGCTTTATTACTATGTTATTCTCATTTTAAATTTCTATAAGATTCATGTTATAAATAAGGTAAAATAAGGTAAAATGTCCTATTTTGATGGATGTCAAGCGAAAACACGGACCTGGGAATTATATTCTACCCCCGTAGATACACATTAAATATACTTATCTTTGCACCCTAAGAAGTAAACTTTCAGAATATATGCTCGTATTGAAGAGTATCTCCAAACGCCAAGGAGGAGTTATTGAACAAATTAAACATAAAATTATCGAGCAAACGAACAAACAAAAGACTACATCTGAAAATGTGTGTATATATATATATATATATATATATATATATATATATATATATATGTATATATACATATAAATATATATAAATATATATATATAATATATATATATATATAAATATATATATATAAATATATATACATATAAATATATATGCATATAAATATATATATATACATATATATATAAAAATATATATATATATATATATATATAAATATATATACATATAAATATATTTACATATAAATATATATATATATACATATATATATATATATATATATATATATATATATATATATATATATATATATATATATATATCCCTGTATGCAGTAATACCGTTTAAAGTAGTTTTAGAGTCGAATACCAATTATCTGAAATCATCGAAACGGGTTGCAATAGTTGTAGAGTGATATTGCTCGAAAAGAAAGAATATGCGAGGAACAAAAGAAAACAATGATAAACAAACTTGAGTTTTCTTTTTTAATCATGTGAAATTATAATTATAATAATTAGAAGAACTGTAACAAGAACAATATACTTGAAATAGAAATGTCAGTAAACGTATACATATATATATATATATATGTATATATATATATATATATATATGTATATATATATATATATATATATATATATATATATATATATATATATATATATATATATATATATATATATATAAACCAACATTAGTAGGGCAGTGGATACGAAGTAATTTGCGTCTCTCAAGAGTGTCAATAAAAGAAAAATCTGTTTTTAAATTTGCCCAGAAAATAAAAGTTGAAAAAGGGGGAAAAAGAGAGACGAAAAGTTAAGAAAGCAAATTACACATGTAATCGTCTATATCAGCAGACTTTTTTGTTTTACGAAAATAAATTCGCCGAAATCGGGAGAAAACGGAAACATTAATATCCAACCAGCAATTAGGCTGCATGTTCAACTCACCAAAATACGGTTCTCTGTATTGTTTAGTTTCATGAGTGTTACTTTACCTGCTTCAAGTTATCCTATTCAATGTCTCAAAATCGGCCATGAAGTAGTTGGTGATTAGTGTGACTATCATATACAGTCTCATCGTTAAATCATATACCTTAAATGTGATTTTGAATATAGTTATATATTATTATTTAAGTTTTTGATTTACTATGTCTGCTAAGGATTAGGCATAAGAGCAAATTATGTGTATTTACTAATACTACATGAGGCTAGATACACGATCAGGTGTGCTATTATGATTAGTGCTCACTGACCAGCAAAAATACCTACACTGCCCCGACTGCATTATCCAGTGAGGGCGCCTTAAGTAATTAGCTATAAACTTACCTTTTTTCCAAAGAGAAATTGAAGCCTGGGTGACGGACCTGCTGAAAATCAACCATCAGAAAGACAGCAACAAAATCATTATCGAACTAATGTCGAAGACGTATCCCTTACTGGTGAAAAACACACCTACTTAGGCGGTTCGAGACGTATATATATATATATATATATATATATATATATATATATATATATATATATATATATATATATATATATATATATATATGTATATTTAATAATAAATGAAAGAAGATACATAAATATGTACGAATGACAAATCTATTTCAACTTCTATTTTTATTTCCACTGCCAATTTATGCATTTATGTAATTTTTCTAATGATAAGATGTTAATCTTTGAAAAGCCTTGGCTTAAGGAATTTAAAATAAACATGTTTTTACCGAGTACATCTTGCATTGAACAATCAAAGTTAAAATAGATTTGTCATTCGTACATATTTATCTCTCTTCTTTCATTTATCTTTATAATTGCTCTATCTCGTATATTGAGCTTAAACTATTTCACTATAGGTTATATCCTCTAAAGATACTTTTAGTTTGATATTTTATATATATATATATATATATATTTATATATATATATATATATACATATATTTGTATATATATCCATATATATATACATATATATACATATATATACCCACATATATATATATGTATATATACATATATATATACATATATATATATATATATATGTATATATATATATATATATATATGTATATATATATATATAAATCAAGAGCCGTATGCATGTAGGGGTTTGTATATATCAGTATATACATGCATCATACTATCTGACTATATGTATCTCTCTCTCATTCTCTCTCTCTCTCTCTCTCTCTATATATATATATATATATATATATATATATACATATATACTTATGCATATGTGTGGGTTGTATATATATATATATATATATATATATATATATATATATATATATGTGTGTGTGTGTGTGGATGTGTGTATGTATCCCTATAAGTATATGGAATTTTAACGATAGATATGTGTACGCATATATAAATTGTATCTTATTTTATTTAGTTTCAAGCTGTACTCCTTAACCTATTACCTTATATTCTATTATTAATGTATATATATATATATATATATATATATATATATATATATATATATATATATATATATATATATATATATCTCAAAATATGGGTGTCTATATACCTGTATCTCTGTGTGGTTTTTAGCGTGTGTAGATATTCATGTATATATATATATATATATATATATATATATATATATATATATATATATATATATATATATATATATATATATATATATGCTAGCAGGGCTATCCCGCCACGCCCGGGGACATAAAAACAAAACAGATTTTGAATAGCGTGTGTAACATCTTTATATTAAAACTCTATACTGGCCCCTATCTATCTCATTCTAGTCGTCTTTTTATCTGTCTATCTTTCCCCGTACATCTAACTCTGCCGTCACTTTTCTTTTATACTCTCTTTCTCTCCGCCCTGCCTATTCCTCTTCTCTTATTTGTATGTGTTGAAAAAATATGATAATATAAGTCATTTACCAGAACTATCCCTTATAAAGGTAAGGCTTGAATCTTACATTAGTACAAAACACAATGAAATTCGTGCTGTCTGGTAATTTAGGTGCACCCTACCTGCTTTCACAGTAATATGAAGAGAATTTTTGTTGATAATTAAATTTACATTTAATTTACATGTTGATAATGTAATTTACATTTATTGCTCCCGAACAACACCAGTTGAACAAAATTTAGCTACGATTTCCCTCCCTACTTCACTTTCTAAATATAATACCGTAATGGTAGTAAGAAGACCTTCATAACACTGCCAAAAGTACGGTTCAAATCAATGTATGAAGAGAAATGATGTTGACAATGACAATTTATTTGCTTCCGGAAAGTTTATTTGATAAATCTAACACCGTAACGTTAGAAATGAGGGCCTTCAAATACTTCCAGAAATAACGTTTAAATCAAAAGATAAAGATAAATGATGCTGATTATGATTATTGATATCGGACACCGCTGAGTAGAACAAAAAGTTCCAGACAATTCCTTATTTCTTGTCCAATTTTTCCATTCATTATATTAAGAAAATACTTAATGTTGACGAAGCCAGTATTCCGAAGCGAATAAATATATGCCAGTTAGAAAAAGTAATACTGAAATCTTACTATTATTGATCCTTGACAACGCCGATAAGATAAATGGTCAAATTCCATTTTAATTTATCCCCCCCCCTTCATTTTTACTTATTAAAAAGATACATGATGTTGATAAATTCAATAGTCGGAATACGTTTACTACATATCCCTTACCTAAAGTCACACTGTAATCGTACAATTTTGGATCTCGGACAATGTTAAATAGAACAAATGTTTTTTGTAAATTACTAATTTCATGTCCCCACATCTTATTTCACAATACTATTAAAGTTAAAAGATGTTAAGCACGTTGGATTCTGGCTCCAGGGGATATACCCCATTCTAAAAAAAGACAGAAACGGTGTTTTTCCCGGGCAACACTGCGTTTAAACACACCTGTCCCATCTATGATATTTCAATTTAATTTAATTTATTTAAACTGCTTTTCTTTTTTTAAATTTTACGTTACAATTTTGAAATATGATTCTTAGAAATTGTTTTTTGTTCGAATATTTACAGTTTAATACTGACTTGTTTTGAAGTGATGAAAGTAATCGTTACGCCGGAATTTACAATTTACTGGATATGATAAATGAAACTTGCTATGGTAGGATAATTTCTCACACTACAACGATGACTGTATTTTGAGCTAAGACTTTTTATCGTGTAATAACGTTCTCCGATAATATTGACAGCTGTCAGCTCAATATGTCTGCTTTTCTTAGTGTACTACTATACATACTTTTAATCTATGAATTAGTTGCCTGTTTTTTTAAATTTTACTCTAATTTCTTTCTGAGAATTTTTCAATTTTAACAAATTGTTTTGTTTTTAAAGAGATTTAGCCAGAGAACGGTTTAGTCGTTGCTTGCTGAAGTCGGAAAAATGCTGAAAGAAAGAGTGAAGACAAAAAAGAGAAAGATAAATGAAAATGTGTATCACTACTGTTCAATTGAAAATAATACTGAAACGTTTTGCAAACTGGTTGTATGTGTGACTAAATATAGTGTAACTAATAAAAAAAGTTATATAACGTCCAGACTAGACGGCCCCTTTTAAATGGTAAGATTCTCAAGTCGTCACATTCAAATTAGGAAGAAAACTTCCTTACTTATTGATTGGACTAAGAACGGATTCAAAAAAGAGATAGAATAAGGACTTTTTCGATTCAGCCCGCTCAGAATAAAGTGGTTGTTGATTGGTCATAGAGAATCGTTTTGGCCAAACAAATAGGACCTTTTTTTCAAAATAAAAGGGAGGGGTGTGATGCACAAAAAAATTATTATTTTACGTGAGAAAGGGAGCTAACTCCATTTTATATTCTCTCCCAACAACAATAGCGAATACAACGACATAAATCGTTGCATGGATTTAAATGCAATTATATTGTGAAACTTTTTGAGTGCTACACAGAAATTAATTTGTATAACTTTCTTTTCACAGAATATTTTATAGAGGTTAATGTGCCATTTAAATGTTTCGCATATTTAAATATTGCAATCATTCATGAGGGTTGCATATCAGTTGCATCCTCTTGCAAGTTGAATGTATATGAACAATGGAGGTTGAATAGCAGTTTCTATCTTCAAAATGTGTAATTTCCCAAAGGAGGTTAAATAGCAGTTATCTGCATCCTCTAAATAGTTGAATTATCAATGGGGGTTGAATAGCAGTGTTTTGCATCCCCTGAAAAGTTGAATTTATCAATTAAGCTTGATTAGCAGATTGCATCCTTTGAAGGTTGAGCTTATAATTAGAGGTTAAAAGCGCATTGCATCCTCTAAATGATGATTTTATCAATGGAGGTTTAATAGCAGATTTCACTCCTTTGAAAGTTGAATCCATGTTATCAATGGAGGTTTTATACCAGTTTAGACCATCTAAAAATGATTTTATCAGTGGGGGTTTAATAGAAGAGTGCTACATTTGGAGGTTCAACCAATATTATAAATGGAGGTTGAATAGCAGTTTGCCAGCCTGTCACACTAAATGTTTGAAATAGTATTTCTGTCAGTCCTTAATGCTTAACGTTTTAAATAGCTATTTACTCAGCCAGCCACACCTAACGTTTGAAATATCATTTTGATTAGTCTGTGAAGTTTAAATTTAGAATAGTATATATATATATATATATATATATATATATATATATATATATATATATATATATATATAGCAGACTGATCAAAATTCTATGTTATGACGGACTTACCAGGATATGTTAACCCGCCACTCATATTTAACGAGTCCGTTACGCTAAGTGCTCACACACTGTGTTCGACTACTTTCTTTCGTATAAATTCTCCAATTTAATGTTAGTGAAGGGCATGTACATTCCATTCACATCAAATATTACCTTCGGTCCAATGTTTGTGTATAGACATAATAGCATACCACCTTAAAACTATATGTCTCGCTTCCACGTAACAACGTTGTTGCGACGGTGCTCTTTCGTGATTATAAACTGATACTAATGTTTAAAAATAACTTAAAATTGAATTGATCAACCAACCGTATAATTTATACTTACAGCTAACTATAACGTCACAAATAAATATTTATATGGCGTTCAGAGTTAGAAGCATACATTTCTGGTGTCTTAGTATAATACCGGACAACGGTTGTGCACAGTACCCGGTAGTGGCTACAGTTATAAAATTGCGTCCCTCTCCCGCTTTAACAGTTAGATAAAATCATTAATTTCAAGTTTTCTCAAAAAAAATAATATCTTTACAAAAACATTGCTCATGCATATGAGATCGAACTGTAAAGGTAACTAATTTGAATATGTATTTACAGAAGGACGTATAATTAATTATTAATTTCTATTGTTTTTTAATTTCAATGATTGTCTTCTAATTCTATTACTCATAGACATTTTAAAATTGTGGCTTTAGAAGTTCATTAATTTTCTTCAAACTGTAAACAGTAAACAGGTTCACCTAGAATATTTCATATCACTCTTACGATTTCTGTACGGTTTTTCATTATTTACAACATAATTTACATTTAAACGTAATTTTAGTCCAAGGTTTACTATTTTATTGCCACTTATTCTTATACGGATTTGAAAATCGCTAATCGATCAATGCATCTGTTATTACGTTTTATAAGGTAACACGATTAGTTATTTATCGCACGTGATTATGTACTAAGACTCTTGAATATAAGCGCTAAAACAGAAATGTGCCGACAGTTTTGTGAGAAGAAACGCAAGAATTGCATATACTTGTACATAAATATTACCTGGCAAGCAATAATGGTATATATACAATAGTACAATTGCGATGGCACAGAAAAAATATGTTATGTTATGTTTGTGAATACATGCTTCACGAGAAGTTATCTTATTAAGGACGTTCCCGTAACGGCTTGCACGTTGGTATTTCTAAATGCTGGCTCTTTTCGTGGTGAAGAAAAGGCTTCTTTTGCGGGAAGCGTCTTTGTGGGATTCTGTCGCAATACATCCAGGGCAATTACAACCAAGTTTGGGAAACCTGGGATAGAGTAATAGAAAATTCAGACTACCGTCAGAAAGATGTGTCAGCATGTAGTCAGCACTGGTCAAAGATGGTGGGTAACGGGGAAGCTGAAGATGAGGTGAGCTGGCTCTCGACGAATGTCGTCGATGGCGTCAATAACTAAGAGTAAACCGTTATCCTGCTGGAGTTGAAAACGAAGAAAAATACCCGCACTCGAAGTGCAAGGGTGTACATATGCAAGCCCTTGTGCCTCTTAATGAGGGATGGATTGGAGTATCTGTTGTCCAATCCATGAGGCCCAAAATGGACAAGCAGTCAATGAGGGTGACATATATAAATTACAATAAAATATTTATATTAGTAAATACAAAATGTTTTCCATTTTATTTAAATCTTAACTGAAAATAGGGTTCGGAAGTTTTGTTCTGACAATTACATCTAAAAATAAAAGATTAGTCTACATAATAAAATATACGAATTATCAACTCTCATGTAAACTATTCTGAAACATAATATTCACTGTGTTGGACTCGAAATCATACCGAAATAAGTCCGCAAGCACACGTGACCTAATGGATTAAAATAATAATTCAATAATAGTTCTAATTGACAGTCTTTTGCAGGTTGAATGTTCAATCCTCAGAACGAGTGATACTAAGAATACAATTATTAATTACTTAAGTCGTCTACCCGATAATGATTGACGAAACAAGAGCAAGGTACTCGCATATATTAACTAAATGGTTATGTTAGGAATCCCTTACAGATGTCCTGTTTCGCCATAAATATTCTCTAGTTTGACAAAACGCGCCTGGAGAAAGTGGGATTGTTGCTTCGGCCGAAACGTTGTGAGAATAACATCTAAATAAAAATTGAAAATATGTAACCGGTAACATATATTTACCTTCTGATTACTGCAATTACTAAATAATAAAATGATGATGTGCTAACGGAGTTAGAACCAGCAGAGTTGTGCTCTTGAAAAAGCAAAAATACCCACGAAGTTCAGATAATGCGCCGACCATCCTTACACCAAAACACACGCTATTCATCTTCAAGTTTTATGCCGTGTTTCATACAATGTCTCAGCGACTAAAGAAAATTTCTCCGGGCCTATAACGGTAATTGAGCAATTTAGACGTTATTTACGGCCGAGTCAAGCATCTCTTTTTCTCCTCCTTGTGTGGCATTTCTCCCAAATCAAGCCAATTCGAGAAACGACGGCAGTGTTTCTTTTCTTTCTTGGCTAGCCTTTTATATTACTTGGCTTCGACAGATGCGTGCAAACGGTCATTTCGCCTACCGCCGCAACTGTCTGTGTCGATCATACTTATTGCTCGCCATATTTTATGACCAGTTCTAAAGCAACGCTGTCCTTGCCCTCTCTCTACTGTGTACACACAGCCGGTTTAATTTATGTGTTTACGTATTACACGCAGACATGGACACGCAGAAACACACACGCACTAGCGCGCTCTCACACAAAGTCGCATACACACACGCATATATATATATACATATATATATATATCAATATATATATACATATATGTATATATATATATATATATATATATACATACATATATATTAGAAAATATGATGTATGATTCATAATAAGCATGCAGATTTATACATATAAAGGATTTACATTTTACAGCCCAGTCTTTATTTATGAACTCATACATATTTACTTATATATATATATATATATATATATATATATATATATATATATATATATATATATATATATATATATATATATATACTAGTTGACCCATGCGTCGGCACTGCCTGGGAAAGTAGAATAAATCTAGAAAAACTTTAATCTGTAACTATTGGATTATTTAGTACGTATGATTGACCAGCGCGAAGACATATCCTACAATGTTAATGTAAAACGCAGCTGAAACAATTAATGCAGTACGTAGAGAAATAACACTCGTAGAATGATTAGTCGATGCAATGTTGCCATTGAGAGTAACCCTTCTAGACTGCGGCAATTTTAATTTTAGTCTGAATCCGGAGTGCTTATGTTTGGGGAGATGGATGTTTACCAACATTTAAAAACCGACTTTTATCAAACTCTGACTTCATGTGGAGGCAAGTATGGCCATTCCGTAAATTGCATTAGCACCAAAAAGAAATAAATGACGTATTACATGGTATAGCAGAACCCGTGTCCCGGCGTTGTGCGGGAGAGGTATGTAAGTATTAGCGTATTAATTCGTAAAAAAGAAGTTTAAAAGAGCCCTGTGATTAATTAGGGTGATAAAAACGGATTTATTGATGTTTTGAATTTAACAAAATAGATTTTGTTTTGTGTTATGTGACTGCTCACCTGCACTATTATTTTAAGTAGTGGGTTATTTGTAAATATTAAAACCACTACCCCTCACACCAAAAAACATGTTCTCCAAAAATATGCTTTAATGTGTTCAAATTCAGTGAATGAAAAATCCTTTTAGACTGATACAATTTTAATCTCGATCCGGAGTGAGCTTTTTGGTAGTAGAATTCATTTACAAACCATAAAAAGCAATGTTAATTGTTTATGTGTCGTAAATCAATCTCCTGGGGAAAAATAAAATTGCCACAGTCTAGAAGGATTTCTTTTTCACTGACAGAGGAGAGTAATGAATAAGTTGTGTACTTCAGTGATCGAAAAGAAGAGAGAGATTAAGTAACATATACTACACTGAAAAGTGAAATATAATTTGAAACTAATAAATGAATAAGTGAAAATCAACCGAATTAAATGAACAGTTTTGTTTATTGTAGTTAGTAAATAAAATAATGAAGCGTAGAGAGTTGTTGGAGGTGGGTCCACATACTATCTACGGTAGATAAAAGTAAAAATTGCCGCAGTCTAGAAAGGGATGTATTTTTAACTATGAGATAAGTTTCCTTTTTTGTTATTGTAATAGGTTAATAAATAATTAAAGAGAGGCATAAGGAGCGTGAATGAGACATAGGGAGATAATTGTTATACTAATTAAAAGTTAAAATGAAAAGAAAAATAAGAAAACCTAAGTAATTGCATGGGTAAAAATCACCAAAAGCAGTGACTTTCTTTAAAGAAGTATAAACGCACCTATATTCAAGAAAAAAAAACATATAAATATATTTTGATGTGAAATAATTTAACTGTTTTGTGTTTGTGTTTTATTACTGGTCACGGTCGTGGGAGAAAAACTATTGCGGGTGCCCATAATATTTCTATGAGCAATTGGATGTGTTTTTTTTTACCGTGGACCTGTTCGTTTTACACTGTGAGTTGTTTTAAATGCAGTCAATGTATAGGTGTGACAATTGAAGATTCGCAACTGACATTTATTTTCTCCATGAGATTGATAAGTACGTGACGTCGTTTTGGATCAATACACGCAATAATTTATTCAGTTCGTTAATGTAAACCGGAAATTCTGGAATGAGTTTAATTGTGCGTTTAATAGTTATAAGTAAAGACAACCAAGAAATAAATGTATGTAATCCGATATCCTGTTATGTTAAAGGAATATCAGAGAGCAATTATTAATTGATTAAGGAATCGTGTATATTATATATGAAATTATTAGAAGAATGGTATGGCATATTTACGGTGACGATTCTATAAATTATCGTATGTAATTTATTTACCAGTGTTAAGTAGGAAAGTAGGAGTAGATAAAAGTTTGACTGAACATTTATGCCACCAGTACTTTTTTGTGAGAGACTGTCATGCCGGCTTAAAAGTAGCATTGTTTGGTAGATGTTGAAAATAGTCATAACTTTCTTGAAACACCGTGTAGTTAATAAGGTGAATAAAATAGTAAGTTCGGTAGCCTATGATATATGGGGTTATTTTCTTACTCTCGCCGAAAATACAGTGGAAACTCCTAGTCTACTTTAGATAGATAGATAGATAGATAGATAGATTTTAAAAACACATAATACCAACGTAAAAATAAAGCTAAATATTTAATATTAAAATTTAATCAATAACCGGTAGAGCGAAAAATAAATATTTGCTTTAAGATGATATTATATTGATATGCATCACAATTTCAGAACAAAATAAATTTTACACATGTTTCAAGAGGAGACGGAAGTAAACGCAGATAGCCCAGACTCCGGAGAATAATTCAGAAAAATGAAAAGATGAACAATCAGATATTACCAATTGTTAGACATGAAAGTCAATCTCAGTGGAAACGTCCAGCAAGCAGTTAACCATAGTTAACTTACAAAATAATAATGTCCAAAGACTGCAGGATTGTATGAAAAAATCGCCTGAAAAGCAGGTAAAAACATAAAATAGCATTTGACCACTTCTGTAAAATATACAAATTAAAGCATTATATTCGAGGATATTAATTAAATTGGGTAAATTACACATGTGAAACAATGTATCAATATGCAAGAAAAACTACTTAATATACTATATAAAACAATAAAATACGAAATGCATATATTCTAATATTTATAGTGTAAACATTTTTATAGTAGTTGGTATGGGTACAGCTTTTAAACCCGACAAACCCGACTTTTTGTTCGGCATATGCCGGCCGTGTACGTATGCGCTTACCCTATTAGAAGCTTACAACAACTTTAATTAAAAAACGTATCGCAAAAATAAGCTTGTACTGATTTAACTGAACAAAAACCGAACTGTTTTTATAACCCAACACGAGACTAGCCATAATCAATCTACAAACATAGTCGGTTTTGTCCGGTTCTAAACTGTACCAGTATAAAAATTAAACGAACAAATATATGTTAAAAATGTTGTTTCATTGATTTTAACGTAATCAATAAAACTTTAGTTTATTTATTAAAAAAAGCAATTAAAAAACAAAATAATTGCTTTTCTCCGTCACAAAAGAAATACATTTCCATAAAAATAAACATACATTGACTCTGTTTCATTCATTATAATTACTGTTGAAAAGACACCACCTTTTGATTTTGAAGCCACCTTGCTTTCATTCGTCTTTTCCTGGCTGTATACGTATTTCTGCGTTAGGAAAAGGCTGTTCTGTAAGGTTTCAAACTGTACCAGTAGCCGTAAGTAAATGAAATATAAAAACTATTTAATTACATTAAAAAGTATGGTATTAACTTTCTAAATAGACGTGTTAATTAAAGTTTAAACAAAATGAAATAGAAAGAATAATTTACATAATAGTTGATAAATTAAATAATTGTTATTTTAAAATATCTAGTAAATAATAAAAGTGTTACATTTAGAAAGCAGTTATTACGGTGGAAAAGAATGTATAACATATTTAATACACCTATAGTAAACATTTTCCATATATATATATAACTCAAAGCTTCTTTAGACTATATATTGGGTATTTAGATCTGTATGGCTAGGTTTCCTTCCATTTATCTATTTGCCTTTCTGGTACCAAAGGTACTAAAGCTTTTTTTTTTTTTTTTTTTTTTTTTTAATGCAACCTTAATTCCTATATAATTTTATTTCTAGCTACTATATCGTAGAATGGTTCGTAGATGTAGTGTTTAGATAGTATTTTATTATTATTATTATTATTATTATTATTATTATTATTATTATTATTATTATTATTATTATTATTATTACTAGTATTACTATTGTCATAAAGAATTTTATTTGATATGCAAATTACCATATCACACGGTAGTCTTAAGGGTAGTATATTATCATTATTATTATTATTATTTTATTATTATTATTTTATTATTATTTATTTATGTATATATAAGTAACATTTTAAGCTGAATTATTTCGACACTTGATTATTGGGGAAATGGTAGTTTTATCTGTACCATTGGAGAGCCATGCATATAACTGTCCTGTTTTTAAATCTCCGAAACAGTTACATGGTAAACAGCTGAAGATCCCCGTGTTAATATTAGATGCTTACGTTAAGGTCTCCAGCTTTTGTTTCACTGTTAGATACTTAATCCCCCTTTTTATTTTATTTACTTACTATTATATATTATTTATTTATGAATTTTCCAACAAATGTTAAGTCTACACTATTTTGGATTTAGTTAGTTTCTCTGGGAATTTAAACTGCATTTTCCTTTTTTTTTGTTTTTTTGTTTAAAATAACTCAAAGCTTCTTTAGACTATATATATATATATATATATATATATATATATATATATATAGAGAGAGAGAGAGAGAGAGATTAATAAGTGCATACTTTTTTTTGAAGCATCCGAATGAAATTTAGTAATATGAAGTGAGGTAAATAAATACCATCGAAGCGTGTTAAAGATGCGATATTAATTTTATTTTAAAAGAAAAGAAAATCGAAACCGATTTTTTTGTAATGAACTTTCATTTCAGTTCATAGTATACAGATAATTTCGCCAAGTAAAATTGGCCTCATCAGTGTGTTTATAGATCCGATCTTATTTGATTGCCAGCCTATGTTGGTGTGAACTGGCGTATGCGATGTTGTTGTTTTCTCGTGTGAAATCACGCGTGCCAGCAAATTGGATATAGATTAAAAAGTTCATACTTTTTTTTAAGCATCCGAATGAAATTTAGTAACATGAGGAGACAGTTTCTATCGGTCACACGGTTTGAACAACGATACGACAGTAGTTTGGAGCGCGTACGGATGTGCGCACCACGCATTGCCTGGAAATGGTAAATTGACGTCTTTAGGGCGGCAAATTCGGCGGTCAAACATACATACATATACATATATATATATATATGTATAATATATATATATATATATATATAAATATATATATATATGTATATATATATATATATATATAAACATACACCTACACACATATATATATATATATATATATATATATATATATAGTCATCCACATACAGACTGTTTCGCTGTTTCACAGCTCATCAGTGCGGCTAGACCAGTTAGTGCCTCAAGCCGGGATCGGAACGCAACCGTCTGTCTCTCTCTCTATATATATAATTGATTCGTGCAGCTTTTAATTTTTCTCTCTATATTCTGCTTCTTCGTCGTCGTGACTTTTGTTTGTCTTTATTGTCGCTTTTTGTCCATGCGTTTTTTTTTTGTTTTTTGATCTTATTATCATCTCTTATTTATCACCGTCATCTAATTGTTTTGTATATACACATTCTTTGTTAATTCCGTAATTATTTCTTAGTTGATTTCTTATTCGCCATCATCTCCCAATTTTTATTCTTAGTCTTTGGCTCTTTCTCCATATTCTTCTTCATTTCCTTCTTGTCAACTAGATCGGTCTCTTCTGAATTTTTACTTTTGTCGTGGTCTTCTTTTTCTCCCTCTTTTATTTTCTATTTCTCTTTCTGTTTATTGCATTCGCAAATGTTTCGAACCCGCAAATAATCTAAAAACACCAGAGTTGATAATCAACAACATAGTTATGGCTTCCAGCGTCATCTGTTGTCAGAAAGTTTAAACGCAATTTCCTGTCCTTACAGCTAGATCAGCGTATGAATATGCAAGGATTCTCAGTGGACGAGTAGTTGAGTCTACATTTATATTTAACTGTTCGCACTGAGGATGTACTGTTTTTGTTGTGAAGCAGTAGGTGGCGTTCAGCCTTGCGGTACTGTACGAATCTACTGGGATGCAGTCATATACTGTGGAACGGAGAATTATTTTTAAAGAAACAACCCGCTTCCCACGTCAGTTTATTTTGTCGAGGGAAACTATTCCCATTGCCAATTTAACCTTCCAGGTTAAACACTCTCTCTATCTCTATCTCTCTATCTCTCTCTATATATATCTATCTATCTCTATCTTTTTTCTCGCCCACTCTCTATTTCTTTCTCTTTTCGCACATTTTTACTTTCTTCTCTGTGTCTTTACAATTTTCTTATTTTTCTTCTTTGTTTATCAAGGTTTCATTTCTTGAGTATGCCTTTTCCATTACCCACATCCCCTCTTTGATATTCTATTCGTCTTTTGCTGTCTCCTTTTTAATTATCCTCCTCCATATGTTTATTCCACGCCTTATTCTACTTATTATCAGCTCATTATTATTTCTATTACAATTATTACAATTACCATTAATATCAATAGTGCTACTATAATTTGTACCACTTCTCTTATACATAATACTACGGTTATTATTAAAATTATTCCTGCTCCTCACCTTCCTTTCCTGCTCCACCTACTACTACGAATGCTACAACCATTCTATTATTAGTACGTTTACTATTAATACTATTAAAAAAGAAATGATTACTATAATCAACCATAGAGTTTTTTTTTGCATTCTTGTTAGTAATATTTTTATGTGTATTTGTTTTTACGAAACACGCAAGAAATGTATTAGATTATGTATTATTGTGTAGACATACTAAATGTGTGACTCAATTATATATTATCCGTTTCCCTAGTTTAATAAGGCTTGCATTTTCAAAATTAACTTCGTACTAACAGAAGACTTTCGTTTAAACATATATAGGTGATACTATGGTAATAACAACTGCCGGTGAAAAACACACCAGACAGTGTTATAAATGAGTTACCGTTATTCCGGGGTAAAATCAGAGATTTTCTACGGTTATTTTAAGGATTATTATTCGAAACTGAAACTTAATGTATAAATAGCGTAACCACATTCGACGTGACGATACGTACGTTTGATGGAGTTGTCTCTGAAAATACCCAAGCGGAGATTACTAGTAAGAACAATATATGTTCAAGCAGATGTAAATATAAACATAACTAAAAGTAGAAAACATTATGAAAATCTTCAAACAAATACGATTCGATGCAGCATAACAAACACGAACACAGTAGACAATTATCACGTAACATTAATCTTACATAAACAAGTATTTAAGAAACGAGAAGATAACCCACTTTGCTTACACAAACACCACAATCCATCTTTATTATCTGATAACTCATTGCAGTCGGGTATCCGTCATCAGCAATCAGCCCGACATTGAAATGAGCCATTGTAACGCGGTCGTTTTTTTTCTGTCCGACAGTAGTATATGTTCTGTACAGCCATAAGCAATTTGCACTCCTAGATCTTGTCTTCTTGCTTTGGGAAGAAGTTTGTGTATAGCAGACTGTCTGATGTGCCCACACCGCGGAATACCGACGGTGTGTCCAAATATTTTTTAGAGGGCACAGTTCAACACCTCCTGTTACCTGGCTTAGTCTTCATAGCTTTTATCTATGTGGCACATCTTTCCGCCGCGGTATGAAAGTAAATGCACTCAGCGAATATAAATATCCCCAGCAAAACAAACTAACACTACAACTCAGCCGTAAAAAGTGGCTTCATTGCACCACACTGTAAGCAATATTCAGTTCTAAGTCACATTTTCTGGATGTTAAAAGTTCATTTCTTCCTGCAGGTGATGCTAAGAATGTTATTATGATCTACTAACTACTTCTAGCAGTCATGATTGAGGGAACGAGAGAAAGCTACCGGCGTGGATTAAATAAAGTGGTCTGTTCTACATTCCGTACAAAATTCTCGATATCGACAGAAATGTAGAACAAAATGCATAAAGTATGTTGAAGGTTACATCGTTGTGAGAACAAAAGCTAAAATTAGCACAGTGGTCTGAATAATCAAAATAATACAAAATAGTATTGCGATATTAAAAACCAGGTCAAATAAGCTAAAAAAAACTGCACACTTTTTCAATAATGAATTAGCATAAAATAGGATAACAAATAGGAGAGTGAGCGTATGTCTGCAAACTTACTTGTGTTTATATATTGTGATATATATATATATATATATATATATATATATATATATTGTGATATATATAGTTATATATGTATGTATTCTTGTACGCAGATAACCTAATGTTGCACTATTTGTTAGTAAGGACGAATTTACATGGGGTGCGTTCATTACTGACAAATAGTATTATGTTAGTCTCGAAGTGGTTAGCTGACCAACATTTCCCAGATGCATATTTCACACACGTACGTCTCGGTTTTTCACGCACTAGTTTACAAATACAGATATACACATAGATAAATACACACAATGAGCGACTGGCAGGTAAATAGTCGTATGTGTCTGTCTTAGTCTGATTGATGTTGCTGGCTGGCTGGCTAAATTTAAGAGATGTTATAGCAAAACCGTCTGTCTGTAGATGACCAGCTAAGCCTTTGTTCTCGTAAACAGTCTTGTAATATTAGATATCGCTGACTACCATTAGCGATAATTCAAGGTATTTCTAATTTTAAAAATGGAGCACTTTTCTGTAGTTTTCAGTGTGTATATGAAAAATAATTGAGATATAACCGAATTGTTAGAATCGCTCACTGTCTGCTATATTTTCCAGTGTATGATATCGTATTGAAACAGGCGCGTGTCTAACCCAAACTGTTTGACTCTAGTACACACACAAACACACACACCCACACACACATATATATATATATATATATATATATATATATATATATATATATATATATATATATACATAAGTAGAAGTACTGGCTTACATGAAAACAAATCACTTTTAGATGTCACGTAAACTTAAAAATACTTACGAACCATACCTAAATTAAATATACGTAAACCCTAAGTGTAATCACCCCCCACCAATCATAAACATATCCTGAATCATATAAAACGTAGGCTTATCAACAATTCTAGCAACGAAAGTTTTTTTAAAAAATCAAGCAACATTTACAATTAAGCTGTAAAAAATAGTGGTTACCATAATACCGAAATTTAATATAAGATACAGAACACTAATAATTACAATACAATTAGAAATAAAAGAAAAATAAATATAATCTAATATACACCGCTCTATAACTATATGCTAAAAAGTAAACTGGGCAAAGACATCCTAAATATGATTGAAATACACTTCTCCGTAGCCAATCCCCTGCATAAACTATTCAATAAAAATAACCTAAAACTATCTTTCAGCTGCTTCGAAATTCTAGAAATTATAATTACGGCACACAATAACAAAATACTGAAAGAGAACAGCAGAGAGGAAGAAAAAAATCACAAATTACATAAAAATGTGACAAATATAGCAAAAAAAACACTCAGAAGACCAACAATATAAACACTACAAATATAAATTTTTAAAAACACTAATAGTAATCACCAGAATAGAAATGAAAAAGTTAGCAATAAAGACAAAATGTGTAACTGCATAACTCGTACACTTTGTCCACTACAAAATAAATGCCTAACCAAAAGTATTGTATACCAAGCGACAATATATGCAAAGGAAAGACCGAACATTTTAAAACACGATATAATGACCACAAAAGCACATTTAAAAACAGAGAAGGTCGAATTTAAACAGCACTAGCAAACCACTATTGAGAGCTCAAAGACAATGGACGCTAAACAATAATTGAATGGAAAATAATACAGGCCAGTACATGAAGCAATTTAGACGGCCCGTGTAGATTATGTCTGAATGAAACATTTGAAATCCTAAACTTTAAAGATCCCCAACATCTTTAAAACTGTATAATTGAGATGGCAAACTGCTGCCTGCACAGAATTAAACATACCTTAAACTAACAATACATAAATAAATAAATAAACAAACAAATAAGTAAAACAAACTAAATTAAATTAAAACCTAACAAGTTAAAAATTAAAATCTAAAATAGAAATACAAGGAAGCACATGTAAAATAAGTTTAACCATTATATTGACACAACAAAGAAACATGATATATGCAAGTCTATAGAAAAAAGAAAAACGGAACAGGATATATCAAGTAAAACTAACCGGACCTTTGTTCGTGGGAAGCACAACGATTAGCTAAAAGAACCAAAAAGAATCTGATTGTTTAACTAACTAGCTGTGTATATAAAAAGACTCGGCAAAAAAAAACTCTATTCATTTTAGCCTGAGGATTCTACCCGGGGGATTAAACGTTGGAGCATCTGTATAGCTTAATTGCCATAAATATATTTTCATAGCTTACTATATATATATATATATGTGTGTGTGTGTGTGTATGCATGTGTGTGTATAGATATGTTTATTATTTCATATATAGTGTTGGGATTTGTTAAAGCCCCACTCACTGATTGGCTGTTGCCATGTCCCTTAAGGGCCTCACGAATTGGCTGTCGGGCATTGCAACCCCTTTTTAGTATAGGTGTCACGTGAGCCAACCCATTCTCAAACCAACCTCAAACCATTCTCTATTCCATCCTAATGAACTTTTTGAAACTGTAAATGCTCAATCAAACTTCCAACGTCTTCCTTCTTCAGACTTCCGTCCTATACATATCTTTGATGATTTTATCTGCACATGGTTACCCCTTTCCAACGTGGGAGAATTGAACTTTATTTCAGGATTATTTTAATCCCAACATTTTGCGAAAACGTGCACGATATATAGGCGATTAGTTTGGATAAGGGAACGAAAAAAAAAGAGAGAAATATATCTCCTTGAATAAAACCAGGTTTGTTCTCTAATTAAAATTTAAAAAAAAACGTGTTACATCCATAACCAGTTTTGAACGAACAAAAAAACACGTTTGTTCTTAAAAAAAAAATATCTTCAACAGAAAAATCTAACTCACGTCCTTTTTTAAAGATAAGAGAGAAAGATATCTCCTTGAAAAATAAACACGTTTGTTCTTTAATTAAAATTTTAAAAAATATCTCTTCTACAGAAAAATCTAACTCACGTCCTTTAAAAAAAAAAAGAGAGAAAAATATCTCCTTGAAAAAAAAACAAGTTTGCTCTTTGATTAAAATTTTGAAAGAAATATCTCTTCTAGAGAAAAATTGAACTCTCGTCTATTTTTAAAGACAAGAGAGAAATATATCTCCTTGAAAAAAAAACAGGTTTGTTCTCTAATTAAAATTAAAAAAAAAACGTGTTACATCCATAACCAGTTTTGAACGAACAAAAAAAACACGTTTGTTCTTAAAAAAAAAAAATCTCTTCAACAGAAAAATCTAACTCACGTCCTTTTTTAAAGATAAGAGAGAAAAATATCTCCTTGAAAAATAAACACGTTTGTTCTTTAATTAAAATTTTAAAAAATATCTCTTCTACAGAAAAATCTAACTCACGTCCTTTAAAAAAAAAGAGAGAAAGATATCTCCTTGAAAAAAAAACAAGTTTGCTCTTTGATTAAAATTTTGAAAGAAATATCTCTTCTAGAGAAAAATTGAACTCTCGTCTATTTTTAAAGACAAGAGAGAAATATATCTCCTTGAAAAAAAAACAGGTTTGTTCTCTAATTAAAATTAAAAAAAAAACGTGTTACATCCATAACCAGTTTTGAACGAACAAAAAAAACACGTTTGTTCTTAAAAAAAAAAAATCTCTTCAACAGAAAAATCTAACTCACGTCCTTTTTTAAAGATAAGAGAGAAAAATATCTCCTTGAAAAATAAACACGTTTGTTCTTTAATTAAAATTTTAAAAAATATCTCTTCTACAGAAAAATCTAACTCACGTCCTTTAAAAAAAAAAGAGAGAAAGATATCTCCTTGAAAAATAAACAAGTTTGCTCTTTGATTAAAATTTTGAAAAAAATATCTCTTCTAGAGAAAAATTGAACTCTCGTCTATTTTTAAAGACAAGAGAGAAATATATCTCCTTGAAAAAAAAACACGTAAATTATTTCTAAAAAAAAAAAACGTGTTACGTCCCTCACCATTTAAAAAAAAAACGCGTGGGCAGACAAAAAATACGTCCTTGCTAAAAAAATGAACAGGTGATTTCGGCGTGTTACCATTAAAAACAAAGTAAATCCCCTGTTTTTTAAATTGTAAAAAAAAAAAAACTTAAGTGGGTCCCATTTAAAATCACATGTAAAACTGGCATTTAACCTATGGAACTTCCAAGTACTTTATACAATGCTATGAAATGTTCATAGCATTATTCTCCTAAGTCGGAAATGTGTTAGAATTTGTTAAAGCCCCCCTCACTGATTGGCTGTTACCATGCCCCTTAATGGTCTCACGTGAGTCAACCAATTCTCAAACCCACCTCAAACCATCCTCTCTTCCATCCTAATGAACTTTTTGAAACTGTAAATACTCAATCCAATGTTTTCTTTCTTACTAAATTGATATGAAATTACACCCCTGTGTTTTGTGTTCCTTCTTCAGACTTCCGTTCTATACATATCTTTGATGATTTTATCTGCACATGGTTACCCCATTCTCACGTGGGAGAATTGAACTTTATTTCAGGATTATTTTAATCCAAACAATACTTCTATATATATATATGTATATATATACATACTAGAAGTGTATAGAACAAATACACACATATATATATATATATATATATATGTATATATACTTGAAAGTGTAGCTACATCTATAATAACAATAGATAAATATACGTATATAATTAAAAATATATATATATATATATATGTGATCATTTTTATTTACACAGACATGTACAAAATCTGCGACACTGGCATGTCGAGGTTATCGATCAACAGTTACTATAAACTGAGATCTCATCAGACAGAGTTAGAATCCGATCTTAACCTCAGATCATATTTGGAGATAATGAAGTGGTGAGAAAGAGAAGAAGCAGAAAAGAAATTTAACATTTCAAAATTTAGGGAGTCACGTGGTTTGGACTAAAAGCAATCAATTTGGATATTTTGATGTTTCTATGGGTCCCTGGACTCAGCAGAAGTCACCGACTCAGTTGGTCTGTACATATTATATAACCTCACAAAAGACATTAACATAGAAGACATAGGCCTATATAGGGATGACGGACTGTTAATAGTAAAAAACTCAAATGGTCAAAAATGTGAAAGAGTAAAAAAATATCCTTAGATAAATGAAAAGATTAAATCTTAAAGTAGAAATAACATCTAATATTGAACTAGTTAACTACTTAGACGTAACATTCAACTTAAATAAAGAAACACATGAGCCTTACCCTAAAGATAATGCCAACCCAATCTATGCCCAACCACTCTCTAACCACCCAAAAAACATAATTAAACATATCCCCAGATCAATTGAAAAAAGAATCAGCGATAACTCCTCTAATGAAGAAATTTTTTAACAAACATAAGGACTTTTATAATAAAGCGCTAAAACAAAGTGGATATAAAAACACCCAAATTAAATCCACCAAACCTATACCTCCCCACAAAAGACACAAAAATAGAGGTAGAAAAATGATTTGGTTCACACCTCCATATAATAACAATTAATTTAATTAATCGTCACTTTCCTCTCAACAATATACTGCATACACTTTTTAATAAAAACACTTTCAAATTAAGCTATAGATGTGGCGAAAATTTAGAAAAAATAATGAAAAAACATAACAATAACATTCTAAATGGAAAAAAAACTACTGCAATTAAAACAACAGATACCAAGGCTTGCAACTGCACAAACAAAAAAGAATGCCCATTACAAGAAAATTGCCAAATAAATCAATCAGTATATCAAGCAACAATCTCTACTAAAGAAAATCCAACCCTGAAAAAATTCTATATAGGTATGGCTGGTAATACCTTCAAAGTAAGATATACCGGCCATAAATGCTCTTTAATAACTCTACATATGAAAAAAAACCTCACTTTCGATATATTACTGGGAACTATCCAACAATAACCAATCACCAACAGTGACCAGGAACACAATCAGAAAAACTTGCACCTGCGGTTCCCTAAACTAACCTTGTTACCTTTGCCTAACAGAAAAGCTTGAAATAATTAAATTTAGTGATAGAGGCAAACTTTCCAAACTAAACAAAAAACAAGAAACCTCAATTAACTGTCGGCATAATAGATGACACCTTCTTAGTAATCCACTTATAACCCCTCAAGCTAATACTATCTCATAAAAAACAAAAAAACACTTTAGCTATCCACTAACGGTAATTTTGTCAACATAACTATAATCTTACACCATTCTTATTAATTATTATTATTACTACTATCATTATTATTATTATTATTATTATTATTATTATTATGATTATCATTATTATTATTACTTTTACATTTTTTACTACAATCACTACAAATAATCATTATTATATCTATTATTTGAATATATCTATTATTTGAATAACCACCTCTAATATTATTATAATCAGTTTTATAAATCAATTTTATTATTAATTTTATTATAATAACTTATAATACTACTATTATTTTTATTATCATTATCATCATTATTACAATGATTAAAATTATCGTGGGCACCATTATTACCATTGTTATAGCTATCACTATTATTTGTATTATTTTTATTTATTAGTATTATCACAACAGATAATTTCCCTATTTTTAAATATTTTATTTCTATTTTTATCTTCATTATCATATTTACAACTACTATGATTAATATTAATTATAATCTTCCGTATTTTTTTACCCTCATATATTCCCTTATATTTGTTATCCATCTATTGCTTACTATTTAGATTACTATTATCGATTATTATTATCATAATTAATATTTTGAACTTAATTATCTTACATTTAATTATATGTCATGCATGTACTATTACCGATATTATTATTATTATTATTATTATTATTATTATTATTATTATTATTATTATTATTATTATTATTATTATTAGTGTTAATGTTCTGTTTGCTTTAATTATCATAATTATTATTATTTGTAGCAGCGGCATTGGCAATAATACCATTTTCTTATTATTAATAATATTGATATTGCCATGGTTACCGTTACTTGACTTTTACTTCCAGTGTCATCATGTGTTTTAATAACAATGTTGATACCACCATTAATGATAATGCCATTATCTATAATTCTATTGTTTTAATTATTATTATTATTATTATTATTATTATTATTATTATTATTATTATTATTATTATTATTATTATTATTATTATTATTATTATTTACTCACTAGGAGTTATCACACTGGTCATTGTCAGTGGTCGCCCACTGCCGACAACCTGTGGTATTCCCTGGAGTCCGAGTGACAACAAGTCTCCTCAGGCCTCCAGTATGCTCCACCTCTTTTGGTTCATCACCGCTGATGACCTTGCGGTATCGCAACAGCCACCTACCAACGATTTCCCGCTGATAAGGGCCATCGGTCCCCTCTGGGGCCCGAGTGGCAACAAGCCTTCCCAAGGTCCCAGAGCTGTCCGCGCTCTTCCAGTGGAGGTCTGGTTTGCGCTTTCCCTCCTCGACCTTCTGCCCATAATTTTTGTGGCGTCAGCCCATGCTTGCGCCTCTCTCGTGCGGTTGTATATTCCCCGGTTCTGTTGTTTTGTGCTTCCATGTGTTTGTTCTCCATTCGTTGCTTATGTGGGTTGGTTTCCGCATTCGAGGACATTTCTCAGGATTGTAGCTGTTTTGATCATTACTGTCCTTTGTATGATCTCAGTTATCCCTTTGATTCTTATTTCTCCTAGTCTTTTCTCCATGTTTTTGGGGACTGTTCCTAGTGCTCCTATGATTATTGGTGTTATACTGACTTACTTCATGTTCCATATTCCTTTCAATTCTCTGGCAAGTTCAGTATATTTGCTTCTTTTTTCCGTCTATTTGATCTTCACTCTGCGGGCTGCTGGAACGGCAAAGTCCACGATTTTGCAGGATTTTTCTTTCTTGTTGATTATTATCATATCTGGTCTCCTTGCTGTTATGGGTTTGTCTGTTTGTACATTCATATCCCATATGATTTATTATTATTATTATTATTATTATTATTATTATTATTATTATTATTATTATTATTATTATTATTATTATGTACATTATTGATATTATTATTATTATTATTATTATTATTATTATTATTATTATCATTATAATTACTACACCTATTTGTATTGTTTTATTATTAATTATTATTATTATTTTATTTTTCTACTATCATTATGACTATTGTTGGGATTATTGCGGTTACTATTGCAATTGTCGCTGTTCGTATAACTACTATTATTACCATTTTTATATGATCCGCATTAATGCAACCACTGATTCATATTAACATATTTACAACCATTATATTGCTACCTACTTCTATATCTGTATTATTATTATTATTATTATTATTATTATTATTATTATTATTATTATTATAATTACCTTCTAGTATTTCTAATATTTCTTAATTATTCTATATTTTTCCCCACTATTACTTTTTTTTATTAATTCTTAATAATTATTGACCGCTATTATTGTTGTTGTTGTCGTTATCATTATTATTATCATTATTATTATTATTATTATGATTACGATCATTATTACTATAAATAATTAACAATGGCGGCATTTTAGTACTTTTAAATGAAATTAAATTAAATTATTACTGTTATTATCATTCATTATCATTATCATTTGATATCATTTCAATTATTATTGGTGTTTATTATTATCATCATTATTATTATCTACATTATTATTATTATGAGTTTCATTATTATTATCATTATTATAATTATTATTATTATTATTATTACTACTAATAATTATGTTAGACTTAACTAATTATTAATATATTTGTTTGATATATTAATTTATTAATGATAAGTTGGTAAACACTAGACAAAATAAAAACAGTATACGTTTAGAATTAGTGATACATTTGATTAACAACCCCTTACCCCCCTCATTACTCGCCCATACCGCCAATTACGGCTGATCTGGGGGCACACACGCACGCATACTCATTTATACACAATATTACAGTTGTCTTGAAAATACGCTTGGTTGCTCGAGTTTAAAATAACTGTCGATTTTTTTTACACTTAAACCTGCATGTTTATCTTCCCTCTCCAATCGATCCCCTCACGGTCTGAATTAACAGACGTTTTCATTTCTCTATCTGTCTACCTATCTATCTTTCTATCTGTATATATCTTCACCCTACTCTCTTCATTATATGTCCCTCTTTCCACGTAGTTTTATTTTATTTATTTATTTGTTTTGTTTTGTTTGTTTTAGTTTTAAGATTTAAATTTTTTTAATTTTTTGATTTTTAACGGTCCTAAACCACGTGACTACCTAAATTTTGAAATGAGAAATTTCTTTTCTTCTTATTCTTTTTCTCACCACTTCATTCTCTCTAAATATGATCTGAGGTTAAGATCGGATTCTAACTCCGCCTGATGAGATCTCAGTTTATAATAACGATCGATCGATAACATCGACATACCAGTGTCGCAGATTTAGTACATGTCTGTGTAAATACAAATTATCATATGTAAAACTCTATTTGATATTGAGCACTTTTTATAAACCCGGTTGAAATTCTTTGGATTACTACCCTGTGGATGTTTTTACCTGGATTATTACCATTATATATATACTAGCAATATGACACCAGCCTTGGAACATTGTATAATGCTAGAAAGGACTCATATACTATATAAAAAAAGGGAGAAATGGCTGAGAAAGTGCAAGCATTACAATCGAACACTATCCAATTAGATAAAGAGTATATATCGCTTGGGAGGAAGGCATAATTACGAATGAAAATGAATAACACACACAAGAGGGAAGGTGAAGGCTTACATGATTCACATTACCCATTAAAGGGTAATGCCCAGTAAAATTATATTAGTACAGCATAGCAGATACTACACTCCGATCCGAAAAAGAGGTGGTAAAGCCTAAACAGATCCCCCTATAAAAGAAAAGAAGTATAGTATCATGAAACAGCACGTGCACTATACTACGCCTCTTAAAAAGAGGACTATGGTTCCCGAGAAAAGTTTCTCATGATAACAGAAAAAATACATTACCCATCTCTCAAAGTAGTTCGTTAAAACAGGTAAGATTTCCCACCAACTTCAAAACCGCAGAAGGAAAGTTCTGGGCGTATGGTCAAATGGCAATATTACACTACCTATCTTCATTAAAAGAGAATAAAACAGATTTCCGTTTAATTTTGTTTTCATTCATTTAAACATAGGTCTTAATAAAAAATTATTGCATAATCTGTTTTCAGAATGATAAAAACTACTCCAATAGTCGCTTTGTTGCTTTCGCGGTGAGTCATGTGTGTGTGTGTGTGTATGTGTGTGTGTGTCTTTGTGTGTGCGTGAATAAATACAATTTAAAAACAATAACGTTGGTCCGAAAATAAAAACGGTCAATAACGCGTATTTGATTATTCATGTCCGTGTTTTATTTGTTTTTACTTTATTTCCTTTTTACACATCCTGTCTCCCAAGGATTTTATTTCATGATATATTGTCTATTTTTACCATATATATCCTCATATATATATATATATATATATATATATATATATATATATATATATATATATATATATATATATATAAGAGAATTAACCATTACCAGGGCATAACGGCAAAATGCAATATTTAAATAACTATATATATATATATATATATATATATATATATATATATATGTGTGTGTGTGTGTGTGTGTGTGTGTGTGTGTGTCTGTTGATCGAATTACAAAAATATAGTCGGTATTATTTTCTCTCTGTAAGAAGCTTACCCGTCACTGGCGAAAAAATAGTTGCTCTGCGAATCACTCCCCTATATTTATATATGTCTTCTCCGTGTGCCAATCTGTGCTGTGTTTCAGTCTTTCATATCTGCAGACTTCCGAGTCGCTTATCGGTCCGCTGGATTTTTCTCTTTTTTTTTCTTTTACGCTTTACTTTATTTCGTTCGATCTGATTGCGTGTAATCTGTGTAGCTTTTAATCTTGTTACTCGGCTGCTCGGTTACTTTCTCTCTTGTTTGTGTTCGCCATCTTCAAAGATCTGTGTTAACGATTGACAGCTTGATAGAAGGGTCGATCGTTAAGACGCACAGACGGCTCGCAGATATTCCGAATGTGAAGAACTGACAGATTAATCCATGTTTATGTCGGAAAGTTCAACTTGCATCTTCTATTGAGGACTGAGCGGTTCAAATAAACAAATCCACGGGGAAGTCGACTGCGCATGCCTCACCTCATACAGGCAAATATTGCGAGAATCAGGTTCACGAATACGTTTTCAAAAGAAGACTTCCGAACAATCTTTATTTTGCTTACGTAATTCGATCTTTTTCCATATTTACTCCAAACCTTCTGAATGCATAGAGGGCAACGTTAATGTATTGGATACCAATACGGAGACTGGATTCAAATTCAATCGGATCTGTTGCGTTTCTCTTTATCACTGTTTATATTAAGTTAAGTATATGTATATGGTTATATAACTCTGTGTATACTATCTACTTTTACATTAATGAACACATGATTATTGATTTAAAAATCATGATGCTAGATGTAAAAACTGATCATTTAGCCTGTATTTAGTTTGATTAAATTTTATACAAATAACCAAATACAGCTAGAAGTTTTTCGCTTAAATTCAGATACCTCCAACTGTTGTTAAATTTAACAATGAGTAGTAGACATCAATACTTAAATATTACTATTTTTTATTTTGCGGATGTGTTTTTTCGGAAGGATTTTTAGAGAGCAACATCTAGAAACAAGCTTCCATTTTAAAATGTTAATATTGCAGATGTGCATTAAATATGATTCGTAATCATTAGAAATCAATTACGCTTGATTACATTAATTTCAATTCATTTAAAGCTTAACTTTGAGAATTTTTCTTGTAATAAAATCATGTAATGGATTTCAATCCACATTCGAATAAGACTTGTTTACGTAATGCTAAGTATCATTATATCTTGATGTTAATGTTAGTAACGTAGTACAACATTGGTGCTAAATTGTTCTGTTCAAGTAATTACTTTTACCCGTCCTTTTATGACTATAGTTTTCGTACTTTCATACAACTGATAAAGGTATGATAACTATATGATATAAAACTGCTATGTTCACTTATCTCAGTACATTGTTAGGCGTGGTTGTATTGGTAAAACAATAAATGTTCAGAGGAAACGAGTGAGGATCTTATTTATTATTGAATTTGAGCGTGGATCAAGACTACTAGTCTACTATTTATCCTCCGGTCACCGTGGGATGATGTGACACAAGTTCGGAAGTTGGGAAGTGAAAAGTTAGCTCTCAAGAAGCAAATAACTCTAACCTATACAAAAGGCCTGAGCAGCCTCGTCAACATTCCCCGGTACAGGCTCCTCAGACGATTAGTAATAAACTTATCTCAAAGAGAGAAGGTAAAACCTGGGATGATGGACTTCTTAGAACTGCACATAACAATACCCCACCCGACACAAAAATGACCACTTCAATAAAATGGCCGAGACACTGTCAGACTGATTGTCGAGAACATATCATCAACTGGGTATGAAAAACAACACAACCTTAAAGTCAAGGACCCTGCGGTGAGGTAATTATAGCTACGGATAGCAGCCAGGTGAATCGGCGATGTGAAGGGTTGATTATTTACACGTCTAGTCTTGTAGATCTCAGAGAAAGATGCAAGATGTCTAATCTCGTGTACATATGAAGCCACATTGATACTTGTATTCATCAAATCTCGGTAAATTTTAATATCTTATGACGCAACAATTGACAGGTCCAGGTTGTGAATAGCTAGTAGCGCGAACAGGCGGCTCGACATACCATATTCCAGTTCCTACAGATGTATAACCCAACATGGACTCAGTATGTGTACAACTTGCATGATCCGTCCTCAAATCTGTATAGGTATACGAAGAACCAATCAGCATCAAGAAGGACAAGGCTCGTAACATGCTGATTGATACGTGTGTTTATCCTACAATTGTTAATGATATTTTCTATTCATTTTTTTCTGATTTTGATTAATTTTAAATTATTAAAAGTTGTTCTATTATCATATTACTTTTTTATATAATACTACAACTTGAATAATCATGCTTAGTTGAAAGGATTTGATAGAAGAGGGACCAGTGAAAAGTGAAGTGATGATACTAGAGGGCTGCATTAAAATAAAATACGTCATGGTCTATAGACAGTGTGTTTAATAATTATATAGGCATTAGATTTGCATTGTATCTACAAGCACACAAAAGTAAATGTTATTTATATATAGCAGATTTGGTAAAAGTGCATTCTTATTATAAAGTGTTTGCAATTAATTACTGAATCATAATGCTTACAAAAAATCAACAAGGTAAAGACAAAATGTATTTGATGGGATTTGTTTAACTATTGTATACGTAAACAATAATTCGCTTACATAGCCGCATCAAGTGATTTCATAAATAGCCCCTAATGATCGCTTCTATCTTATTTCATCTTTACATTTTATGAGCGATGCCGCTGAGAAAGGAAGAAGAGTTGTTGTTGTTGTTTTGGCTGTCTGCTGTTTTCAGTGGGTGGTAAGTAAATCATTTAAATCCTCTTATAGTATTCGTTCTCATTCATCTGTCGAGTTATCCATTTAATTCACTTTTATATTCGAGTAGGTTCTAGCGTTTGTAGGTGGTTACTCGTTAGAAAAAAAAAGAATATCTTTTGATATTAATTGATGCGCTTACCTGGCGGCTTTAAAAGTTCGTTTTAATGATGACACTTATGTTTTATTTCATATAAATGCCCATGCTATACCATTTTTTTTTCATATTTAGCAATTGTTAGAAATATATTTCAGTAATAATTTACGAGCATTTACCAATAAGGTATTATAAGGCAGTCAATGAGTCGATGCCAAAGCCAGCAAAATATTTAAATATTAATGGAAATCGTATAAAATATTTCAAATAGAAAATACATGTATCATAGACTGTACTTAAATGAATGCACTTTTAAATTATCGATTACTTTTATATAAAGGTAAATAGAGCTAAATGTAAGCATTTACGTACAATGCGTTAACGTTGACCCATCGGGTTACTGGTAATCATGTGTATAATAATGTGTGCGCTTTTTGTGAAAAGTTATTCCCTGGTAATGTTCAAACATCGTATAACGTTATCAAATTCAACCGATCTCTTTTCTTACATTGACTACTAGAAAAGAACTTGCAAAACGATTTGAAACCGTTTACTTATAAACCACATCATATGCTTAAATTATGTATATATTAAAAGTTAGTCTCTACATTTTTCTATGCTTAACTATTTTGCTTTTTCTTAAATTACTTCGGAAATGCACTTTGTATTGCCATGACAGTCTTGGTATTAGCAACTGACACCTAATGTATTCAAGAATATATAGTTAAATACTTTAAAAATTTATTTTAAGAATAATGAGCCAATTGTAGTTGGCAATTTCTTCAAATTTCAATGTCTTATTTTCTAGATGCTTCATACGTAATTCTCGTAACGTAAGGAAATAGAAATACACGTTTGTAAAATGTCTACGGATTATTAAAATGTTATCAGTTTTTCATCCGTGGAATCAATTTCTATTTTCGTAATCCGTTGATAAGAAAGAAATCTCAAAGAACCTCAGTTCGTATCAAAGTCTCAATCTCGTTGTCTATTTATTTCATCTTACTTGACACTTTATATTTTTAGAATCATTTCTTCTAGAAAACAAGTAA
Organism: Sepiola atlantica; assembly: GCA_963556195.1. Taxonomy (NCBI): domain Eukaryota; kingdom Metazoa; phylum Mollusca; class Cephalopoda; order Sepiida; family Sepiolidae; genus Sepiola; species Sepiola atlantica. Next base: position 47,734,751 of record OY744516.1, read on the forward strand.
ATGCAAATTTGATGAGATGAGTAAATAAGTAAAAATAGTTTTTGCTTAAGCCGGTTATACATCGTCACTTCAATGAAGGAGTAACATTAACTAACATACTGGAATGCAATGCTACTATAATCTTTTGAGGTAACATTAAATTAATGGCTACTTATGAAGACTGACGCTTGTGCGTTTCACTCCTTTACCAATCGAAAGAAAACTGGAGATTTACACTGGGAACTGAATAGAAGATACTTCATGTGGTATCGGAAATATTATGTTATATATTTCCTGCAGTTATATTAGCCGTTATCTGGATTAAACAAGTGGTGACAATGTCCAGAACTTGAATATCATAGTTCTAGCTGCTTTATCACTGAGATAAATTTATGACAACGCACAGGATATAATATTATAATTATTAATGCATTCAATCAATCTAACACAGACTAGCGTCAAGATAGCTTCATAAAATCAAATTGTCGTTGTAAATTAAACGCAGTATTGCTAACCTTTAAACTGACTTACTATTTAAACATCTGTGTTCCTCTGCTCTATAACATGATCTGTTCACTCAATCACGTTTTCGTAGATTTTACGACAGCGAAACTATTATTTCATTAACTGAAACAGAAATAATGTAATGTGCATCATGCAATACTAGTTACGATATCCACCCAACATGAAATCAAGTCAAAGGAATGTTTCACTATCACGCTAAGATCTACTAACACTGAAAAAGTGGTCTTTGTTTGACAAGTAGTTCTGTAAGTACCGCTATTTCTTCCTATAATATATCGGGCTTGCTATTGTAACTTTCATACTATATTTAAATACGGGATTCCTCTTTTACATACAGTTTTAGAAGGGGCGTTTTGATTTTTTTTATATTTTATGTATTTTATTTCTCGATTGAAGGAATAACAAATAAACAGATTCACAGACAAGTCTGATTGTTTATTTATATTCACTTCCCTTATTATTACTTTTAAGTTTCATTTACTTTTGATGCATTTTAGATTAAGTTTTTTTGAAGCAGATGCTTTCCATATAAAACAAACAAATAAACTAGATTATCGCGGCGTATATTAATTATATTTCTTCCTAATACAGATGTTTGAAAATATTAGAGGTTTACAAATATCAACTCAAAAGTACCGCTTAATTTCTTTCGAAAGTATTTTCTTAATTCTCGGAATAACAGATTGACATTTACAGAAGATTCTCTTCCACTCTATTCCATAACTCAATTGCTCACTCGATGCTGGCTTGCATTTTCTTCTAAAACATACACACTTGTAATTTATTTAATGCAATTTCTTTTATTCTAAAATGTAATTCCCGCAAAATTAAAAATATAAAGCAGTTCTGTCTCCAGGAGTAATTATAAAGGGTTGTTACGAGCAGACTTCCTGTAACTCCCGGCAGATGGCAGTGTATTGGTAGTTATAGGTTCAAACAGTACAGACTTAAAGGAACTACCGATCACTGAACGTGTTACACAAATCAATGCATGTTTTCTTTAAATACACATTAGCACTGTAAATATCAGCATTCGTCAAGGTAGACATTCCTCTCAAGCAATACCACCTGATTACGGTTGTGTGCGGTGTTATTTCTTTTCGCTTGAGACGTTCTAGTTCTTGAGGGAATGCGAATGGGTTTGCGGAATTATTTTTATATGGCAAAATTGATTTTTTTTGTTCCTTCTAGTATACATTTCCAGATATTTGTTCTATGTCTTATGGTTCTATGAAGACTTACGTTTAATGTTAGGATACCAAGAAATAAAGCGCTTGGTGTTATTTGAAATTCAACAAAACTTACAAAGTTACAGAAGGTTATTCTTCCAAAATTAGCACACCTTTTCAAATAGAAGATGAAGGTTTTGCCTGTTAACTTACGCGCTTTCTGTCTAGAAGAACCGATGTGACCAACACGGAGATTTTCGGGCAAAATTTATTTTTATATGTACCTCAGCCTATTAATTGACTTTTAACGTTTCTGTTACACTCATTGTGCGCGCACGATTTTTTTTATACTTTTATTATTTAAACCCGAAAGTGGGGTCACTGTTTGGAGACCATAATAAAACGAGGTCATCCTCCCGGGTGTCACTGACTTCATTCTGAAAAGTCATCATGTTATTGCTTGTTGACTGATACTGTCCGTGAAGGATTGTTGATGAAAACAACTAGGATAATTTTGGGGGTAAAATTCACGGTTTCCTCATGTCAACTGCGTGGACACTGTTTACAGGATGCTTTCTATTTCCTCCTGGATTGATGGTTTCTTATAGCTTTAATCGAGGGGTGTATTTCTTTTTATTAATTTCAAATATAGATGTCCTTCCAGCGTGTGTGTACAAATAATTACTGATCTCCCCCACCTAAAATATTTACCTCTATGTGAATATGTTTTCGCAATAATGTTCTTTCGTTATAATACAAGCATACTATCGTGTAAATGTTAATTATAAAAATTCATGAACATTTACAGAACACAGGTAGTACTTTTGTAGCTAAGTAAAACTTCAAATAACTATATGCATTTTGTGGTTCAGATGGGGGGGGGGCATGAGTTTTCAGAGCCGCGATCCTATTTAATGATCCAACAACTGAGGTCAAACCAGGTCGATACGTTTTTACTTTTTCATAATTATGAGTAACTATTTATCAAGGTTAAAAGTCACTTGAGTATAAAGTTTTTCAGTTTGATGATGATAAATACTATGAGAAGATTGAAAAAATGCTGAAGAGAATGGACAACATTTTATTAATTAAGATTATCTGTCGGTATTAAATACATCCATGTTATTGCAATAAGGGAAGCAGTCGCATGGTTATCTGTTCTAAAGATGTAGAGTTGTTCTCGGAAAAATTCCAGTTCTTAGAAATTCCGCTTTATATTAGGTGCAGTAAAACTGAATAGTAAGCTATTTGCAGTCCTTACAAGATGACTAGTTAAATATACTGTTCGAACAATTCGCCTAGTGACTTTACAAATAGATATGATGTAAGACAACCTCTCATGAACTACTTTCATAACCCTATACGATGAAAGTGGTTTGATTGTAAGACCGTGCTAGATAGCCAATAGCTACCACGTTTGCGATGAAAAACTATTCGCTAAACTCTAGCAAAGGTGTTTGACATTTCAAGAGCTATCGCCATAGAAAGGAAGCCTCCCACGATATATATATATATATATATATATATATATATATATATATATCCTATGCAATGTTACTGTCATCACCTCCGCTTATGATTTTGCATCACGAAATGTATATTGCTTGTAACTAAATAGATTAATCTTGCTAAGGGAATTAACTATTCTTGATTATCACGGATTTCGAAAACTTACTCATGACAAACAGGAGATTGTTGAGACTTACTTAGATTCTAAATAACCGATCTCAAGTGTGGTTAAATACTTGACAGACTGTTTAAATTTTTCAAGAAGACGGGAATAATTTCTCATTGAATAACTGGCTGAGGGTATCGGTGACGATAAGAGCAATGCATACGCACTGTGACTGGAATAGTTGCATGCCCTTCTTGCATACAGGTGTATGATAAGTTTGGTAACACTTCGGACAGATATATCAATATGGATGTCGCTTATATTATTGTCAGTTATAAAGAACATTCTAAATGTAACTATCTCAGAAAATAGAAACCAGAGGAATTTAAGAAATGTAATATCTGTAGCGATCCGAATCAGCCCATGAGTATCGATACACTCCGTAAGGGAAAGAAACATCTCAGCCGATCCTGAACTTAGATGTTTTCGTAAAGAAAACTGCAGACTCTGATACTTTCAGATATAGAGTGCATGTTTAGTGTTCAATACAAATCGTAAGGATGAGATGACGACCACTTTAAAATTGTACATCGGCATCATTTACGTTATCGGGTTTGTCAAAACTCTGAGTCAACGCATGTACTAGAATAAAATCATGAACATAGTTAACTTCATCATCCTGGATATATAAACCGTTCATATATTACATAAACTCAAATACATCATAAAACCGGAGCAAAAATGGGAATCACTAAATATGAACCTAATTTCATACTATTAATTCATTTCTAAGCCAATACTTTTTTTAAATCTGTATAATATTGATATTGGTATGTAGAACGATTATAACAATATGTAGAATGATTCTAATTTAAGTTATTGCCTGTTGAACTCTGTAAATATTTTCCCAACAAAAAAATAAGACCCACCGAAATATGTTCTCTTTGTAGTCGATTTATGCTTTAAATCTAATTCAAATTAAATTTGAATCATATGTAATTTACACATATTGATTGCAGGATTGCAAATATGTCTGCCCATTCCGATTAGATTCAAATCCCTTATGGATCAATTAATGGGAATTTTAAATATCTTCGGAGCTGATAACATTACATGGGTAGATGCTATTACTTTATTTTGGTATTTCTTTGTTGTCAAGTTCTGGCTGATTGATTGCACCAATTATTGCACTATATGATGTGGAATATCAATTAGAAATACATTTCATGAAATAGTAATTACAAGTTTTACATTGGTATTACATTGGATAATTAGATACTTAAATTTTAGATATTACAAATGTTTTATTTCCAAATATCCACACAATGATAGCTTTAATAAAAGCGGTTATTATAAACGGATATATATATATATATATATATATATATATATATATATATATATATATATATATATATATATATATATATATATATATATATATATATACAGGGTGGGCAAAAATAAGGGTCCTATTTTTAAAAATTCATAACTTTTTTATTTATTGATTTTTTTTTTTTTTTTTAGGATAAGTAAAGGACCCCTTCCGAAGCAAGCATGAGCCGTATTAGCCCTAAGGAACGGACCCTTATTTAGAAAACATTATTTTTGCTTAAAAAACTCAAAACAGTGTAAAAAACAATACTTTAGTTTTTGTAAGTTTTAAGAAGTGTTTTTCGGCTAAAATTTGTTTTGTTTATTTCAAAAAATCTCGGAAGGGTCAGTCTACACACACATAAAGTTTGGTGAGTTTAACTTTTATTTTGTGGAAGTTATTCAAATTCAAGTTATTCAAATTTAAAGATAGGACCCTTATTTTGGCCCACCCTGTATATATATATATAAAGAGAGAGAGGGGGGGAGAAAGAGAAGGAAAGAAAGAGTATTAAGTTAGCCAAGTTCTCACTCATAGATTAAGATTTTATTTGGGAGAATAAATAATTCTATCTATGCATTACCACTGACAATATAGTACTATTTGATATGAATGAGTAAATTATATTACCTTCATGAACCTTATCAGTAACCATACATGTGGTTATCAATACGAAAATTAACACGTAAAGTGTGCACGTACAGTTGGCAATATGAAGATGTAAAAAGTCAATTTAGAGTCTAAGGGACCGTTAAACATGACTTTTGACAGTAAATTACCTGGTTAGTCTGGCGGCGCTGCCTCAGGAATGAAAGCATTACAGACGACGAATAATAAATTATTCCACATTCCAAATGTTACTATCGCAGCATATAAATACCGGAAAATCACTAGTTTGTTATATCCTTACACTAACTTAGAGTTCAGGTAAAAAACGAAAATTGCGAGCGCGCAATCGGCAAATAAACTCTTTGACATTCAATTCCCAGTTTTAAGAAAACGACCACGACAATTTTACTTAGAAATGTATGTAAGATGAATAAGATATCTAGGGAAATTTAAATTGCATTTAAAATTGAAAAAAAAAACAAAGCGAATAATTTAAAAATTATTGACTATGGACTTCGCAAGTTTTTTGAAAGATAGAAGCTGTTCAAAATGTATTTCTATTAATTTTCTATTTTGGTTAGTAAAAAATCGATAATTCGATCAAAAACCTATTCAGAATTAAATGGAAGTTACGGGAAGTATTTTTTGTTTAATGTACAGTTTCTAACGTAGCATGTCATAGTTGCCATATTGAGTAATAACTGTGCTATCGACAACAGTCGCTCAAAAATATTTCTCTGAACGGAGTGGATGGTGGTATTCGATCTGGGTGTAACATTGAATGTTTTTCGTTTACTGTATGAACGCTTTCAGATTAATACTAGTCATTGAAATAAGGGAAACTGTGTATTTCTTTAGTGTATGTATATATATATATATATATATATATATATATATATATATATATTTATGCATATGTATATATATAGAGAGATAGATAGAGAGAGAGAGAGAGAAAGAGAGAGAGAGGGGAGAAATAGATATCTGAATTAAAGCAACATTATGCTGCCCCTCGCCTATACCAGATTGCACACATACTGTATAGAATCTTAAAGAGGTATATTTATTTTCGGTTTCAGTGGTATAGGCTGATCTAGCCATATTGATGAATCTCATTAAGATGAAACATTTATGTATGTTGATAAATAACAAATAAATATGTATTATATATATATACATATATATATATATATATATATATATATATATATATATATATATATATATATATATATATATATATACATATGCATATGTAGATTTAAGGATACTTAAATCAATCTTTGCTGAGTTTCAAAAACTGGGCGTATCTGTTCTTCTTTATAATACATTGTTCGGCAATATACAGTAAGCTTCCGTGTATGTTAATTTCATGTACCGATCTTCATTCACGTAATTAATCCATGTGTAATTGTGAACATATAATAAAGCATAGTATAGCGAGTGACTTATCATAAGAATTGTAGTGACAGAGCACACTCCCTAAATGTAAAAGGATTTCATCAATAGACGAGTAAGAGCATTTTTACAAGTCTACTTATATATGGCTTTCTGAACATCCTCTTTCGAATCAATATTAATAATTTCATATTTACTGGTGTGAACATTGCGATTTTTTCGAAAGTTCCACATAATATAGCCAGTAAATATAAAGAAAAACGCATTCTTTTGCGATAATCTCCAAAATTATCGAATCGAGAAGTGGACAGCTTCTGTGATCTAATCAATGTATATGAGTCGCAAAACATAATGTACTCTCAAAATTATTAATATTTTGTCTATGTATCAATAACAATTTTACAGATATTCTCAATACTCCCGTAGAAGCCGTTGACTGGATGCCCTAAATTCGAGTTTCGCCGTTTTTTTTATCTCTTGGTTTATGACCTATTTTTCAGGGAACGTTCCTTGCCAATAAGAGAGGAAGTCATCGACCCTCCAATGTGTTACATCTATAAGATGTATCCTAATAGAACATCCCAAATAACTCGAGACAATGACTTCCGTCTACGACTTCTGTTGTTTGCGTATTTTTATGTATTGTAGATCTGATTGTGGAAATAAATATATATTCACTCACATCCTTATTCTATGGTGTGTGTGCTAAGCGTATACCTTGTTGAATAACGGCACATATAGAATACACATCCTACATCATAAAGCAAGTGTAGTTATAGAATGCATAGCAAACACTTCTGATGAGCGGGATAAGTTAATAAAATTAATTACAGTTGAAATACTATACTGCTAAGAAGATAATTCAGTTATACTGATTTGAAACCTACACTATGTTTTGTCTGGTTAACAAAATTCATTTGTGTAATCACTAATTTACTTCAGTAGATGTTTTTCCTTTGTAACATAGTTTACCCTAAACATAACAAGTTGCTACTGTAGAGGTATAGGGGCTACTAAGAATAAGGGTGAAAGTTTATGGGGTCATCTTTAATTAGGAGCTGTGCAGCGAGATGCCTGTGCACATTAGTTATAAATGTCTGCATGTCGGTATAGTCGGAGAAACCGGGAGCAGTAAGGGGGTTCCAAACCAGGGCAGCACGAAAAATGAAGCTATTGCAGTAGAAGGATCTCCAGCATCTGCAGAACTCCACAGTGAATTGATGGTAGTTAGCGGATAGTCGCGGCGGTCGAGTGTATTAACGTTGAGAGGGCACCGGATAAGCTAGTTCATTGATGCATATTCCAGTGAAGTACTTGTAAAACAAGCACAAGGTTGCACATTGCGTCGGTGGGGCAAGGGTGGAAGCTTTGTTGATAATAGGGGACCTATTATATTTGCAACTCTTTTTTGACCTTGTCTAAAAGGGAGAGACAAGGGGATAGTGGACCAGCCCAGATGTGACAACAATGATCCATATTAGGCTGATAGTGTCTTTGTAGATATATAGAATACTGTTAGGTGTAGAAATATTTCTAGCACGGTAAAGGAAGCTCACCTTCTTTAGAGCAGCTTTGACAATGTATTCTATATATTTGTTCCAATTAATGTTACATGTGAATGTTAGGCAAAGGAGCGAGAACGTTGGGCACTATGGTAGGTTGGTGTTTACCATGGTAATCGGTGGTTGAAGATGTTTATTGTAGTTGTCGCTAGGAAGGAGCTTTGTCTTTACAGCATGAACTGCTACCATCTATTTATTAACTCATTCCACGACAGAATAGAGTTTACATTGTAAGGATTCGGCCATTGCCTCGGATGTGTGCACGATCGTATTACCTACATGACGGGAGTAGAGCGTTCTTCGGTTAGCAAATATACCCATCTCAGACACAATGGTATCAGGGAGGTAGTTTACAAAATCAGGCACAATAAAGGTCCGATAGACGATCCCTGGGGTACACATACATTCATGTCATGTTGTTAGGATGAACGGTCATCGAGGAAAACCTTGATCTTAATTCTGATTAGGAAGGATCTAATTACATTAAACATTCGTCCAGTAATAATATATTACCTAATGTTGATGAGAAGACCTTTATGCAAGACCTTGTAAAATGTTTGGGTATATCAAGCTCTACCCCCTAGCGTCACCTGCCTTATCCGTGTGTGGAGACCACCGTTATAATATCCGCAGTAGACTGCCCTTGCTTAAATCTATACTGATAGTCATAAAGAAGATTAGTACTAAAGAGGTACCAGACTATCGCTAGATAAATTTAGGATTCAAAGATTTTAGCGAAGATCGAGGGTATACTACCTCCAGAATGTTTGAATAATGGTACCACAGAGGCGATTTTCAAACTGTCAGGGAAAAAACATTCGGAAATACAGTTGTTGTAGAATTTGGAGGGAACGGAGGGCAGTTCTGCAGAACATTTCATTATTACTGTTAATGGTATAAGATCAGACACACATGCTTTGGAAGTGTTATGTTTTTTTTATGATGTCGCGGGCACGAGTTGGGGTGATGAGCAGGTCATCAGGTGTGAGTTCAGTCCGCAGTGGGAAATTTGTAAGAGAGTGGTTTGCGGAGTGAGCTTTTATGCGAAATGTTGGGCAAGTAGTTCAGCCTTGGTAGTCGCCGTACAAAGACATCATTATAGTTAGATGACGTGGGAATTGTTGCAGATTTTCTAGAAATCACGAGTACATAGTTTCTGCGAGTGAATGCGTTTTCTGATCATCTCTGCATGCCTTCTCTTTGGTTAACCTACCACAGGCTTACAACTGTTTCTTAACTGTGCACATGTATGTCTATTGGAAGTTGACTTATGGCGGCCGAATTGTAAGAATGATTTCTGTCTCTGATCAACAGCGGCTGCACATTTTGAGCGGGTTCCATTGTGGAAAGTGGGGCTTTCTGTAAAATGTTGGTATGCGGACATGTGCTTCAATGTCTGCTTTGAAAAATTCGGTTACTCTATTTGCGTACTGATCAGCATGGGGAGAAATGGTTTTACTCCATGGGGCGTCTGTTATGTTATCTCTGATAGAATCAAAATCGGCTTGCTTGTAGTATATCGTCGTTTTGAGCAATGCTTTATCAGGTTTGGCGCGAACTTTTAGGATGATACTAATAATCACTACCAAGTGATTAGCGTTCCCGAGCAGGTTATGGACATTCGTCACACACGCCTCGAGCAGTGAGTTCAAGAAAAGGTCAAATAGTAGGCATTGCTAGTCCACACGAATAGGGAGGCGGCTCGGGAAAGTGGCGGTCTGTGAGACGGAGGACGCTATGTACAAACTATACTAGAGGTACAAGTTGTGTATGTATAGCTGGAGAATCAAAGTAATTCACGGCGATGTGCATTCAAATCGCCAAATACATGTATTTAGGAAACCAAGTCAAATGATAGTGGGGCATTTATGCTGTCAGAGACAAAGCTAAGCAGGACACAGTTCCAGATCGAAGAAGAACGGTATCAGAAATATTAGTAACTAATGATGTGCTGTCGTGTGAATCTAAAGCACATGTAGGCATGATCATCTGATCCTAGCTTATGTTCGATTGTCAAGAGGAAGGTGTTCCAAACATAAACTCCTCGTTCGTGCATGTGTTTGTCAGAGTGTTACTGTCGTGTCAAAATTGTGTGAGGAGATTGAGGAGTGTAGGTTTGTTTCACTGAGTGCTAGGATATCCGTGGAGTTTAATAGGGTGAATTTTTTCTACGGCATTAATGTTAGTTCTAAACCCCCGGATATTTTTAAGTTCTATTCTCAAAGTCGAAAGCCAAGTTGTTTTTTGGTAGGTGTCGGTTTTAGTTTTTGATTCTTTTAAAAGCCCACCTTGGATAACTGTAAGGTAACTTTCTATGTTAGACATGCCACGTGCAGTTACCCACGATATTATACAATTGTGGATTGAGCAGCAGTTTTAAGCGTTGTTTAACAGTTTCTGCAGTACACGTCGGAAACAGCAGCTAGACAAGCTATATATTCTGTATAGTTGACCTGTCGAAAGAATGGCTGCCCAAAATAGTCATGTGAGACTTAGTGACAAAACACCTTACGCAAGATGTCCAGATAGTGAGAAAGAGAGACGGCTTAATAGTCCTAATCAGACCATGCATTTGAAGCCCCCCTGCACTAGTGAATCTTCGCCCGGATAATAGACAAATACATATACAACATATCATCTTATTTCATATATACTTATATAAATATATATATACTTATATATATATATATATGTATATATATATATATGTATAGATATTTTTCTCATGTATATATATATATATTATATATATATATATATTCTCATGTATATATATATTGAAATACATATATGCGTGTATACATACATATTATATTTATATATATACATATATCTTGAAAAAATATATACATGAAGATATAAATATATATATAAATATCATATACATAAAAATCGCTTCTCTAACATAATTCCTTACTTCTCTATCTCTCTCTCTCTCTATGTATATATATATATATATATATATATATATATATATAAGCATATCTATATATATATATATGTATATGTATACATATATATATAAATATATATATATATATATATATATTTATATATAGTATCGGAAGTTTTTTTAACCTTCAACACTGGAAAAAAAATTTCCTTGAAAGATGTTTGTCTAGTAAGTCAATCAATCTACTGCAATCACTATATTAGTTAACTTCCAAGAATTTACTCTAATATAAATATATTTTTATATATGTTTTTTATATAAGTGATCGTCAGTTGTTTACCATGAAACATGTGTATATATTGTTTCATTTTACTTCAGTTGAAAATCTCAGAAATCAAGGGGACCTTTCCTGAGGCTAACACTTGGTCTTTCAATAAGATACATAGATTTCTGAATATTCTATTAAAGTTCTTTTTTTTCTCAAACGTGTAGTCAGTAAATAAAGTAAGAACATTAATGTTCCTCTCACCAATTGACTAGTTAACTATGTTATAGTATACCTTTTTTGTGCTCTCTTAATCTTAGCAGATTCCAATTTATGTTGGTTGATTTCGGACACAGTAAGAACTTACGTCGTAGTCAAATGTGACAGAAAAGGGGCCCACTTGTAACGAATGTACATTTTAGATTAGGCACGTAAGATAAATATATATTGCATAATAATTTATTAAAAAAAGTAAATAATTTTGTATCTGAATTGCGCAAAAAGACGAAACTATGATTAGTTGCTATTAAGCACGTGTATAATATATATTATTTAAATGCCGATAGAACGCAAATAATTCACATTTTCAGTGACATTGTAGCGAGGCCGGGCTACGTTTCTTTTAACTGCCGTAAGTTAAATACAGAAACGTAATTCACCATGATAAAAATATATTAAAAAACCGACGACCTGAGGAGAAAGAAATGTGCGTATGTTTGTAATGTGTATTGACTGTAAGAACTTGAACAACTTTTTATTTAGAAATTGTTGCGAATGAATATATATATATATATATATATATATATATTTATAGATAAATAAATAGATAGATAGATAGATAGATAGATAGATAGATAGATAGATAGATAGATAGACAGATAGATGGGAGGTAGAGTGAGTTAGATAGAAAATAGACCGTTATAATAGAGAAATGTAAAGAAAGAAATAAAAAAGAAAGAATATTAAACGTGAAAAGGAAAACATAAATGTTAAGTTTGGTATAGATGGTCAAAAGTGAAAAATGAATTTGTGTTGTTTGTTAGTTAAAGTAATGTTAGGTTCGTACAGACCTGATAATACGTGATTCCATGGAATTGGTATCAACTATTGAATGTTGTCGAAATAAACACTGCAGTGCGTTTCACGCTGTAAGTATTTTGAAACAGAGTTTTTAGCCTAAAATGTGGGATGTATGAAGTTGTTTAAGTGTTTAAGTTAAAACATAAAATAATACCTGAAGCAAACGAGAAGTGATAAAAGATAATGTCTACAGTCGATTCGCTGAAGAGATTTTAGCTGCCATTTTTAATCACGGAACACTATAAGTAATTATTTTCATGTAATGCCCTCGTGAACACCTAAGTGAGAATAAGTCCATACGTAATATATAGCAATATCGTAACCGATATTTTAAAGAATCAGCGGCCACTCTCACAGCGGTAAAGGTTAATGCAGAATAATACATATTTATTCAGCTTAACTTAATAGGACGTTTATATATATATATATTATTTATTAAGTTTTAAATTTCATAAAAGTACTTCTTGGATAGGTGTTTCTAGCACTCAGACGTAATCAGCATGGGTAACTGGAACAAGGATCGAACTTACGATAGCATTGCATATAGTCTTGAGTTTTACCACCATATTTTTACGACTTGTCTGGACATATGAACAATGTTTGTCACCTAAATATTTAAGTCTTGTTGTTGTTATAGTTTATATATACATATGTATAAACAAGACATACGTGCTATAAAGTTAAAGGCGACTAAAAATGAAATCTTCAGTATTAATACTTACCGCTTAAGAAGTGAAAAATACAAACGTTGCTTATTACTATCACTAAAAAATAACCACAAAACTTAAATATTTAGGTGATAAATTAATGTTAGCTAGACTAAATGTCGTTAATCGCTATATATATATATATATATATATATATATATATATATATATATATACACACACACACACGACACAATCACGTTGACACACCGGTTCCCGTTAGATCAGCGAAGTTAAGCGACGTCGAGCCTGGCCCGTACTAAATGCTAAACAGGTGCTGTATATGCTCTCTGCTTATCTCAGCATTGTTTCCAGTCGTCTTGAACTACTTGCTATTGGAAGCAAGCAGTATCGACTCAGGGATTGTGCAACCCTTGCAATTACAATTACATGCACGGGCAGCCGTTGGCGGGGCACTCATACGTCGAAATCGACGGGAGAGTCCATCATATAATACATATATATATATATATATATATATAATTGAATGAAAATGTTAAGATAAATAGTTTATAATTAAATAATGATATATCGTGATAATGGAAAAATAAATAAAGCGTATAAAGCAATACATCAAGAAAATGAATAATAAAAGTAAGAAAATTACAAAAAAAGGAATAATTTCATGACTCTGAACTCATGGATTTACAAAGATAAATTATTTTCATCAGGACGATAAAGCATGTATATATTACTGGTAAACATAATTTTTCAAAATAGATATCTCTATACTAATATTTCTAAAGTTATATTTACCAGTAATATATTATGCATTCTATTTATTTATGGCTCTATCCACTACATTGAACTTTCCATTATCACGATAGAGCATTATTTAAAGATCCACTTTGGTCTAGCTTTAATTAAATTATGGCATTCGTATGCCTATCCGTGTACCGGACTAGGCTAACTTGAATATATCGAAACCGATCGATCAGTGCTTACTTCTTCCAATAAGCCGTTAATTTCAATTTTGTATTCAATGCAAATAGTTTTCATGTCTGAAGTTTGAATTGCATCTATTTGTAATCGTCGTCCATTGTCCGTTAAGAATCCTTGCAACTCATCGGCAATGTTATTTTACCTCCAGTCGCTAACTTCCGTTCACTTGTTCACACTAGACTATTATCGAGTTCAATTTAGAGACACGACATATCTTCCGGCCGGCTTGACAAGACAGTTATTGTGCTACTCTTATTAAGTAGAGTATTTAGTATATTTTGAAAAGTTTGCGAAGACGCATTATGAAAATATGTTATTCCGTGGTGGTATGAATAATTATATATTACTTGGACATCATATATGTGAATGGAAATGTCTATAACATTCAATATGTATATATACATACATAGAAATTATTTTTTTCGATATTGATTTCACATTTTCTCATCTGACAACTTCACATGTGCTATTTGTAGATATCTCTGAATTAATCTATAATGTATATTGTTCACTGGTAGACCGTGTCTACTCGCTATTGGGTCGCATTTTAATTTATTTTCATTACATTGAATCATCAAAACGAAAGTAATCGATCAGAAACAGATTACAAACTGTCTCTCTCTCTCTTTCTTTCTCTTTATCTCGACCAGAAAATAAAATAAAAGTTATAAATAATTAAAAAAGAAAAAACTAATCAATAAATAGACAAATCTAATCCATGACAAAGAAGACAAAACTTTCTATTTTGTTCTGTTTTTATAATAATAATAATAATAATAATAATAATAGTAATAATAATAATGATAATGATAATAATGATAATAATAATAATAATAATAATGATAATAATAATGATAATAATGATGATGATGAAAATGATAATAAAATAAGCATAATGATAATAATAATAATATTTATAACATCACATAATAAGTGAATGCAGCGTACTAGCCCCAAAAGAATACTAGACCAGAGACGACGGCGTGAGTAAAGAATAACACTCTAAACTATGGCAACAACATGTACATTTTGTCCGCGTGTTTGATAACAATGTACAAATATAAACCAGAGACATTACTGAAAAATGATAATCACAAAATCGTCAGATATATAGAGCTTCAACAGATAAACTCTTACAAGCAAGGAGACCGGATGTCAAAATAGTCAACAAGAAGGACAAACCCTGTAAAATCGTATATTTCGCCGTTCTAGCAGACCACAGAGGTAGTATCTAGTAGACGGAAAACAAAGCAAATAGACGGACTTTGCAAGAGAATTGTAAAGGATGTGAAGTATGAAGAAAGTCAATCTAATACCAATACTCGTAATAGCACTAGAAAATGAAAAAAAAACTAGATAAAAAGACTGTGAGAAATAAGAAATCTAAGGGATGACTTAGAGTACACAAAGAACGGTAATTATGAAAACAGCTACCTTCTTCAGGAAAATCCTCGAATGCAGAAACAACCCACATAAGCTACGAATGGTAACCAGGCACATGGAAGTTACAATAAGTGGAAACAAACATCACAGGAGTGACACCAAACCATTAACCCAAACAACACAACTTGCAATAAATGTTATAAACTGTCCCTCCCCTCCTAATAAGTAGTGGCACCAGCATCGAAATAGTCGTGAAAGCTCAAAGAAGGATGGGAAGACTGAGGAGGAAACTCACTAACCAGTAGAGTGCTCAGAGTACGGGGACCTTAAAAAGGCTTGTTGCAACCCAAATCCAAGAGGAGACCCATGAGCATTACCAGCGAAAAATCAATGGTAAGCGGCTGCTGCGATACCGCAAAAGCATTTGCAATGCTTATCGAAATGATCGGGAGAGTACTGGACATCTGGTGCGGGTCTTTATCACTCAGACTCTTTGGAACACCATCTGATCAATCACTGACGATGACTTGTATGAGAACTCCTTGTAGGTACAAACAACAGCACTAATAATGATAATAATAATAATAATAATAACAACAACAATAATAATAATAATAATAATAATAATAATAATAATAATAATAATAATAATAATAATAATAATAATAATAATAATAATAATAAAGAAAGGTAGTTGTGTCGATATTAAAAGTAAAATCTATTATTCGATTATTTTGATTATTATCAAATATATATTTTATTTTTCTCTGATGGAATTATTATTTATTACTAAAATATAGTTTACGTGCGGATAGATAAACAGCTTAGTCTCTGTTTAGGGATGGCGTAAGGCCAGAAAAAGAGAAAGGGGGGGCGGGGAGGGCAACGACATCAGTACTGCCAGTCTGGGGTCGTCATTGATAATACACTCACTATTAGCAATGGGCAGATCTGTATAAAACTAATGTAATCTCCTAATCGAGTTGAGGGTGAGTAAACTTGCCCACTTATACACACACATCCATAAACACACAGATGCACGTTCAAAGATACATATACAATATCAACTCACATCCACACGTAATATATACATACATTAATAAATAAAATTATAATATACATATATATATATGTATAGATATATATATATATATACATATATATATATAGACACTTATATATATGTGTATATATATATATATACATATATATATACACTTATATATGTATATATATATATATACAAATACATATATGCATCAAATATATACATACCTCCTTATATATACAGTCAGATTCATAAATAATCACACATACTCACACATATACGTATACAGACCTACATAGCCTCACCATATTTATACTATGTAAAGAAGGTCTTCGGGAAAGAGATGTGGTTGTAACACCGATATAACAATTAATGGTATTATTATGTCGAGATACATTCTCAAATTGGACATTTAAATATATATATATATATATATTACATTGGTTTATATTAATGTATTTAGAGTCTTAGTAGTGTTATTTCAAACTACATGATTTTATGTTTTCTTTTTTATAATAAAACATTAATTTTATTTCATTATTAGAGTAGATGTGGGGTATGTAGCGATGTATTATATTTATAAGTGCTTCGTCATGAAATGTATTGGTTACAGTAGAGTAGATCTATGATGTGGGAATTATTTACCAGATTATTGTTATCATTGTTTAAGTTTCTTATACTTGCTTATATGTGTATGTTTACAACATAAGTGATGAATTGATTATTAAGAGACTTGATTAAGGTGTTTTAATTGGTTAAATAATGGTGTTTGCCTGAAAGGATTTCCATTCACGGGTATATAGATTCCCAATCATTGCAAGTTTATATCGATTGCGTATTCGTTTCTATAACTTAAAATGCATGTATTAATCGAGGTGGGTTCTTTGTATGGAAGGGTATGAATGCGTCATTCTTACAGGCAATGAGAACAATAAAAACGAAATGTTGTAATTAATGTTAAGCTCATAATTGAATGAAAGTACGGATTTTTGGGGAAAAATGTCTTGTAGCTTGTTTCTCATTATTATTGTGTGCTAAAATAATGATATCATCAACGTGGCAATCCTACTTTTGAATCTTGCACACGCTTAGAACGTAATCACGTTTGCATGTTATAGACCTACTTTTATGAAGTTGTAAATTATTAGCCCTTTTACAACAGTAAATACATATTATTACATAATAAAAAACTAACACCGCGGTAACGTGATGTGACGAATAAAATCGAAAGTAATCCCGAATAAGGAAAGAAAAATAGGACAATAAATCGACGGGACTTACATACACTATTTTGATCTAAATACTAAATATACTATTTGGAAAATTAAAAAATAAAACAGTATTATCACTCAAAACCACACCGTCTTATTTTGCAAATACAAATATGGTAGGCGGGGAACAGGGTGGTAGCCTATACTTTCGGGAATATATTTCCCTGGCCTTTTTCACTCCCGTGGAAAACAACCACACAACATGCGTCGTATGTTATGTTAAATACATCATAGAAAACCAGACTTTATATTTTACCGATCACAGCCGAAGGACAAGAGCCATCGGCAAGAACTCCGAGACCTATCGACTTCCAAAGAAGAAACTTAGGTACACACCCGCGAAAATAGACAGCAATATTGCACATATGGCCACTTTATCGTAGTTCTACGTTGAATTATATAGATAATATTTTAATATAGAATAACACAAAAAATTGGTCATCAGCAAAAGTCGAATAACTTCTGAACATTTATTTAGATAAACATAAAACTCCAGCCATATTTGGTAGACAGACATTCCAAAAGTTTTAAGTATGTACTACAATAACTTTTTATTCCACTAGCCGTCTAAAATGTGCTCCCGATGAGCTCCCCGGCCCTGCAGGCACACTTGGATCCGGCAAACAATGTTCTGGATTACCCTCTCGCATCTCGCTTTTATGGCTGAGGTGATTGCTGGTTTCAGGTCAAAGATGGCAGATGGCTGGTAGCCATACACACTGTCGTTACGTTATCTCCACAGATACACATCTGGATATTCAAGTCCCGTGAATGCGGCAAACACTCCGGGTAACACCAGCGGCTGATCAATCGGCCAGGGAAAGGCTGCCGTAGCTATGTCAATAGTTCGTTTGAAGTATGGGGTGGCATCATCCTGCTGGAACCTCTGGAGGGCCCTGACGACCCCTTACTGTCGGCCAAGTGCTGTCAGAACTTACCAAGCACCTGCACATTCCGCTCGGAGTGTATTGCCGCAGACTGCTCGCTATTGTCCTCGAACCACAATGGACCAATGACGCCATGCTTGGATATGGCGACCCAGACTGTGCATTTCACAGAGAATAATGGCCGTTGGAGACATAACTTAGGGGTTGTACTATCCCAGAATATGTTATTCTCAGAGTTAACGTGACTTGACAACAGAAAATGTGCTTCGTCCAAAAACAAGACATTGTCAAGCCAGTCTGGCACACCGTCAATCTTGTCGCAAAACCACTGGCACATGATCACTCGCTTCGTCATGCCGTCAGATGTAAGCTTTTGTTCAATATGTACCCTGTAAGGGTATAAATGGAGATATGTGATCAACATTCTCCTCACGGACTCCCGGTTGATTCCAATCATTTGACGTCGCAGACGCACAAACTTGCTCAGGCTGCGGACAACAGAGTCTCTGACTGCAGCAACCTTGTATGGTGTCATTGATAATTTCGGGCGTTTAGTCTTTGAGTGTAGTTTAGTGTATTTACCATTGAGTTTATGCAACATCTCACATTTTCACGAGGTAGTCTACGGTAAGGTAGACGTTTACGTCTACCTTACCGTAGGCGTCGTGAAGTAGGAAGGTCATTTCATTGGCTCCGTTTTGTTCCGGTGACTTCACAGTGGTCGGTACTAAGAAGATAAACAAGACACTTTCAAGGGGACGGTTATACTCCATGTAGACATATGATGGATGTGAGTTATCTTTTAAATAATTTCATCTTTGATCTAGTAATTGTTAAGTATTTAAGAAAGGATATTGCTGGTAGTGTAATTTACGTAATTTTCAAAGTAGAATATTAATAGTGAATTATAAGTACCAATCTAAAATATCGATAGTTTAAACTAAAATTAAAGTTAGATGTCAAAGCTGCCTTGGAATGAAAATATCAAATAAAAACATATACTTGATGTTTCTGATAAAATTTGAAATAAGTTTACACAATAACAAGTTTGTATAACATAAAACATTTTGTTTGTCCTGATAAAAACATATAATTTAATTTTTAACGTATATAATATTAAACTTCTATGCCCACGTATCGACACATTTTTTTTACAATGTGTTAGTAATTAAATATCATTGACCAGAAATTCCGTTAAAACTTAAAATTGTAGTATCTGGTCTGCTACTACAATTCATCGTTTCTCCCTGGGTTAGTGAATAGAAATCCTTCTAAACTGAGAAAATATAAATTCCTGTATTAATTCAGAAGCGTTTCATGGGAGCTAGATTTTCCCCACATTAATACAAGACAATTCGAAGAGAAAGTTATTACACGCCAAACACATGGACATATGAATGTGGTCATTTATGTCTGAAATTGTTCTATCCTTGATCTAGTAAGTGTTCGGACTTTAAAAAAATACCCAACTGAACTTGTTCATCCATCTGTAGATCATTGAGTAGACAGAAAATTCACGAAATCCAAACCGTTCTTTGAATTGCAATTGAGTTGCATAGATAGACTTCAACCAGATATACGCCTCAACTATAAATGTCTTTTCTTCAGTAGCCCATGGCATCTCGAATCCTAAATTTAGAACCTAGATTCTACTTAGTACATCTGAAAAAAATTAGAAATTATTATTTCAAAAGTTATTAAATTAAGGTGATAGCCGTTTTTTGTAGTTGGGAGGATTCTTTACTGACATGTTTTTTTTTATTATGAAAACAAAATTAGTAAACTTCAAACTCAAACTGTTTTATATTTCTATTAAAAATAAATAAATCACCATTTTTCAATTATATCTACAGTGGAGTCCATAATTTTATTTTACATATAACTAGGACTATATTCTGAAATTTTATATAAGTTCTTAATTCACAATGTTATCAAAACTAAAAAAAATTCTGACACCGGCATTGTAAATTATGAGGGCAAGTTTTGAGTTGTGTAGCTTCTGAAACGCTTTGAGTGCCCATAGCTTATATGGCACTCACAATAATAGTAATAAATCATGTAATATTCAGTAATATTCATTGTTATATTTGTGTACGAGCACACGAATAAACCCATTCATGCCAGACACATGTGCATGTGTTTATTTGTATGCATAATCAATATTTTACCTAACGTGTCTTTAAGTTACTGAGTAAACATGATATGATTCAGTCTATGATCTATCTTCCGACACTGTTATTCATTACACATCAATGCATTCTTCAAAATTGTATATATAATATATATTTAATCACTGATTATATCAGTGTGTATTGTCGCGAAATGTAAAGCTTTGTAGGATAAATCCTTTGTTATCGAAACGTAATAATGCATAATGTCAAACTGGATGAAATGTCATGATGTAAAACCAGATCATTTTATACCTGCTCTAGTTAATATATTAACTATCTTGAAATTGTTGGTTGTATGTTCTTCATTTTATTAAAACATTTAAAGTTGAATACTGTGTTTATATATATATATATATATATATATATATATATATATATATATAAATATATATATATATATATATAAATTGTCTGTTAGATATAATATTATAGTTTACAGATTAGATTAAAAACCACATCCAAAAGTGTATGTTTGATTACAGAACAACTATATATATATATATATATATATATATATATATATATATATACAGAGAGAGAGAGAGAGTACGGGTGAGAGGGAGAGAGAGAGATAGTAAGTTACGATACTATGTTTGGCAATTAAGCGACACAGATGCCTCCGCGTTCCATCCCCGTAGGGAATCATCGGGCTAAAATGCTGGGAGTCTGTGTTGCCGGGTATTTTATATATGGGAATTAAACGCGGAAGCCTCTGTGTAAATTAATGGCCATGAATATATTTTATAACTAACTACCTTGATCTACTCACGCAGTAAATACGAAGAATGGATACATAAAATATTATATCTCCTTATAACATTTTAGGTGTACACATTTAATTTTATATATATATATATATATATATATCACCAATAATTGTAATTGTGAGAGACAGGATTAATATTTCCTACAAAAAAATTTCGCAACCGCATCAGTAATATATTGTGCTAAAATCATCTTTGCTGAAAATCCAGAAGATAATAAGTTCTATATAGGTAGCACGTCATATAGTTTTAAGGATAGGTATTGCATGCACAAATTATGTTTTAGAAATATAACATAAAGTAACACTTCGTTGTCCCGATATTTCTGGAAAAATTGATAGATGAGAAATAACAACAATTAGATAGAGTATAATAAGACTAGCTAAAACATGTAGATCTCTCAGCTCATGTTGTGAGAAACTTGAAATTGTAAAATTTAAAGAAGGGAAAATTTACTCAACGATAGACAGGAAACGAGTTTAAACTGCAAACATTTCAAGGAAGACACACTAAACAGCCTTTAGATTACGAAAAACTACTATTACTTTACATTGTTATTCAATTATTATTTTGACTTTATTGACATTTACTTCACTGTTCATATTAGATATACTTTATTTTAATTTTTGTTTTTTGTTATTTCTATTTTTTTACTATAGCTTTATTGTATTTTTATTTCTATTTTTTAAAGTGTGATGTTTTCATATTTTTGCACTTAAGTAATCTATATTATCCAAAATAACTACAAGCCTATAATGATATGATTTCGTATTTCCTCATTATTATCACTTGGTTTTATATATAGAATAACCTATTGCAATTACATACGATGTATTTATTTGGATTGCCTGTCTGTGGAACTTATTTTATATGTTCCTTGCATTAATATTAGAGTAGTTGCAAATGTAAACACATTGAACTAAGATAGATAGGAGCATAACTGAATGATATCCGCAGCTTAGTTTTAATTATAGAAATATGAATAGTTTTATACTTATGTATGTGTAGGTATGCATGCTTACATATGTCTGTATACACATGTGTATGTGAATGTATGTATTGGCCTACATATATACTGATTTTGTGTATAGTTATGTCATGTGCGTATCCATATGTGCATGTATCTGTAATTAAGTATACGTATATACATGTATGTATGTGTCTGTATGTGTATGTGTTAGTATGTATATATAATGGTATGCATATATATATATATATATATATATATATATATATATATGTAGTCGTTGATATGTGTGTACATGTGGGTATGTGTATATATGTGTATGTGTGTGTATGTATGGGTAAATGTGGGTATGTGTATGTATGTATGCATTTGTGTGGGTATGCATGTATATATGTATTCATTCGTGTATTGTTATTAAGGTAAATAAATGTAGGTAAATAATGGTATAAATGTGGCAGGATGTATGAGTACGTATGTGTATGGATACTTGGACTAATATCTTATATGTATGGGTATATTTTACGAGGGTAAAAGTTATATATTTTTATTTTCATATTTATTTCGTGTGTACGTATGCGTAGGTTAATTGACATATGTATATGTAACTGTGTTTAGTTATTTATGTACTGTATGCACATGTCAATATATGTACGTGGGTATTTTTTATATTTATACATATTATATGGTATACCAGCATGTGATAGTATATTTAAAATGTTAGTAGTACAGGCATTTACACATGGATGTATATATGTAATCAGGTAGTAATGCAGGTACATTATATAGTCTGATTTCTACGAATACCTGTATTTTTCTTTTGTCTTACAAACAACATTTTGATTTATCTTTTCAATTTTTTCAATGTTATGCACCTTACGCGTGTTTCACACCTCACCCAAGAAAAATATATAGTTTTTTTTATTTTCACATCGCTGGTCATCAAAGAAATTGTTCATTTAATTGTGATATAAAAAATATATCAATCGGAAACAGAAAAAACGTGAAGAACACCCCGAGAAGAAAGCTTGATAAAACCATTGCAAGTTTAAAGGCATGAAAAACTTACATCAAAGTTGGCATATATCTATATTCCTTCTTAAATGAGGTAATTAAGCCAAAACAAATATTTAAAAATTCAAGACGAATACATATTCACTACTTCTACGGGAGCAGGTAACGTCTGAGTATATTACTCCATCATTATATAGAGAAATAGTGATGTGTGGAAGGATTTAATCAATATACTACACTACCTTCAAAGTAGGACGTAATTACTGATAATATATCATCATGACAAAATAACATATATTACATTGCCCCTACAACACATAGAAAACAATATCTGAGAGAATGTCCATATACAGATGTAGGTAATGCGTACGAGTATGGTATCATGACAACCAAACATATACTACCCTACCCACAGCACTAATCGCAAAAAGATGATAGTCCCTGGAAATATTGTCTCATGACAACAACACTGAAAAGACACTATAAAACATCATTAACAGATAATGGAATAATACATTGTTATTTTTTAAAAGTCATCAGATCTCGGCTTTCTGGCAAAAATCCAAGTTTTATATCTGTTCTCAATCAAACAACGACATAAGACATTTAACTACTTCAGTAAAAATATGAACACAAAGTTTACATGTAAATTACTACTATTAAAAATTACTAAAATGAAATCCCAAGGAGCATTCTGAAACGTTATTATTTTCATTAAATCGCTGTAGTAAATATTATTAATAACTATAATAATATAACAATCGACAAAACTATTGAATATATGACAATTTAAATTGCAAATTTATATTACAGAATATCAATTTATAAAACACTTTTACATAAAAGTAGCATGCAAATTTAAAATAGCTATAGTAGTTTGTGGCATTTCGCAGGTTAATATATGTTCGCTATTTTAAAATGATATGTTGTATAATAGAATTGCACAAGCATAAGTTGATTTGATGTTGATATAGTTTAGGCAAGTGTAAACACCTTCGGATTTATTCATATATATATATATATATATATATATATGGTCCGTGTGTTGTTTTCTCTAATCCATTATCTATTTTTAACATCTGATATTCACCACAGCTGTCCTGCGTATGAGCTCGTTTTACAAATACTATCCCGTGGGGATTTATATTAATCTCGATATACCTCATAGATGCATTAAGATTACCTGCTTCCCTTGAGATATGACGGAGCCTGACATCTAATCCCAACATTATCGAACCGTTTTGATAACATTATCCAAGAATCGCAATCTATAATGCTTGATTCATATACGAGGGTCGAATACAGTGGGCATTTCGTCGTGTCTTTTACATTCATTTCGCTATAAAAATGGGATTCCCTTGCAAAAAATCTTTGCGATGTGAAATTGTATATTGGAGATGGGTCTTTCGTTTGGTTCAGAAACCATTACAAACAATAGGAAGAATAAGCTTAAGAAACATGTACAACGGGCGCACTATAGAAATAATAAGTACAGCAAATGTCACCCAAGTTTATTTGGAGAATATATTATATTTCTAAGACGAGTGAAATGGTATTGTGTTAGTTAATATATTATATTTTTGACGAAAGTATGGCACTAAATGAGGTTTTAAATTTAAAATATCATTGAGTACGCCACGCCAGTCAGATAATTCACCAATGTGTAAGAAGTAATGGAGGTGTTAACGTCTGAAATATACTAAGCCTGTCTAATTTGCGTACTCGAGGTTCCTAATGCATACGTGAAACAAAGGCATTCATTAAGTGACAGATCGTAAAATATTCAAAAAATGAGAAACTATCAGTGGTTAGCTAAGCAATGATAATAATTGCTTAACTGAATATGTTCTAAAAAAAACTAAGTTGGTATTTCTTTAAAGAAAAAATCTGGAAGAAAAGACTAAGAATGAATTAGCTACGGATCAATCCCTCTTAAATAACAAGACAGAGGAAACGCGAAATTTCCTCAACCCAGAATTAGCACAGACCATATCCATTCACTTATTTTTACTTTTTAGATCAAAAATACTTTTTCGTTTTATGAATATTATTTTAACACAAATGTATTTCAATAAATATTTGTGCTTGTTTAATGTGTGTTTTCTGGTTTGCTGGTTGCCGACAGAATCGATAATGAACTTAAGTTTCCGACTATGTTGCGTCGACACGAACGTTATTCAGTTCTACTTAAAGGAGGCTTGGGCAAAGAACAATTAACTGAGAAACCAGTTGATATACATTTTGTCACCGTAGCATAGGACCACATATGCGTATAAGTTTGTTTTGTGTATATTTCTAAGCTTCTAATGGCGTATTTTGTCGGCTGTAACCTTCTGGATTAAGGCACTAAGTCTTATAGTTATAAAGTATCAGTTAATATGCTTCTACATTAACGCTTAGACATATGAGATTAAAAGTACGCTACAGTATATCTTAACGAACGTAATGTATCCATTTATGTGCGCGCTAAGTAGAACAATATATGTTTAATTTTCTCTCTCTCCCCATTTCTCTCTCTCTCTCTTTCACTCTCTCTCTCTCTATATATATATATATATATATATATGTGTGTGTGTGTGTGTACTATACATTTCTTTTCATTATCAGTGTGGCTGTCTGAACGATTGGTTCCCATATTATTTGTAACACTGTAGTCGCATTTTATATAGCAATTCTGGTTAATTCCCTACATTCTAAACGAATATAACTGCAGTTTTCTCTACATGTTTACACCTTTTATTCGGGAATCACTTACTTAAATATGATTGCTTTCGACATAGTTTTTATACAAGTATAATATTAGAAAGATGGAGGTAATATTGATAATCAATATGAACTACCATTTGAAAAGTCATAATCCAAGAAATAAACGTATTTTGTCGAATCTTTTTTGTTTGTCATCGATAATAATTAATCTATTTTATAAATAATTCATCATGACTATCCGATTATTTAGATTGTCTTCTTGAACCACTAATAATCAGGTTGGAAAGAAAGTAATGACGTATTTTTACATCACTTTGCAGCCTTCTAAGTTGTACACAATTCTAGATGTGTTGGTAAATTAGTGTCTTAATATTTAGCTTTGCCTTTCAGAGATAGTAATTAATTGGAAAATATGAAGTTTAACGGTGTCAGCCGTCAAAAAATGGATATTAGTGAGGAGTATCTGAGACATTGCATGCTCTATGAAATCAAAAAATGAAACTCAGCGGCAGAAGATACAACGAATATTGGAACTGTCTATGGGATAAATGTTCTGAATGATCGAAAATGTAAACGGTGGTTTGCAAAATGTTCTACTTGCGACTTTAACCTGTCAGATCGGCGACGTTCAGGAACGCGAAAATCAATTGATAAATAATTTAAAGACGCTGTGGAGCGCAATACAAAGTTAACCAGCAGAGAATTAGCTCAACAATTCAATAAACCCATACCATAATTATCTCATGCCTTCACACGTTAGGAGAAGTTTTAAAGTTTGGATTCTGGGTTCCCCACGATTTGACTGACGGTCAACGAAATCAAAGATTGACTGTTTCAATATCTTTGTATTCGAGGAATCATCGAGAACCATTTTTGCAATGAATTGCGACTGGAGATGAAAAATGGGGTCTTTACAAACAAAAAAACAACGCAAAAGACAATAGTTAGACCGAAACCAAAGTAAACAGCCTGTTCCAAAACAAGGACTACACCCAAAGAAGGTTATGCTCTCTTTATGGTGGGACATGAGAGGACTTATTCATTATGAGTTACTAGAGCCTAATCAAACAATCACAGCAGTAAAATATTGTTCGCAGCTTGATGATCTAAGAACTGCTCTAACAAAGAAACGTCCAACATTACTCAATAGGAAGGGTATAGTGCTTCAGCATGATAACACGAAACCTCACACAGCAAAACTCACTCGGGAAAAGGTCATGAGTTTCAATTGGGAAGTTTACCTCATCCGCCTTAATCACCTTGCATTGCTCCCTCTTACTACTACATTTTCCGGTCGTTGCAGTCTCACTTAAACAATACTATTTATGAAAATCACAGCTAACTCAAAAATGACCTAAATTTGTTTTTCTCTCAAAAATCAGAGAAATGTTTTGAAGAAGGTATCAAGAAGCTACTTGATCATTGGGCAGCAGTCATAGAAAATGAGGGAAACTATTGTAAAAAATTAAATCTGAATGTTTCCGATCTAATAAATGTGTTGGACTAAAACGACATTACTTCTTTTCCAACCTGATGTTTATACATAAATAGATTTTGATGTAAGTTTTTTTTTTATTTGGATACATTTTTTAATAAACACATTAACATCTACGTTCTAAATAAAAATAACACTCTACTGTTTCAAATGACTATGGCAAGACCATTTAAAATTTTTACGTTGTTAAGAATTAAAAAACAATCATCTTTCCAGTTTTTACTCAAATGAAAACATTTTACTTACGAATGTAATTAGCAATTATTTAGTGTGACCTACATAGCATACTGTATATCGTATGAAAATTGTAGCGTAAAAGAAATTAGCGTAAGAAAAATTATAGCGAAAAGATACAGCACTCTTAGTTTCTATGAGTGTCATCTTACTTAATAGTTTGTAAGACATAATATATATAAGTTTGTTTACAAGCAAATCTATATATGAATATGATGCAACCAAGTCTTTTTTTCTCTGGAAATGATTATGTCGCACCGCTCTGAAGGCCTCAATAATTTTAATGTGTATCACTCTATTTAGATATTGTAGGGAAACTTTATATGCAGTGACTCTTAACAGCAAAATAATATTTTCACAGGGTTCCCCGGTAAGTATTGATTCAGTACGCCTTGGAGACTATATATTTTGTTATTTTGTATCAATGTACACAAATATTGTAATGAAAATTATATACAGATAATTTTATTAACAAGATTATATTTTTCATGTGGGGACCAGCGCCTGCTTTCTCAGGAATGGATCGTTTTTGCAGAGCCAGGAAGTTTCCTTTGTTTGGTTGTACTTACCGTTAGTGTCGTCTAAATTAAAATTAAATAAATTAACTTTTAATAAGATTGTAATGATATTTTCACTACCTTCCATGGAAAAGTTGGTTTCGGCATATCTTTGGAGGCCTTCTTCATTATTTTTTTCTCAATTTCCTTTGAATATTGTAAAAATAAATCGTAGACAGTGGCTTTTAAAAGACACAGCGAATTTGCATTATCTTCTTTGAAAGGATCGTTAGTGAAGCGTTTAGGAGGCTTGTTTGGTATATTTTGTGTCACCGTAATTAAACTATTATATATAGTGGGTTTTACCCGCAATATAATATCTTTAGTGGCTGAGTCTAAGGCGTATTTCCTATAAAATGAGTCTGTCAGCAGTGTGGCGGTGGCCTCCTTAGTTTTTGTTAAATATAACATTAACTAATATACAATATAATATATATATATATTTTTTTAATAGCAACAAATGATTTTTACGGGGTGGCCCAAAGCTGTTTCTCGCAAAAAAAGGATGTATTCTGGCTACGTTCTGGTGGTCATATTACTTTTGTTTCATGTTACAGTACACTCAACATTTTAAGCAAAACATATATACAGTGTTATATAACGGTAATTTTCATGGAGTTATAAGGACAAGATTGTTTCGACAGCGCTATGGAGGCCTCTTTTTATTTTCTAGTTTTATTTTTGTCGCAGTACTTGATCACGCACAGACTCTGTCGGGACGACTGACTAAAAAAAGTGAATGTGTCGTAGATCCCTAGGGCCCAATATTAATACCGAAAACAGGGAGAGAGGATTCTCCAGTTCAATGCATCACATAGAAATAAGAAATAATATCGAACAGGTAAAAGACGACTCAACCATTAAGTTACAATTCAAACAAATATTTATTTACATGGATGTAAAAACGAGGCTCACATGAATAGAGCAATCACAAGAGAAAGAACAGTTATATTTTAGGGAAAAGGGATGATGTTTAACGTTATCTAATAGTGAACAAAATATATAAACAACAACCGTGTCAAGACAAATCAGCGAAGAAAATGTATTAGTCACTTACAACAATGGATGAGTGCTATAAGACTCCCCACGGAGGTTTAAAAGTTGATGGTCCATACATTAAAGATCATCCAAGAGTGACGCTAATCTTTGGATGTAAAGGTCAACGGTAGATTTCAAAGCACAAGTCCATCATAAATCAGGTGTATGGGTGGGCTCTCAGAGTTTTTGTCAGCAGTGCACAATCCTTATATAGGATTTGTAATCATATATTCTCTGTGATGCTGTAAGATGCTTTAGTCCGCGACAGATCTTAGTGGTGTTGAGAATTCATCTCGGAATCGCTGGAATTCGCTTTCGGCTGTATATTAATACAAAAAACCACTCTGGGCTATGCAGTCACAAAAGGACGTGGGCGAATTTCATTTCTTTATTCCTATCTGCGTCTTCATCTTCTTCTTCGTCTTCTTTTTCATTACCTCGAGGCGACGAGCGGCGTGAGTTGTACCCGGCTGTCAGCAACTAACTGGTCGATTCACTGGCTCCATTTTTTATATTTATCTCCGCCGATATGTGTGGGTATATATGTAGATGGTTTTAAAGAGTCACCATGCAATAGGTTATATGCACTTCGATTTCAGGTCAAGGAAATGTGCAAGTGTTAAAGAAAGAAAGGGGGCGAAATAACTTTTGACTCCCCCTCGAGTAGTATTTAGGATAGGGAGAGAATACAGTTTACAGGAAATAGCATTCAACTTTTTTCGTGCTTTATCTATGTTCAAAGGGAAATAGAAAAGCCGTAATATGGCAAAATAGACTTTGCTCGCGAAAGTTATATTCATGGAATACATTTTGATACTCTGAGAAACTAATGTATCTACTCTATCTAAGTAAAAACTTAAAGTATTGTCAGTAAAAATATTTAAGTAACAACATTTTGTGACGTGGTTCTCCGTAAAAGGCTGGTTTCGGCATCGCTCTGGTGACCTTTTGGGGTATTATTTTAATCAATTTTCTAACATACTTATTACATATACTAAAAGTTTTAAATTGGCTCATATAATATATACAGTACTACTCAGTATTGTTTAATTAAGTCGATTATGAAATAATTGAAAATAAGGGTGCAATAGAAAGCAGGCTAAAAAAAACGACATCTTATTAGAAATACGTGGTTACCAATAAATAAATATTATAAAAGAACAATAGTCTGGTGATATAGTACTTGGACATGCATATAATCATAGCTGGTGGACAGTCTATATTTTTAGTTTCAAAATGTATTTTCGAAACTTATTGAAATACATTAAATAACCGTTTGGTTTCATAAGCCGTTAAAGCCATGACGTCTTAAACGCTTGACATTAATAATAATAATAATAATAATAATAATAATAATAATAATAATAACAATAATAATAATAATAATAATAATAATAATAATAATAATAATAATAAATAATACTATCAGTAATCATCATCATAATAAGCATCACCATCACCACCACCATTAACACGCCAACCACCATCCTTATTATTATTATTATTATTATTATTATTATTATTATTATTATTATTATTATTATAATTTTATGTACTCACCAGTAGTTCCCTTATAAGAAATCATCAGTGGAATCTCACTGATAATAACTTGCGGTTTCCCTGGATTCTTAGTGACGACAAGACTCCCCAGAATTCCAGTACTCTCCAACTTTTGTCCATAACTATTGCAAATTACTTTGCGTTTAGACTACAGGGGCAACGATCGATTTCTCGCGTGCAACGACTTTCATTCTTCTCTGGGATTTGGATGGCAATAAGTCTGCCCAAAGTCACAGTCCTCTCCGCATTCTTCCAGTGGAAGTCTGGTTGTACTCTCTTTCCTCAGTCATTCCACGCTCCTTGACACTTCACGACTATTATGTGTGGTATCAACCAAGGTTGGTTCCATCACATTTTTGTTTAAGGGTAATTTAGGAATACTCTAGCATTTTGTATGCATTATTATTAGTATTACAATTATTATTATTAATGATAATAATCTTATGAGTAGAAGAAGCAGTAGTAGTAGTTGTAGTAGAAGTACGATTTGACATGGTTACAGAAAAATTGATAGTTCAAGTCGGAGCTTCGCCGAATTTTTTATATTTTTATTTATTTGTTCTTTTTATAAATGTTGTTCTCTTCTTTACAATATATGCACACTTTTGTCGTAGACGAAAACTATTACGTGTCTTACATATATTTCATTTCAATTAAATTATTTCTTCCATTTACAACTTTCAAAAGGTAATAATTAGATTTAAATACGTACACAGATTCTGTAGTAAAAGAAGGAGTTTCTTGAAGTGTTTTAATTTCCCTGACAACTTCGTGACGGATGCCGCTCTAAGTATGTATATATAATTCTGTTAAAACGAAAAAATGAAAAACAGTGGGTAAACTTGGTATTTTAAACAACTATCCACATGAGTGTATCATATATATATATATATATATATATATATATATATATATATATATATATAACTCAATGTCTGGGTGTATGTGTATGTGTGTGATTTTTATGTGAATCCTATGGAAATGAATGTAGAATCTAGATAAAATCTTTAAGTGTATTCTGATGTAAAATTTATCGCGGAAGACAATGAATGTGTTCCCGAGTTTAAGCCTGTAAGATCTTTGAGAGCATATCATTCAAAATGTGTGATGCGTTTATAAAATAGAATGCATGTTATTCTTTACTTTGGAAAACTCGTAAGAATTCAGAAAATGTGGTGTGATTAGGGCGTGAAAATGATGTTTTGTTCTATTTTCGTTTTTTAACTATTTCGTAAACGCGTCACAAATTTTCGATTCTAACGCCTTTGTTTGTAAATAAAAAATAAAAATTAACATGTTTTCACACTACAAACGCACACATACTTTTACAATATTGTACTTGTATGTTATTTTTTCAAATCAATCAGCTATAGGAAATCTTTAAATAAGAACGAAACATTGATGAATATATGAAAAATTAGTTTGCATATATATATATATATATATATATATATATATATATATATATATATATATATATTATAGACGACGGAATTTTATTTGTTATTTTTTAATCGTTGTCTCGAGTTGGCCAGCCAGTGTTTGGGTTGCCAGCCGTAATTCATCAGAAGGTTTTTTTTGTTCGGGGGGGGGGGGGGGGATCTCGATCTCATTCGATCTAAACGTAGTTGTTTTTTTTTATTCGCCGACACATGATCAACAATAATATAAAGTTATATATTCTAGATTTTCCATTGGAGCAACATTTCCGAAGTCTAAGAATTGTGCCCAGACACATCATTCTACATTGATCTAGGATTCTGATTTTTTTTAAACGCGATTAAAGGAAGCAGTTTTTATATTTCTGAGCAGCCGCAATTATGGAAACTTTTGGAAATATTTCCCTATAGTATGGCTGTTCATGTATCGACAAGACGGCATGTCAAAAATGTGTACATTTTTTGAAAGTGAATTAAGACAGTGTTACTGATATTTTTATACTATTTATGTTATAGGCTCTTGTGTTAAGAATGTTAAAAGATTAGTATACATTTATCTTTTACCTTAAAAAATTGACTATTAATAATAAATATATAGATAGATGTACATACATATATATACATATATATGTATATATATATATATATATATATATATATATATATATATATATATATGTTTTTATGTGTATATAGGTAGTGTAGTTGTCGCAAGCGTAAACTGTGTGCTTAGTGTTCCAGATTTTAGTACAGTCTGATCTACTACAATAATAATTTTATGAAATTTACAAATATGTAACCTTTATTCACCTATGGATTGAGTAGTACAGTAGATTAAAATCGGAACCCTGGTTTGGGTAAATAGTCGAAGAGAAAGCGAAAACCGTAAATAGCACTAGTCTGTTTCCTTATATCTTTGCGTTTTTGCGTTTTTTTCAAGACGTCGTTGACTTCTATTTGCCATTGCTCTAAAACAATGAAGGTTTAGGCAGTCGTTGTTTGCATTGCGCTACTCTTACACAACTATACGCTTTCCGCGCAGGCACACTTAGACAGTTTTTACATAATGCCTGGATACTGAAATGAGGCCGAATATATATATATATATATATATATATATATATATGTGTGTGTGTGTTTGTGTTTACTACCAAATGGAAGGTAATTAAGAGAACACCATCCTTTTCTCCAGCCATAAATAGATGCCATCTGTGTGACGCTGAAAAATACCATATATCAAATACAGTCTGTTTCAAATCACGAAATGAAATCTTTAAGGGATGCATCCACAGGAGACCAGCACTACTAAGAAACTGGACTTACCGATACAGATAAAAGCTTAGCCATCCCCTCTGCCAAATACATAACACGATAATTGCCCCATTAAATACCGACTTCAACTCCAGTAAATTGTCCCATCTACCACCCCTCATATAAATAAAATTGAAAAATACGAACAAATGCCCTAATCAACCTATACCCACATTACTTTTCAAGAGCAATAATTTCTCAAACATATTTTTCAGTCATAAAGACGGTAACACACCCATTTCACAACATCATTATTACTCCCATAATTCCCCACCATTTCTCGGTCATAATGCTAATCTCCCAATCTTGCCGACCCAATCCTTACCCTTATATCTAAACCAGTTGTAATCAGCATACCAATTTCATCACCTCCCAGATTTATTTCAAACAGTTACTGCCCTTAGAATGCCTGGATGATACTTTTATTTAAATTCCTTCGGGATTGATTTAAAGTCCTTTGATCCAGGATTTAAACACGAATTTAATTAATAGTGTTACTTTTAACCTCTTTAATCTTTAAACCCATGTTCTCTCCCTAATTCCTTTAGAAGACACATCATCAAACCCAAAGCAGTAACAGACAAATGTACGAAACTCATAAAATAGACTCACGGGAATTATATAGAAATATTTTTTTTATTTTTTATATCTCATTAAATCTCCTTCGTTTTTAAATCTTAGCAGTTAGTTTTCACCCTCACCCCTTTTTTCAAACCTTATTAAACCTTCCTCACACTAAATTTAAACAAACATGCACAACACTCTAAGCAAATAACGCGTCCAAACGAGAGTGACACGTGACTTCACATTTCCGAAACAGATGACAACAGAAGCTGAAGAGAGCCGGATTGCTCAGTCCTTCCGTTCTTGAAACCGACAGTATGGATGTTGTACTTATTTTTATGTACCAAAATAAATAAATAAATATATATATATATATAAATATATATACATGTATATATATATATATACATATATATTTATATATATATATATATATATATATGTATATATAAATATATATGAGATAATTTATTTAATTTTGACTACAAAATTGATTTTGTTTCACGAGAGCGATTTGAAGCGCTCCCGATTGTCAGGTCATGAAAAGTCATTTTGCCTGTTAAGATAAGTTCAGAATCACACACAGTTTAATGAAGGTGACAGAAATTTAAAATAAAAATTAAAAATTGAATATGAATAGAAACAAAAACAAAAGCAAAAGCAAAAGCAAAAAGCAAAAATAGAAATACAAGTAAGAAAAAAAAAGAAGAAAAGGAAGAAGGAAATATTAAGAGCTACACGGGGCATAGAAAATAAATAGAAAGAGGTGAACAGAACGCCGACGTGATTCGGTGAAGGTTGGTCGAAATATGAAAGCGTTAACGCGTGTCAAAAAAGAAAACTCTGTCTGGGTCTTGCTTTTGCAGAAATGGGCAAGTAACCGATTATCAATTTGGTAATATGTCTATGAAGAGGGGGGGGGAAGATTAACCCTATATGGAGGGCAGGTGGATGAGTAGGGGGGGGGGGTGAATGGATAAAAATATTTAAGGTGCTAATAATAATAAAATTAAAAAATTAAAAAGTTAAAGAATTGAGGATTAAGAATGTCTATATACGGGTCAAAATAAATATAAAATTATGAATACAGCAAATATGTAATCGTAATTATACTAATAATATAAAAATATGAGAAATATATATACACACATATACACACATACAAATGCATATACAAATACATATATACATATATATACACATACATACACACACAAACACATATATATACATATATATATATATATATATATATATATGCATATATAATACTGATTATAATAATAATAATAATAATAATAATAATAATAATAATAATAATAATAATAATAATAATAATAATAATAATAATAATAATAATAACTAGCGGGACCCTGTGGAAATTCCACAGTGTTTTCTACATCAATCTGTATAATTTACTGTTAATAATATTATCCGGTGGCTAGAAATATGCACATATTTTACTCACAAAAATTTTGCGTGACGGAATGGAAGTATATATATTTATTTATATTACTCGGTTGCCGGGGCAAAAGCTGTCTCTTCACTAAATCTTCTTAAATAGGAGTGTCAGATCGTGACACACAAAATAAATAACACACACTCTATCGTATTAATATATAAATAATAATAATAATAATAAATAATAATAATAATAATAAGAAGAAGAAGAAGAAGAAGAAATTTTAAATATAAAAAAATAAAATAAATAAATAAATAAATAAATAAATAAATAAATACCGTAAGCCTGAAACCGGCCCATTTGGTAAGCGTTTCCGCTAATGAAACGGGATACCAGAGTTCTATCCTCGGTTGAGTCATAGCAAAGACTAAAACAAACATTGCTAAAACTCTCAGTATTATAAGGTCAGGATCAAGGACAATGAAGCCGTCCTGGGAAAAGAGTGGCGCCCTCCCCTACACTTCGGGTTAGACGCTAATGTAAAGAGATCCTCTACTACTGTAATCGGACAATTTAGACTTTTATAAAGTCTGAAATTAGCGACCACCTCACCTAAAATAAGCGAACGTCATTTTTGTTTTACGAATTTGACAATATAACTAAATAACTATTTGAAATAAAAAAAAATAATTTCTCAGATGTTAACTATACAATATCATTGCCCTTGTCTTATTTTTACGTCTGTATTTGGTACTTTGTTACATGGGGACCCGGGTTAACTTTGACCCTGACCCTAACTTAAACCCTAACCCCCAATTACCCTGAACTTTATAGGTAACCCTACCCCCCTCCCCCTGACCCTAACCATAACGACGGGGTCAAAGTTAGCGCGGGTCCCAATCTAACAAAGCACCGTCTATTTGTTAGTAAGTTACGCTTGTTTTATTATGAGCACCCCCCGGATAAGAGTGAAATATTTAAAAATAAAATAATAATTAGCATTCAAATAACGCGTGTACGATGGACACTCTACTAAAAAGGGTTGATATACCGTAAGAAGTGTGTCGCGGTCCAACAACACCGCGACGTTTGTTTATTTTTGGAAAACACGCCATCTAGGAAAAAACAGCAGCAGCAGTAGTTCACTGTTTGTTTTGCCACGATCTGGACATCAGCAGCAGCAGCTTTTTTCCTCTTAACCCTTTTCCATGGAAAGGTACTGGCTGCTCCCTGTGATTTGACGTTGTAAATAGAAGATTGGAGAAACCCAATCTTCTAATCGCCATTTTTGTAAACATGACTCAGCAAAAACAACGGCAAGCGAATACATTCCTTATTTCTCCTTTAAGGAATACAAATGCATTTCCCGACTGTACCGAAAAACCCACTAATAAACCTACGACACCGGTCGGCAATGTATTACAACGAAAGACCTTTTCGGTATTTATTTATCGAAGTTAATCCCTTTTCACAAGACCAACGAAAGTGGCTTGGCACATGCTACATGAGATCTCACGTGGTCCACCCTACCAGGGTTTGCCTCCCCTCTTTGGGGAGGAGTAAGTTAATTGCTTACTGCTTGAGGCGCCCCTACCGGAGAATGCCGACGGGGTGTCCAGGCAATTTTTGATGGTCAGAGTGCTCACCTCTCGGGCACTGGCTTTTCAACCCCCACTTTCCGACCCGACACATCTTACTTGTGGGAGTAGGATAAAAACTGGCCTTGTGCCTAACTCCTGGAGAGGAGTAAATTACGCTTTGTCTCCCCTTTACTGCCTGAGGCGCCCCTACCGGGGAATGCCGACGGGGCTACCCAGGCAATTTTTGATGGTCAGAGTGCTCAACTCTCGGGCGCTGGCTTTCAAATCCCACTTTCCGACCTTGGGTCACATCTTACTTGTGGGAGTAGGATAAAACTGGCCTTCTGCCTAACTCCTGGAGAGGTGTAAATAATGCTTTGCCTCCCCTCACCTCTCGAGCGCTGGCTTTTCAAACCCCACTTTCTCGACCCGATCTTGGGTCACATCTTACTTGTGGGAGTAAGATAAAACTGGCCTTGTGCCTAACTCCTGGGGAGGAGTAAATAAAGCTTTGCCTCCCCTCTTTGGGGAGGAGTAAGTTTATTGCTTACTGTCTGAGGCGCCCCTACCGGGGAATGCCGACGGGGCTGCCCAGGCAATTTTTAAATGGCCAGAGTGCTCACCTCTCGAGCGCTGGCTTTTCAAACCCCACTTTCTCGACCCGATCTTGGGTCACATCTTACTTGTGGGAGTAAGATAAAACTGGCCTTGTGCCTAACTCCTGGGGAGGAGTAAATATACCCAGTTCTGTGCAGTTCTAGGAGGTCCACCCTCCCAGGCTTCGCCTCGCCTCTTTGGGGAGGAGTAAGTTTATTGCTTACTGTCTGAGGCGCCCCTACCGGGGAATGCCGACGGTGGTGCCCAGGCAATTTTTTAATGGCCAGAGTGCTCACCTCTCGAGCGCTGGCTTTTAACCCCACTTTCTCACCTGATCTTGGGTCACATCTTACTTGTGGGAGTAAGATAAAACTGGCCTTGTGCCTAACTCCTGGGGAGGAGTAAATAAACCCAGTTCTGTGCAGTTCTAGGAGGTCCACCCTCCCAGGCTTCGCCTCCCCTCTTTGGGGAGGAGTAAGTTTATTGCTTACTGTCTGAGGCGCCCCTACCGGGGAATGCCGACGGTGGTGCCCAGGCAATTTTTAAATGGCCATAGTGCTCACTTCTCGAGCGCTGGCTTTTAACCCCACTTTCTCGACCCGATCTTGGGTCACATCTTACTTGTGGGAGTAAGATAAAACTGGCCTTGTGCCTAACTCCTGGAGAGGAGTAAATAAACCCAGTTCTGTGCAGTTCTAGGAGGTCCACCCTCCCAGGCTTCGCCTCCCCTCTTTGGGGAGGAGTAAGTTTATTGCTTACTGTCTGAGGCACCCCTACCGGGGAATGCCGACGGGGTTGCCCAGGCAATTTTTAAATGGCCAGAGTGCTCACCTCTCGAGCGCTGGCTTTTAACCCCACTTTCTCGACCCGATCTTGGGTCACATCTTACTTGTGAGAATAAGATAAAACTGGCCTTGTGCCTAACTCCTGGGAAGGAGTAAATACACCCAGTTCAACCAGGGGGTCAGGAGGCCCCCACGTCCGACTTGGTCCACGATGGACCAGTCGTCGGCAGCCTCAGTTCCTGCACACAGCGGTCGCAACTCCTGCCCCCCCCCCTCACATCGGCAGTTCCGAACTCCTGCATCTGCAGTTCTGAGTTCCTGCTCTCCAGCAGTCCGAACGCCCAGCAGTCCTGAGTTCCTGCAGACAGCAGTCGCAACTCCTGCACCCGCAACTCCAGCAGCAGCAGCAAAGATACAAACAGCCCTTTTCAGGGCTACTAATACGATTTACTCTCTTTGCTACTTGCCTCAATCTGCATCGCCAGTTCCTGCGCTCCTGCGCATCCAACACCCTGCAGCTCCGACTCCTGCTTCAGCATCATGCAGTCCCGAGTTCCTGCGCCAGCACTCTCCTGCTCCAACTGCTCCAGCATCCTGCAGTCCCGAGTTCCTGCGCCAGCACTCTCCTGCTCTAACTGCTCCAGCATCCTGCAGTCCCGAGTTCCTGCGCCAGCACTCTCCTGCTCCAACTGCTCCAGCATCCTGCAGTCCCGAGTTCCTGCGCCAGCACTCTCCTGCTCCAACTGCTCCAGCATCCTGCAGTCCCGAGTTCCTGCACCAGCGCTCTCCTGCTCCTGCAGTCCAGAGTTCCTGCGCCAGCATCCTGCAGTCCCGAGTTTCCTGCACCAGCACTCTCCTGCTCCAACTGCTCCAGCACCCTGCAGTCCCGAGTTCCTGCATCAGCACTCTCATGCTCCAGCATCCTGCAGTCCCGAGTTCCTGCGCCAGCACTCTCCTGCTCCAACTGCTCCAGCATCCTGCAGTCCCGAGTTCCTGCGCCAGCACTCTCCTGCTCCAACTGCTCCAGCATCCTGCAGTCCCGAGTTCCTGCGCCAGCACTCTCCTGCTCCAACTGCTCCAGCACCTTGCAGTCCCGAGTTCCTGCACCAGCACTCTCATGCTCCAGCATCCTGCAGTCCCGAGTTCCTGCTCCAGCACTCTCATGCTCCAACTGCTCCAGCACCCTGCAGTCCCGAGTTCCTGCATCAGCACTCTACTGCTCCAGCACCCTGCAGTCCTCAGCTCCTGCACCACTCCTGATCCAGCGACGCCATCTCAATTCACTTCACTTGTTATTACCATATGGTAAATAAACATCCTTCTTTAAACTGTTCACCAGTTGTTTGTCATCTCTTCTTTGCCATTGCCGTTACTTGCCCGTGTCCACCTTTTCTTAGTTGTCGGGGCCGATCGATCACACCAACCCCAACGGTCGGTCGGTCGGCCCCGCAACAAGTGGCAGGCTTCCGATAGAAAACGAAATTATACTTGTTACTTTTTTTTTCGATTAGATTTTCTTTTTTATTTTGCTTTGAATCACGACTTTCCTCACTTTCGTTTTTGTTAATTTTTTGTTTTACTTTTTGCGATTTATTTATTTGTTTTTATTGCGTTTTCACTTTTCAATTACGTTTATTCTCTCTCTCTCTCTTTCTCTATCTTCTCCCTCTATCTCTCTCTTACGAACACAAACTTTCTCTTTCTTTCGTACGCGCTCTCTATGTTTCACTGAAAAAAAAAGAAATTCCACAGTGTTTTCTACATCAATCTGTATAATTTACTGTTAATAATATTATCCGGTGGCTAGAAATATGCACATATCTTACTCACCAAAATTTTGCGTGACGGGATGGAAGTATATATATTTATTATATTACTCGGTTGTCGGGGTAAAAGCTGTCTCTTCAGCAATCACTATCGGTCGCGACTCCCCTCCCCCGTTGTCAGGGGCAAAAGTAAATACTAAATCTTATTAAATGAGAGTGTCAGATCGTGACACAAAATAAGAAACTTAACTTCTCAGATGTTAACTATACAATATCATTGTCATTGTCTTATTTTTTACGTCTCTATTTGGTAGTTTGTTACATTGGGACCTGGGCTAACTTTGGCCCTGCCCCTAACTTTAACCCTAACCCCCAATGACCCTGAACTTTATAGCTAACCCTAACCTCTCACTGACCCTAACCCTAACGACGGGGTCAAAGTTAGCGCGGGTCCTGATGTAACAAAGCACCTTCTCTTTGTTAGTAAGTTTACTTTTTGTGATTTATTTATTTGTTTTTATTTCGTTTTCACTCTTTCTCTATCCCCCCCTCCCTCTCTTACGAACACACACTCTCTCTTTCTTTCGACCATGCTCTCGGTGTTTCACTGAGAAAAACAACAAAACAAAACAAACATTGCTTATTGTCCGTTCAAAACATTTAAAAAATAAATACTGGTCCCTTATCCTTCAAAAATAATAAATAAATGTTGTAACACTTTAAGAAGTGGTGCAAATAAAAAATAAATACTTAGTCCAAACTATCATTGAAAAAAAAAACATTGCTTAACGTCCGTTCAAAAAACAACAACAATAACAGAAAATAATAGACATGCTTAAAAACGACAAAATAAAAAACAAAAAATAGTTTTAAGTGTTAAGCAACACAAAAAAGTACTTTTTGACCAGGTGATTAAAAAAAAATGTATTATTTCTTCCCCTTCCGCTCGAAATGTAGAAAAAAAAATCTTAGCGGTTGGTTGGGATCGAACTATAAACCAGTCGGGCCAAAGACAAAACTACTACGTCGCTTACCGTTACGCTAAACGGAGAGAATTTAAATATGATGCAGAAATTAGGCTAATTAAATGATGTCAATAATCTAGGTGCGGCACGCATGCGCAGAGCGTTTGCCGGAAGCGTGACACACGTACGTACACCTTAGCGTATTAATGTATAGATAATAATAATAATAATAATAATAATAATAATAATAATAATAATAATAATAATAATAATAATAATAACTAGAGGGATAATGGTAATTAAGATGATACTTTTCTTATAGTAGTCCTAAAAAGATCAGGTTTAGCTTCTTATTTATCTTTGGCAATGCCAGTATACATATTTTATAAATAGTGGTATTCGGGAAATATATAAGGGATACTCAAGATAAAAGCACGACATAGTAGCAATTAAGATGATGTAGTATTCATAAATGATTGCCAAAATGTCAATAGGTCATTTTTTTATATAATAAGAAGGATGGGGTTATATTCTGGGTAGTTTGTCATAGAAGAAAGAAAGTATAAGTAGTATTTATGGATTAAGAGTAGGGGTAAAATTAGTGGTTGTATTCAGAAACAATGAGGTAGAGTAGATAAATTGTTACTAACCCATAGTTGTTCTAGGGGATGTGATTACAGGGTAGGTGAGGATGGGTAGGAGTGGGGGTTGATAATGTGTTAGATGGGATGGTAGAATCTGTTGGAGGGGAGTTAGGATAGTGTAAGTAGAGAGGGAAGAGAATAGGGGGTAAAATAAAATTATGTCGGTAAGTAGAGAAATTATATAAGAAATACTTATGTGTCAACGATTTATATGGGATTTACAAGAGATTAAGGTCGGGTATTGGGACTACTAAGGAGGTAAAGTCTACTGTGTCGGCAGTTGATGGATGTCTCCTGTTTTCTGTTTAAAAGTTTATTTTTGTCCTTGAAACGGATAATTTCTTATTTTTCGTTTAAGCATAGATTGCATGGTGTATTGAGTGACTTGCAGGTACTAGATTTTTTTAGGATTTTCCATTTAATTATAGCAGTTTCATTTTTTTATTTTAAGTTTATGATAATGTAGGGATAGTCCTGTTTGGCCAGGGTAGATAGGGTTGTTGAAAGAGAGGTTGTGATTATAGAATCGTTCTTTGAAATTATTTCCTGCTATTATAATATAAAATTTAGTTAGGGATGGGTTTTGAGTTGAAGAGATCTCTATATTAATATTGAGCACTCTCATAAACCCGGTTCAACTCCCCTGGATTTATACCCTGTAGATATATACTATACCCGGATTAGATATGTATATATATATATATATATATATATATATATATATATATATATATATATATATATATATTAGTACTTTATGTATCCACATGAAATATTATGAGGAGATATAATTTTTTATGTGACAGTTTTCAGTATTTACTTCAACAGTGCTCGATACGTAAGTAGAACTAAGTAGTAAGCAATACAATATATATGGCAATCAAGCTACACCAAGGCTCCCGTATTTCATCACGGGGGGAATCGTCAGGCTGGATGCATGGAGTCTTTATTGTCAGGTGTTTTTATATACATGGCTTGCTAGTTAACCAATCAGATTCATTGTTGTTCCCTCAGCCAATCGTCGGGCTTCCCGCGAACAAAGGCTTTGTTGGTGACGCTCCTATGCCTATCCTATTTTTTGTTAACAATGGATTTTCCTATATCCTGTTTCCTTTGTTTATATAGGAGTATATATAATAAATAAAAAAATAAAACATTAAAATAAATAAATAATTAAATAAATAAAAAAAAACTGAAAAAGTTAAAATTTAAAATCTAAAATATAAATATAAGAAACCACGTGTTGAAATAAATTCACCCACTGTATTGACAAAACAAAGGAAACAGTAGGAAAATCCATTGTTGAAAAAAATAGGATAGGGATAGGAGCGTCACCAACAAAGCTTGTGTTCGCGGGAAGCCCAACGATTGGCTGAGGGAACAACAAATAATCTGATTCGTTAACTAGCAAGCCATGTATATTAAAACATTTGACAAAAATAACTCCATGCATTTAGCCTGACGATTCCCCTCTGGTATGAAACACGTGAGCCTCTGTGTAGCTTGATTGCTATATATATATATATATATATATATATATATATATAAATATATATATATATATATACGTATATGTGTATATATATATATGTGTGGGTGTGGGTGTGCGTGTCTGTGTGTGTGGGTGTGTAGATGTGGGTGTGTTTGTGTAAATATATGTAGATAGAGAATTAGAGAGAGAGTAAGATGACGCAGGTGACCGAGAAAGCGACATATATAATGAGAGAGAGGATGACTGGAAAAAGTAGTGAAGAAAAAAAACTAACCATACGAAACAGTGTAATTTTCTAATATCATAGCAAACTTTATTAAACGCAGCATGATACACATGTATTCATCAAACAAAAGGGTTCACGCTATTTCTATCAAAAATGGTGGCTGTGCGGTTGTGATGTACTATTTTTAAAACGTGCGTTAGTTTATTATCAGTATACTTATAAATCTCCTGAAATTTCATGAAAATAAAAATAAAAACATATTTTATGTAATGTAATCACACTCTAACAGCTACTCTGGTGCCCCATCGAAGTAAATTAACTAGACCAACTCGACAATCAACTAAATCCAATCCTTCACTGTGGCGGTCCCCAGATGCCGGAGAGCTTGCTACTCAAATAGCTTCTTTCCTTGTGCTCCTGGCCTCTGGAACTCCATCCCTACCCCCTGTTTCCCCGACAGTACTGACATGCAGAAATTTAAAATTAATGTAAACAGGCATCTCGCTGCGCAGATCCCAGTTTAGGTTGACCCCCCCCCCCACCTCCTCCTTTTTTCTTTCTTCTCAGTAGCCCCTTACGTCTACAGTGGCGGCCTGTCTTGTTTTGGGTGAACTACGTTAAAAAAAGACAACAAATGTATTTTACAAACAGGTATTCTGCCTATAACTAATTGTATGTGTCGTAATCTTACCTTTTTGAAATATAAAAAAAATATCAATTTTTACCAATTTAACCTGTCTTAAAAACATACATGAATAGATTTACTTAACCGTCGTAACTTGCGTTTTTTAT
Organism: Sepiola atlantica; assembly: GCA_963556195.1. Taxonomy (NCBI): domain Eukaryota; kingdom Metazoa; phylum Mollusca; class Cephalopoda; order Sepiida; family Sepiolidae; genus Sepiola; species Sepiola atlantica. The sequence continues at coordinate 47,779,525 of OY744516.1, forward strand.
GAAAATCTGGTATCTATGCTTATGTATAGTCCACATAATCTATAATTGCATGCACTTGTCATGACCATGGACGCAGATCATAGTACTATGTTGAAATAATGGCATCATAAAACATTGAAAATAGAAGTAAAACGAATGAAATGTAGAAAAGCATCCGTAAATGCGTTTGATAGAAAACAGGAAATACAAAACGAAAGCAAATAAAAGAATGAATCGAAGTTTGAGAATAGAACATTGCATATATATTCAGGGATTTCTAAAAGTTATTGGTAATATTATGGGGATCTCAGCATTGTCAGTGAATTCATGAAGACCTCTATGTATGTCTGCTTCGATCTATTAACGTGATTTAAATTGATTTAATTTAAATAATTCATAGTTTAGGTTATGAATACAATAAAAAAAGACAAAAGTAAAATGTCGTATGCGTTGTTTTTGTATGTCCTGCGTAAATGCAGACCTCTCACAGGTATTGGAGACAACTTCAAATAAAAAACTAACACTACGCTTAATAATACATCACGATCCTAATTGAGTAACTAGTGTTCGGTCTTAATATATTTGTTTCTAGCTGCATCGATAACTTAGAGAGAGAAGAATTTCCATGAGAAATATATTATAGATTATATAACACTCACATTGAATATGTCCATCACATTGAAATTATTTTAAGGCGGAGATGTTGCTATGGATTTTAATAAACCATGAAAATGCGTTCTACAATATAATCCGCAAACAACTTAGATGAAAAAATCCAATCTATTTCATATTAAAAATGTTATGGCGAATTAAGAGTATTCATTTGTTAAAAGACTTGTCAAGCACCGAAAATTGGAATATTCCGGTAGGGATAAGCTGGGAGGAGCCACCAATTGCCAGAAGGTTTTTGTGTGTAATGAGGCATGGATGTTTGCAACCGATAAAGAAGAACGATTGCTCGGTAGAAAGAAACACAAGTTAAAGCTCGATGTTCAATGGTGATCATGATGTGATGGCGCTTTAATCCTGATGAATAATAATTAGAAAAACATGAGAATGATAAAAACAAAATATCAGGGCATTAACTACGACGGATACGCAGCTACACACACATACAGGGCAAGTGGTTGAAAGATAAAACATTTTAGGATTGCAATAATAATGAGAGACAGAGACAGGTGTGCATATACAACTTTCTAAAAGTGTAACCGTTTATCAAGCCCGTAGATAACTGGGGGTTAATGGTTAATGAGATTGTAGGTTGGAAGATTAGCAATACCATGCGAGGACTGGTAAAATTGGTCTCTCTCTCTCTCTTCTCTCTCTCTCTCTCTTTATATATATATATATATATATATATATATATATATATATATATATATATATATATATATATATATATGATAATTTTATTTTCACAGACATGTACAAAATCTGCGACACTGGCATGTCGATGTTATTATCAACAGTTACTATAAACTGAGATCTCATCAGGCAGAGTTAGAATCCGATCTTAACCCTAGATCATATTTGGAGAGAATGAAGTGGAGGGATAGAGAAAGAGAAGAAGAAAAAAAATAAATTTAACATTTAAAAAATTAAGGCCGTTAAAAAATTAAAAAATTAAAATTAAAATTAAAAATTAAAAAATCTAAAAACAAAAAACAAAAAATCTAAAATCTAAAATCTGAAACAAAACAGGGCAAATAAATAAATAAATAAATAAAAATATAAGGTGGAAAGAGGAACAAATAATGAGGGGAGAGGTGGTGAGGAGTTAGACACATAAAGGAAAATAAGGAGAAAGAGATGGCGTCTGATGATTCAGATCGAGAGGGAAGGAGGGGGGTAGTAGGGGGGGGGTAGACATGCACAAATCAAGTGTCAAAAAAACAGTCGAGTTTATAAATGTATTTTTTCAAGTGAACTGTAATATTGTGTATGTGTGCGTATGCGTGCGGGCAGACCGGTCAGATGCGTCTGATTGTTGTGGTGGTGGGGCGGTGATCAAATGTGTCGCGATTCTGGATTAAAATTGTCTTTATAATTTGTCTAGAGTTTATTTGCTTACTGTGAATAAATAAATATATTCGTTAAATATAACAGGATTAGTAATAATAATAATAATAATAATAATAATAATAATAATAATAATAATAATAATAATAATAATAATAATAATAGATACCCCTAATAATTGAGGTGAAATAATGAAAATAATAAATGAATGATAGTACAAATACTAAAAAATACTAAAAAATACTAAAAAATATATAACTAAAGAATAACTAGAAAATGCCGGCGTAATTAATTATTAATAATAATAATGATAATAATAATAATAATAATAATAATAATAATAATAATAATAATAATAATAATAATAATAATAATAATAATAATAGATACCCCTAATAATTGATGTGAAATAATGAAAATAATCAATGAATGATAATAAAAATACTAAAAAATATATAACTAAAGAATAACTAGAATATGCCGGCGTTATTAATTATTAATCATAATAATAATAATAATAATAATAATAATAATAATAATAATAATAATAATAATAATAATAATAATAATGGTAATACTAATAAAAATAGTAATAATAATAACAACGACAACGATATTGCTGGTCAATAATATTTAAGAATTTATAAAAATAATAGTTTAGGAAAGAAATAGAATAATTAAGAAATATTAGGAATCCTAGAAGGTAGTGATTATCATAATAATATTAAATAATGATAAGATAATGTTTGCCGATATTATGATATAGGTTAATGGTTGCAATAGTGCTGATCATATAAAAAAGTAATAATAGTGGTTTAACAGACAACAGCAATCAGAGTGGTAATCCCAGTAATCTTAACAATAGTAATAATGATAGTGAAAAAATGATAGTGAAAAATTAATAAATAATAATAGAAGTAGTCATAATGGTGGCAATAATAGTAAAATGAAAACCGTAGTAATAATAATAATAATAATAATAATAATAATAATAATAATAATAATAATAATAATAAAAACCGTGAACAGAAGGAAGGAGGACATGAAACGATTAAGAAGCAAAAATCAGAAACGCAAGGAAAAACTAAATGAGAAACATGAAGAAATAAAACAAAGGATAGCAGCAATAGAAGGAAGACTGAGACGATACAGGTACAAATCAGAACAGAGCAAACAGAACAGGACCTTTGAAAACAATGAACGCCAGTTTTACAAAAACGTAAATGGAGAAAAAACAACGACAGAGCAACTGAACCCAACAGAAACAAAACAATTCTGAAGCAAGATATGGGAAGAACCAAAAAAGCACAACAAGAATGCCCAATGGTTGAAAAACATGAAAGATGAACTGCAAGAAATCGAAGAAGGAACCGAAACAGAAATCAACAAAGAAACGATCAAGAAAACCCTAAGAAAAATGGCAAACTGGAGAGCACCAGGCCACGATGGAATACATGCATACTGGTTTAAAAAATTCACGACCCTGCATGAAAGAATAGCGCAGAAACTGAGCGGATGTATCCGCAAAACAGACATACCAGAATGGATGACGGAAGGAAGAACAACACTAATACAAAAAGACCCCAAAAAGGGAACGACCCCCAGCAACTACAGACCGATAACATGTCTACCAATAATGTGGAAAATTCTCACAGCACAACTGAGAGAACAAATCTACCAATCCCTGGACAAACGTGGACTGCTCCCCGAGGAACAAAAAGGATGCCGGAAAGGACAAAGAGGTGCACATGATCTACTATACATTGATCAAAAGACTCTGAAGGAGGTGAAGAGCAGACAAAAGAACATAACCATGGCATGGATTGACTACAAGAAAGCCTACGACAGAATCCCCCAAACATGGATAATTGAATGCTTAAAAATATACAAGATACCAGACAGGATTATTAATCTCATCCAGAAAGCAATGGAAACATGGAGACTAAAACTGACAGCCGGAGGACAATACCTGTCTGAGATAAAAATACAGAGAGGCATTTTTCAAGGAGACTCTCTATCACCACTACTGTTTATAATAGCCATGATGCTACTCAACTACATACTCAGAAAGTGTGATGCCGGATACAGGTTTACTGATACAGAACAAAGAATAAACCACCTGATGTACATGGATGACCTTAAACTGTTTGCAAAAAACAAAACAGAACTGGAAAAGCTGATAAACACAACCAGGATATTCAGCCAGGATATCCAAATGGAGTTTGGAATAGAAAAATGTGCACTGCTAGAGATCAAAAGAGGAAAACTGGAGACGACAGAAGGTATAGAACTCCCCAACCAAGAGGAGATGAGGGCGCTAGGAGAACAAGATAGTTACAAATACCTGGGAGTTCTGGAAGCAGACACAATCAAATATACAGAAATGAAAGAGAAGATTGGAAAAGAATATCTACGAAGAACAAGGAAACTCTTAGAAACTAAACTATATAGCAGAAATCTAGTAAAAGGGATAAACACATGGGCTGTATCACTAATAAGATACTCTGGACCATTCATAAGCTGGACCAAAGAAGAACTCAGGCACCTTGACCAAAGAACTAGAAAACTAATGACTATGCACAATGCACTGCACCCAAAAGACGACACGGACAGACTCTACGTGAAAAGAAATGAAGGAGGTAGAGGACTGGTAAGTATAGAAGACTGTGTGGAAGACACCAAAAAAGAGCTGGAGAAATATGTAACCCAGAACACGGAAAGACTGATCACCACAGCAAGAGACACCAGCCCAACAAACAACCCCGGAAGCACTGAACCCAGAAACAAAAAGACAAGAAAGGAAAAGTGGGAAGAAAAACAACTACATGGACGCTTTATAAGACTGACAAGCAGTGAAGCCAATGAAAACAGCTGGGCATGGCTAAGAAAAGGAAACCTGAACAGAGAAACGGAATCTCTGCTGACGGCCGCACAGAACAATGCGATTAGGACAAACTTTATTAAAGCAAAGATAGATAAAACCCAGGAAAACAGCAAATGCAGATTGTGTGGACAAAGAGACGAAACGATAAATCATATAATAAGTGAATGCAGCAAGCTAGCACAAAGGGAATACAAGAACAGACATGACAGCATGGGGAAAGAAGTACACCGGGAAATGTGCAAACAACTGAATTTCGAATATGCAAGAAAACGGTACAAACACAAACCAGAAACTGTACTAGAAAACGAAAAACACAAAATCATATGGGATATGAATGTACAAACAGACAAACCCATAACAGCAAGGAGACCGGATATGATAATAATCAACAAGAAAGAAAAATCCTGCAAAATCGTGGACTTTGCCGTTCCAGCAGACCACAGAGTGAAGATCAAAGAGACGGAAAAGAGAAGCAAATATACTGAACTTGCCAGAGAATTGAAAGGAATATGGAACATGAAGAAAGTCAGTATAACACCAATAATCATAGGAGCACTAGGAACAGTCCCCAAAAACAGGGAGAAAAGACTAGGAGAAATAGGAATCAAAGGGATAACTGAGACAATACAAAGGACAGTAATGATCAAAACAGCTACAATCCTGAGAAATGTCCTCGAATGCGGAAACCAACCCACATAAGCAACGAATGGAGAACAAACACATGGAAGCACAAAACAACAGAACCGGGGAAAATACAACCGAACGAGAGAGGCGCAAGCATAGGCTGACGCCACAAAAATTATGGACAGAGGGTCGAGGAGGGAAAGCGCAAAACCAGACCTCCACTGGAAGAGCGCGGACAGCTCTGGGACCTTGGGAAGGCTTGTTGCCACTCGGGCCCCAGAGGAGACCAATGGCCATTATCAGCGAGAAATCGTTGGTAGGTGGCTGTTGCGATTACCGCAAGATCATCAGCGGTGATGAACGAAAAGAGGTGGAGCATACTGGAGGCCTGAGGAGACTTGTTGTCACTCAGACTCCAGGGAATACCACAGGTTGTCGGCAGTGGGTGACCACTGACGATGACCAGTGTGATAACTCCTAGTGAGTAAATAATAATAATAATAATAATAATAATAATAATAATAATAATAATAATAATAATAATAAACCGGGGAAAATACAACCGCACGAGAGAGGCGAAAGCATAGGCTGACGCCACAAAAATTATGGACAGAGGGTCGAGGAGGGAAAGCGCAAACCAGACCTCCACTGGAAGAGCGCGGACAGCTCTGGGACCTTGGGAAGGCTTGTTGCCACTCGGGCCTAAGAGGGGACCAATAGCCCTTTATCAGCGGGAAATCGTTGGTATGGGGCTGTTGCGATTACCGCAAGATCATCAGCGGTGATGAACGAAAAGAGGTGGAGCATACTGGAGGCCTGAGGAGACTTGTTGTCACTCGGACTCCAGGAAATACCACAGGTTGTCGGCAGTGGGCGATCACTGACGATGACCAGTGTGATAACTCCTAGTGAGTAAATAATAATAATAATAAAAATGACAGTGGAAGCAAAGGTAAGGTAACGGTAAAACATGGCAATATCAATATTATTAATAATAATAGTTATACTGTTAATTTCATTGCCGCAAATAACAATAACTATGAAAGTAACATCAGACATGATGTCACCACTGATGACAATAATTTTCTTGATAAAAGTACAGAAATGAAAAAAAATAAAATAAAAAATAAATAAAATAAAAAAAATAATAATTCAATGTCAAATAATGAAGTTTAAGATATTAATAATAGTAGTAAGAAATAATTGATAATGATAATCTAAAAATAATCTAAAAAATATAATCTAAAAAATCTAAAAAATAATTTATAAAATATAGAAATATTAATCAATAAATGGATAAGCATATAAGGGGGTATTTAAGAGTAAAGAAAAATACAGAAGATGACAATTAGTATTACTCGTTGTGGGTATGATGATAATAATAATAATAATAATAATAATAATAATAATAATAATAATAATACCAACCAATACTACCGCTTACAGTACTACTACAAATAATACTACAAACAATAATGCTACTACTAATAAAAATAATAATAATTAATAAAAAAGGTATAAGATGATAGTTGTGTTGACAAAATTTTCAGTTGATGGGTAGGTGAAAGTTTTTTCTGTTTTTTGTTTTTTTTTATAGTAACAGCCTAAGGGGTTATGAGTGGATTATTAATTGAGGTTTCTTGTTTTTTGTTTAGAAGTTTACCCCTAACACTAAATTTAATTATTTCAAGTTTTTCTTGTTAGGCAAAGGTAGCAAGGTTAGTTTAGGGAACCACAGGTGCTAGTTTTTCTAATTGTGTTCCAGGTTACTGTTGGTGATAGGTTATTGTTGTATAGTTCCCAGTAATATATATATATCTTGCAATTTTAAACACGAGACTCTTTAAATAGATTTAATAAATACTTTTTCGAAGTAGTGATTCTATTTTATCACCTGATTTAAAACTAATTCCGATTTAAGGGGCATGCTTATTAGGTTATATTAATAAATCAGAACAACGTAAAAGTGTATTTAATACATCGTATACAAATTATTGTTGGAGGTTTTTTTGTAGATACTTCTTTTTCATTGAATAGTATTTTTAAATAGTTAAGGCATAACACTAAATATATTAGAATTGTGGTGTTGTACTTCGTACAATTTTCTCTTTAATTTGTCATACAGGTACATAAATTAGCTGTAATTCTTTACCACGTTAACACTGTGTTTCTTCATAATAATTAGTGCCATGTAGTTTCGTTTATTCTTTCCCATTGGACTCTAAATTATATCTAATATATGATGACTATTATTTATAAATTGAGTAAGGTATTATTAAAACATTTTTCTTCAACTTCAACCCATTTAACTATTAACTCTTAGAGCAGTTTTCATTGGGCACAGTTGGGCCTATCTTTTCATGGCTTTCTTTTATGAAACAAGATGGCTGCTCTGTTTAGGTAGCGATGTCTAAATCCATCTCTGAATTGAAATTTTGAAAATCTGAGTTGTTACATCGTTATGTATTTGGTCCCCCGATTTTATAAACTTATCTTTCGAGGCATGTCCGTACGTCCGTCCGTCCGTCCGTTCGGATTTTTCTCTGCAACCATCCATTGAATTTCTCTGAAATTGTGCATGAAGTTGTAACTTTGGTCAGCTTAGAAAGTGACATTCTCCGATTTTTGAATAAAAAAATCTGGTTAGTCTTCCAAGGGGTCAAAAGGCCCCGAAATGGCAAAAAATGACATTTTTCCCCCATAACTTTTCATCCATCCATTTAATTTCTCTGAAACTTGGCCAAAATGTGGAGGCAATTGTTCCAAATAGATAATAAATATCGCTGATCTTGGAAACAATCTGGTTCGCACCCCCTAGGGGGGTCAAAAGCTCCCAAACTGGAAATAAAGGACCCCTTTTCTCCCATAACGTTTGATCAATCCATTCAATTTTTCTGAAACTTGGCCAAAGTGTAGAGGCAATTGTTCTAAATATAAAATGAGCATCCTTACCTCAGAAAAATTCTGGTTCGCGCCCCCAGGGGGTCAAAGGGGGGGGGGGGTCAAAAATGCCCCAACTTGCCCAAATTTATTGCATTTTACACTCGACACATCGAGTCACATACAGAGGGGGACCACGCATGCGCGGCTTGTTTTTTCTGATTGCAAACTTTCTGGGTTTCTAGTGACTCCATGGAAAAAAATGATTGACATAAAAAGTCGGTCCTTCTTCTGTGAACAAAACGGATCCGTAATTTCACCGAATTTTGTAGTTTTGAAAAATGATTTGTGAGGTTAATAACATCTTGGTCGTTTGAATGAAGAACACTGTTATTTATGCTCTGTTGTTATTTGTAAACTATCATCGAGATTTCACCTTGAAAAAGTTGGTATATATAATGAAGAGAAAGTATATGCAAAACCATATATTCACCGACCTATATATATATATATATATATATATATATATATATATATATATATATATATATATTTGTGTATGTGTGTTTGTGGATGTTTGAACACAGCTGCTAGGCGTAAGGAGTCTAAATGTCAACCAGACCATATTTACTTCAACTTAATGTTTTTAAAGGGGGTAAAGTGAGTTGGATGCTATTCTGAAAATTCAGATACCTCCGAGTTTTGTTAAATGTTATCAATAGTTATTAGACATCAATTAGTAATTATTCACTAACATTCAGTCTGAAAGAGTTGTAGGTAACTTAATGTGGTAATAAATTCCCATTGTAAAATCACAGTTCAGATTTGCATTGAACTTATCCATAAGTATGATTCGATGCATTTCAATGTCGGTGCTGGTACAGCTTTTGAACCAGACGTAGAATAATGGATCCAGACGGTAAAAAGTCGAACGAAAACGAACCGGCGTCAAAACCAAACGATCGGCATTTAATCAGAAAAAAGGAGACATCACTTAAAGCAAGGATACACTCAACGTATGCTTATTTTCATCAAAAAGTATTTACTTTTGAGGTGGAAAATAAATGAAACAACTTTTACATATATTTTCTTATTCATGAGTAAGTAAAATGTTTTATTTTTTTCCGGTACTGATCCAGATTTTTTTACAAAACAAAATCTTAACCGCTTTGTATCCTTACCCTTACTAATTTTTATTGCCTGTGGTCATTTGTTGACTATTTTTGTTTTGTGTTTTTACCCCTTTTTATCTATTAGAAATTCGTGACAATCGCCAATTTACGATAAAATGAATCTCTACTTGTAAGCTTATTTACGTGTCTCTCTCTCTCTCTCTCTCTCTCTCTCTCTCTCTCTCTCTCTCTATATATATATATATATATATATATATATATATATATATATATATATATATATATATATAAGTGTATACTCCATTTTGCATGACATTTTTCAATAAGAAATATGTGTTCAAAGTAGGTGCTACAGTTGCTCACACTCGATCAACAACAAGAACGCGTCGACGATTAAGAGCGTTATTTGCCACTGTCTTAACGCAAACATGAATTGATTTCAATATAGAACAATATCCATTATATCATTCAGGAGTCAAATCGACAATCAGCAAGTTGATAGCAGCAGGATAAATCCATATGACAAAAGACAGAAATATCAGCAGTTAATGTTTGGCCAACGTATTTTCTGATTCGAAAAGTTGATTTCACAGCTTACCTTGAGATTAGAAGAATCCATAGCAAATATTCTATAGACTCAGTTGTGCAGTTGAAGAAAACGATCGCCTTAAAATGGCCACAATATCTGAACTAATTGTGTTTTCTGATTTACACGTGTTTGAACTGAGTCAGGTGAGAAATATAGCCAGTTGAGTGTCGCGCAGTGATCTGGTTTTTGTATTTGAAAGGACGCACACCAAAGGAGACTTTTGATGAAATGGAAGAAACTGATGTTGATGATGCCCCATTATATGACCTTTTAAAATGCTGACATAGTCAATTAAAACATGGCCGGAAGTCTGTTGAAACAGCTCCCAGACCTAGTCGTACCTCTTCTGCAATTGATAGGGCATCTGTCCGTAAAGCTGAGTCTGCCATTTCGGAGGATCGACGCATTTCCATTCGCCAAATAGCTGAAGATGTCAATATTTGTACAGAGTCTGTGGTAACCATTATTCATGACCATTAGCATATGCATAAAGTGTCTTCCAGATGGATTCCCAGGTTACTCACACGTTTCTAGAAGCAAGGACGTGTCAAGTGCTCGAGGCTGAATTTGGAGATGTGCCAAGAAGATGAGTCTAAGTTTTTCAAAAAACTGATTACACAAGATGAAACGTGTTTCCATCAGTATAATCTAGAGACCAAAGCCCAGCCAATGCAGTGGAAGCATTTGGACCCACAACTTCCAAAGAAAGCAATGGTGCAGCCCTCTGCTGGCAAGGTCATGCTCACAGTCTTCTAGGACCAAAACGGAGTAGTTATGATAGATTTCCTGACAAAGAGTGCCACAATTACAGGTGACTGTTACGCTTCACTTTTGATTAAATTAAGAGAAGCTGTCAAAATCAAGAGGCAGGGCAAGATCACAAAGATCTCCTCATCCTGCAGGACAACGCTCCGGTCTACAACTCGCATGTCGCCAGATCAGAATCACGGACGTGTGGCTATGAAATCTTCCCCTATCTCCTTACTCCTCTGACCTTGCACCCTCTGACATTCATTTACTCCTTACCATGAAGTTGTTTTTGAAAGGAAAGCCTTTCCCAGATGAAGCAGCCTTGATTTCTGAAGTGACGACGTTGTTTGAGGACCCACCTGGAATGTTCTACACAAACGGTGTCCAGCTTTGCACCAAACGATGAGAGAAATGCATAACTCTAAGTGGTTTCTATGTGGAGAAAGACTAATAACTGTGCCAAGTTTCATTAATCTACTGCTATGGGAAATGGGGCATTACTTATTGAACGATCATCGTATATGAATTGCATTTCGAATTGCTTACGCTTCGAGCCAATTTAGGAAATCTGCCCTTAAGCATCTACTGGCTTTTTGCAAACTTAAAAACACTTCCACGGGGGAAAATTTGTTGCTCCGATAAAAAAGGGATTTCTGGAAATTAGATCGTATTTTGACGGCAATGACAAATCGTTCTTCAGAAAATTTACCTAATTGTAAGAGAAGTGTTTAGATTAATTTATCACTCATGCAGTGACTCATAATGTCGATTTTTACGAAAAAGTTACTTCATTAGTAAGGCCAGTACTTGTTGAGTTATGGGAAATATATATATACGTATACACTTGTATATATATATATATATATATATATATATATATATATATATATATATATATATAATCTCCAACAGAAACTGCAAATTATTACAATCAGAAAAAAAGTAGTCCCAATTTATCTATCACATATTTACACACCTACCTCACACTCATCAACCAGGGTAACAAGGCACACTCATAGAATTCCCCTTTATTATTATCATCATGGATATATTACACACCGATGATGCCAAGATTTTGGCGAAATATCTGTATCACTTTAAACTAACAACAAAAATGCTAGTTTATAATTTAAAAAAATAAATAAATCGGTTTCGATTTATTATTTTTCTTTTTTATAAAAAAAATTGATATCGCATCTTTATGCTTCAAAAGGTATTTATTTTACCTATTCCTTCTTAAATTTAACAATAGATGCTTTTAAAAAAAAATATGAACCTTAAAAAACTTATACAAATCACGTGCTGCATTCACGTTCTCATATTTGATAGTGGGAAACAACAGCTAACCCATTTGGCCCGGCTGTAACAACAAAAGCCGGTAGGAAAAAAATACAAATCCGATGACATCAGGATATATTACACACCGATGATGCCAAGATTTTGGCGAAATATCTGTATCACTTTAAACTAACAAAAAAAATGCTAGTTTATAATAAAAAAAATCAAAAAAAATCGGTTTCGATTTATTATTTTTCTTTTTTATAAAAAAAATTGATATCGCATCTTTATGCTTCAAAAGGTATTTAGTTTACCTATTTCTTCTTAAATTTAACAATAGATGCTTTTTAAAAAAAAATATGAACCTTAAAAAACTTATACAAATCACGTGCTGCATTTACGTTCTCATATTTGATAGTGGGAAACAACAGCTAACCCATTTGGCCCGGCTGTAACAACAAAAGACGGTAGGAAAAAAATACAAATCCGATGACATCAGGATATATTACACATCGATGATGCCAAGATTTAAGCGAAATATCTGTATCACGTTAAACTAACAAAATAAAATGCTAGTTTATAATAAAAAAAATAAAAATAAATCGGTTTCGATTTATTATTTTTCTTTTTTATAAAAAAAATTGATATCGCATCTTTATGCTTCAAAAGGTATTTATTTTACCTATTCCTTCTTAAATTTAACAATAGATGCTTTAAAAAAATATGAACCTTAAAACACTTATATATATATATATATATATATATATATATATATATATATATATGTATGTATATTGGAATATGCTTTAATATTTATTCTATTAAGGCTATGATTTTAACATGTAGGTGCATGCTATTCTGGGTTTGCTTCAGTATGTAATACCTTAATTAAGTCCTGTCGGTACTAATAACTATGTATCAATTATTACAAATAGTGCCTTCCATTTAAGAAAAATCAAATATACGATCTCTCTTAATGAATTTACTGTATAATAACATACCTGTAGCGGGTACTAATAAAATACCCTCCTAAATCATATGTGTATTATTAAAGTACTACCAGTAAATAACATACTAAATATCTATCTATCTGACTTAAAATATTATTTAGTTCATAATTCCCTCGATATCATTTTTCGATTATATAACCTACGTTATATAGTACATCAACCATGCAGTTTCCACTGAAGCCTTCGATTGTTTTTATATATCCTCTATTTTAATTAACTTTTAATAAGATAGTTGATTGTTAACACGAGTTTTATGCATATTATATCGAATACATAAGAGGTTTAATATTTGCTCATTATCAATGTTAAACTGATATAATTTATTCACAAGTATTAATTGGTTCACTAGGGAGATGACGTACTATTATAAGCCTTTTCAAAAAGGGATATCTCACTCCAATAAAAACTGAAAACTATTATCATAAGGATATAAAGTACACCCATTACCCACACTATCGGGTCTATTCCGACGCCCTTACCCAGCCATAACCGCTTCTAAAATATACTCCAGTCTCCAAAAAGTCCATATACTTATTCCAGACCAGATGCCAACTTAGCTCATATAAGAAGCTCAACCACTATTTTATCTGTGTTTAAATACCACTTTAGAATATTATATTTTAATAGATTACCTAGAATATTTCACATTGAAGATGAAAAAATGCTTATTTTGTATGTTGTTCCTTCATGCTTATTTAAAAAAAGAGTTTAAACACATTGTAGACATTTTATATAAATAATCAAAACTTATGATCAAAAGTTTGCATCCCATATTATCTCATCACACCCTTTTGTTTTATAATATTTCTATTCAATGCTACTATTATTAACAAACTATTCTAATAAGAACCTATAATATTTATTATAAATAATCAAATATGTATATTATCTAATTATTATCTATTATTTATGTATTATCTAAAAAATTAAATTAATATAATATATTAAACACCCTCATACTCCACAAAATAATCAAAGCAAGTCAGCGAAATGCCACCTCATCTTATATATACTAAGAGGATTAAGCACCCTATCTAGAATACGTTCTATAATTGGATATTGTTTTCCAAGTTAATGACTTACTTTTATATGTAATTTAATAGTTTTATATATTCTAATTGAACTATTCCTTTATCCCATAATTTTGATCTAGTACTAAAATAAAGTAGCATACTGCTAGTTAAACAGTTTTTTAAAAAATACTTTCCTGCCTAATTGTTAATACATTGTTCTTTTGATGTACTAATATAAGGTGATTCTTGTGTGCACAAATTACATTTTCTTTTTGTAAGGTATATATTCATTATATAGACACCTTAAACTCTAAATGAGTTTTCTTAACTATTTCCGTGAGATGGTGAAGTAGTGGTCTATGAGTTTTATCGGTATCAGGTCTAAGCTTATTTCTAAAAGAGCAGGTATAGTTTCTATATCTTTACTTAATGCTCCGCCGTTGAACCGATATAAGAACAGATAATATTTTCAGTCATTTCATCACATTTATGTACTACGTTTCAAACAATGCAGCTCCACAAACGGCACGTTCTAGCGTTTTTACGATTGCATTTTGACTCAGATACAAGTAGTGCTAGTGTTAGCATTGACACGATTACTCGTACTTTGTATTTTGTTACTAGTATAACCGATTATTGATTAAGCTAGTATTTTATACTGGTTGAAAAAAGTGTCTAACAGTATTGGTTTTCATAAATTTACCTATTCTATTACCAATCGGTATTTTTTTTCGATAAAACTATAAATATGTTTAAAATAGTAGTGAGTATATGTTGAGCATAGATAGGATGGAACCAAATTGACCTACGTCTCCTGTTTTTCTAACCGCTAATCCTAGGATCATCCTTTGTATCGATGTTTCGATCATTCTGCTGTTTATTGCAAGTGCTAATTGCACCCACTCTATTTTTACTTATCCCCATAGCCCATTTATATGAAATTAAATTACCCATTATTCTACTGCCCTTTTATTAGTCGCATTACTAACAAAGTACAGTATAATATGACTAATTGTATCCGTGTACTCAAATGTTACTAAAGATTTGTTTTAGTATTGCTTATTCTTATTGAAAGGTGTTTATTTGTAGATAATTTCGCTATTCTGTTCAATATGAGAGGGACAATTGATTTTGTCAGATGGTTAGAGTTCTTATCTATACATTACAGTGTATTGTTTTATTTATGTTATGGTTCGTAGTTATAATGAACTTCATCTGATATGATGTCCAAAACATTAACTTAAATATAACCGTGTGAGAATTTTTTTTCTAGGTTTCTCCCAAAGCTATTAACAGAAAATGAAGCATCATCGCTATATAAGCCACCAATCAATTCCGGGATGTCCTAGTGGGTTCCCATCTTAATATCAAGTCCTACTAAATCAGTAGCATGTGCTGAATAAGAATCCTCATAGTATTATCACAACTGTCCTCCCTATGTTTTCTAATCCATAATTTAATATATATATATATATATATATATATATATATATATATATATATATATATATATATATATATAAATATATATATATATATATATATATAGTCTGAAAATTCATTTATTTCTATTATTCTACAGCAAGATGGCCATGTTTTATCTCTGCAGGGAATCATCAGGAACATGGCACTGAGACTTTCGATCTCCTATGAAGATGAAACAGATACGTCTCTTAGTGACTTAATTGCTGTGAATATATTTTCATACTACAATTACTAAGCCTGACTTAGGAATTGAGCACTGTTGTAGTAAATATAAAATGTATCCAGAATATTAAATTTAATCTTATAAT
This sequence comes from Sepiola atlantica, assembly GCA_963556195.1. Taxonomy (NCBI): domain Eukaryota; kingdom Metazoa; phylum Mollusca; class Cephalopoda; order Sepiida; family Sepiolidae; genus Sepiola; species Sepiola atlantica. The sequence goes on from OY744516.1 coordinate 47,795,477, forward strand.
ATATATGTATGCACATAAATAATATATATATATATATATATATATATATATATATATATATATATATATATATATGTATCTCATACATATGTATATAAAAAAGCCAATTATAGTTTGTTAGTGTAAGATATAAATCGCTATTTTAATGGAACATTAAAAAGTTTAACCAAGGTTTATATTTCAGAAAATCTAAATACGTTATTGAAATGACTAATATATATATATATATATATATATATATATATATATATATATATATATATATATATATATATATATATATATTAATATATACATATATATATATATATATACATATATATATGTATATTACTAAAAGTTATCACCTATAAAGGATAGTGGGCCACTCGAGGATAATTTTGAAAGAGATTGTCAATTAGACGATGATCGCCTCCACAGGAGGAGCGGAATAAGATTGGTAGAAGATACCTTAGGAGGAATTTTATCATTCAGTCGTATTTTTATTAACATTTGCCTCGAAGATTGTAATGTTGTAGTCCGTTGGGATGCAGGCTTACGGTATGCTATTCTACAGGTGGAATGTTCTAGGAAAACCATTTTTCATTGAAGTATCTTTTGATTTATTGTATGAAAAGAGATAGAAAGGAAATTTATCAGCTTTTGTTAAAGAAGACGAGTTCTTGCTGTTAATGTTTAACGGTAAGTACCAGATATAGGAGATCAGTCGAGCACCTACCATGAACATCACGATAAAGTAGAGAGTAGCTAGCAACAGCTCTTCTGTGTGTGAGGAGATGTGTAGACCAGAAGAAAGCATCCCTCTTCTAGTTTACGGAGTCAATTTTGTACTCTTTTAAGACGGGAAAAGTTGCTCTGTGTAGGACTTTGCCAGATATGACATATGTACTTCGTATTGGGATAGAGCTGGCTCTTACAACAGGTATATAATTGCGTCGTGGTTTGGTATTTTCGGGAGTGGAAGAATGATACAACCATTTACTCAGCAACTGTACTAAGAGATTTGATGTAAGTCTATCATTTCATGTATGGAGTGAAAATTAGTCATCGAAGCTTATCAATGAAGGGTAATTCCCCGATGAGAGAACCGTTTTCGACTGAGGAGGAGTTATGATGAGAACGTTAGTAGTAAAATGAAAAGGTTTGGTTTTAGAGGCCTTAAAAGTAATAAGCACCTGTTTACTTCATTGCACCACGTGCTCCAAGTCAGAAGAAAGAGATAGGGGGTAGAGAGATAAAGATAGATATATAGACAGAGAGAGAGAGAGGCAATGAGAGAGAGAGAGAGAGAGAGAGAGAGAGAGAAAGAAAGAGAAAGCCAGAAAAATATTTCTCATGAACATCCTTTAAAGTATTTCCATAAATAGTTGTGGCGTCTGTGTAGATATAAACTAATTATACCAGAAAATAACTTGGAAGATTGTTTATGTAGATCAGGAAAATGGTTGGACCTAAAATGAATCTTTAAGGCTCTCCAGTGTTGGTTCCCTGCCCGTCAGCAAATACTGTTATTCTCCTATCGAAGAGAAATGATTTGATAGGTAATAAGACAGTTCCAAGAGTTCCATAGCTAACAAGCTTTTGAAGCAAATTAGTGTGGCCTTTTATATATCAAGAGACCCACTAAAAACGAAGCATATGTCAATAGATTAACTGATCTATTGCGACATCATCGCTTCACGACTGCTGTAAAACTCACAGGATTAAATATTTATCGCTTGTAATTAAAATTGTTTTCGTTGAGGTCGTTTACAACTACTTGATTTATTGAATATTCAAGCAACTTACTCA
>OY744516.1:47802267-47852267 GCA_963556195.1 Sepiola atlantica
CTCTCTATTTCCTTTCATGTCGTTTATTGTGTTCGATAAACTGTCCTATTTCTCACCTTCTTTTTGTCCCCTTCTTACTAACTCTCACTCTCTCTCTCATATATATATATATATATATATATATATATATATATATATATGTTTATAGTTAATCATGATATTCTAGTGACCAAGTTTTTATTCATTTTTTCTTTTTCCAAATAAAAAAAGCTAATATTTTATGGTGACTGGAAGTTAGCGTCGTATTTGTAATATATATATATATATATATATATATATATATATATATATATATATATATATATATATATATATATATGTATATATATTCATCCTTAAAGGTTTCCACTTTATAATAAAAATTATATTTTCAAACATATATTTATACGAAACTATTAATCTATCTATCTATCTATCTTCCACACACATATATATATATATATATATATATATATATACATGTATATATATTTATATATGTATATATATATATATATGTATATATATATTTATATATGTATATATATATTCATATATATATACATTTATATATGTATATATATATATATTTATATAAGTATATATATATTTATATATGCATATATATATATATATTTATATATGCATATATATATATATTTATATATGCATATATATATATATATATATATTAATATATATATATACGAATTATGATAGAATTAACGATTAGTGAGATATCGTAAGGTGATCTATCGCGATATATATATATATATATATATATATATATATATATACATACATATCGTTTAGTGATTCTATGTTTTCATTTTAACTCCGATTAAAGGTTTGTTATATTTAACTTCTTTAACTTTTGTTTATTTTAAATATTTTCAAACAATCGTAATGAACATAACTTGGTTTGGATATAAATAATAATAAAATTATATAATAATATTTTAAAAGAAAATATATATGTGTAAGCTTTATTTATTGCTTAATATGTCTCTTAAATCTTTGTAATTGAAATTCAATTTTATCGGGACTTATTTTAATTCATATAAATTATATTTATATTGATACAATTTCTTATAACTCTTTTTTCGGCTCTAGCTTAAACTTTTCTATAAAACATTGTCACAATTTTTTTTTCACTAAAAATCTACCCATCGAAGCGAGGACTGTTTACCTATTTTATTTAATCAGAAGCTTATATCACTTGATGATAGATGATATGTGGCGGGATTCCACTACAACACAAACCTAGATTTAAAGAACTCCAATGGGGATAATATCACCCATAACGTTCAGAATAAGATAGCGTTTACAATGTATTCAAAGATTGAAGGAGGAAGAGAAAAACCGAAGGCAGCTTTATTTCATGTGTTAAAAACCTAATGGAATCATTTCGATGACAAAGCACTGGATACTTTGAAACGGTCGTTCATTCGACTAACTAAAATAATATTTTCATTTAAACTGTAATAAATGTATTAAACCTTAATTAGGAAATAAATAAGTTTGCTAAGATCGTTAAAAATAATAGAGTTGTAATTGTCCTGAAGACAAAACTGAAAATGTTAATAGAATGATATAGCAGGCGTATAAAGATAGCTTATATTAAAAAGTATCTGTGTCCCTGCTTTCTAAATATTCATGCGTACCCTTTTTCTTTCTTTGTCGATGTCGATATATGCGTGCGTTGCACAGTTCCTTACTCGCCTCCGTTCCTCTCTTGTTACCCCAACTCGTGTAGTTTTCTTTTCAGTTTCTTCTCGCTGCATTGTTGATTTTAGTCTAGTTAGGACCAGCCTTCGAATAACTTAGTTGGATCAATAGAAGAAACGAATTAAAATATAATACAGAAGTTGGTAATGAAGATTTATTTAAGTGACTTCCTTTAATCATGATACTTAGTACAATTGACGTTTAATTATAAAATATACACATTGATGTTCATAACTTAACGATAGATAGGTAGATTGATAGACGCTCATTGTTGTGGGCGATTCTCACACTTTTTTGTAGTGTTAAAGAGATATTATTAGTCACTGGTGAAAACGAATCCTGAGTTAGTTCTGATTTTCAAATCTATCTTTCTTCGTTCTCTGGTCCGACTTGACTTTATAACCGCCGGTTATCTAATATTGGTTTGAGTCTGATCGTTGTGGGCCTATTTCGTTAAATCGACCCCTTGGGTCAGATCGGTCCACAATCTACCTTGAGAACGTTGTTTTATTTTGCGTACGGGCGGTCATTGTGACCGTACCATTCACATGTGACAAAATCAATACTAGTAGACCTATCATCTATAATTTTACATGTGTATATTTTATTATGAAAGAGTGTATATGTATCTATATGCATTGCATGTGTGTATCTGTATCTATCGATTTGGGTTTTTATATAGAGTTTATTTTATTTTCTCGCAAAGATGCTTTCTTTAATGTTTTCTATTATTTTATCTTCTATTTTTTGTTATAATTATTTTTTTTTAATTTCATATCGTCTTCATTCTTCCTGTTCGTCTTGTTCTTCTTGTTCTTCTTGTTCTTCTTTTTCGGGTATGAGAGAGTAAACAATTTTTTGGGAGGGGTGGTTCGGAATTTTTTTTTTTAACTCAAAATATTTCTTTGGGTGGGAGAGAGTACACCTATTTTGGGAGGGGATTTTTTTTTTACTAAAAACATTTCTTTGGGCGGCGCAAGAGTAAAATATTTTGGGGGGATATTTTATTTTTTTTTAACTAAACATATTTCTTTTGGTGGGAGTGTATACAACTTTTTTTAGGGAAGGGTTTTTTTACTAAAAATATTTCTTTGGGTGGGCGAGAGTAAAATAATTTGGGGGGCGGGGAATTTTGTTTTAACTAAAACTATTTCTTTGGTAGGGGAGAGAAGAATACATTTTGGAGGGAGTTTTTTAAAATTGTTTAACTAAGATTATTATTTTATTAGTAGTAGTATTGCTATTATTTTTATTAGTGTCATGCTACTTACCTTTACGGACTACCTGAATTCTTCCGCGTCACAATAAGATACAGAGAGCACATACCTCTCAGTGTGGAAGCTACCCCATTTCTACAACTCTCTTTATAATCTGTATTTATCTTTCTTTCAATATACGGTGTTTTACTAGGTTCGTGTCTTCTTTCTGTACCTTTTACAGGTCCAAAACACTGGCGACGAGGACCATTAAGGGGCTTGTTTGAGAATCTTAAACACCGTTTAAACAAAGCTTTTCCCTTTCGCCGTTAGCGACCGTATCCCTATTTAGTCCTGTCAAAATGAATGGCCAGCTTACTGAAGAAGCATTTGGTATGGAAAAGCTCTTAACACTGACTTTTACTCTGGATTTCAAATGCAAGAAAATTATCAAGTATTATTCTGAGACCGCTCGAAATATAGTTTATCATTCTTCCGCTTCAGAAAATATTTGACTCCAAATACTACTGTCACATCTAGTAATGTGCCGCACAAAGTACTCCTTCTGCCGATATACAGTACAACACCTATTTCGAAATTTAGGGAAATTCTCACATAAGAGACGTGGCTAGCCTCTCTCCACTCTATCGCTATGCCATTGGAAATTTCCCAACTTAGCATTCGAAAAAAGACCTCGCATTGCCTCACACAATCAGAAACGACTTTCCTGTCTTCCTACATGTGCCTAGCGCTCGGCGGAATTTCTAAGAATAGAGCTTCTTTCCAAAGGCTTGTAACTCGCGGAACACATTATCGCGAGACTGTTTCCTGGCTGATTACAAATGTGTCATCTTCAAATACAATATCAACACATCTTCCGTATGGGCCGCCTTAACAGAAATGAAACGCAGCTTATGTCATTGATTAATGTTCGCCCTCCACAGTGTGTCTCATCTTTTAAGCTATGATGCATAATCTTCCCATTAACACTTATCTTAAAATAACTCGATAGAAAAAAATAACCTTTATAAAAAGAATTACACTTCATTCGAAATGGGAAAACCTGAAGTTATGGATTCGTAAAAAAATGCGTATGTCTCTAGCATAAGTTACTTTCTAGAGTTAATATGAGAGAAATAGTACAGTTCTAGTTATCAGTACCCCGCGTGACGTAATATGACCCTAAGTTTATCCTCTCTCTTTAGTGTCGCCAACGTTGTTTTTGCACCGCATGTGACTAATTATTTTTCAGTTGTAATTTTGGGACACGGCTTACCTGTCTGTTTTCAAGTTATTGCGTCATGAATATAATAAATTAATATAGTGTAGTCCTATAAGTACTCATGAATAACCCGAGTTAAATTTTAAAATGTAGATAAACGATTACTGAACCTGATGGATGAAGAGGTTCAAATCTGCTGTGAGGTTCTTTTTTTAAATACAAAATATAATAGGTAAAAGTGTTGAGTGTGATTCATATGAAACTATGGAAACTACAAACAGCGATTAGAAAAACACATTAAGTGTTTTTTTATTGTAATATTAATCGGGGAGGAAGTTTGCTGGGTCAAATGTCGCGTTATTATCATGATCCTTTTCTCTGGACGGGTAAATTTAATATATTATTTGAGGCGCAGACGTCACTTTTCATTTGAACTATAGTTATACACTTTTGTTCATTTGACTAATAGGTCCCCATTTTAGTAGTTTGTACTTGCTTTTTGTCGGGTATTTCAATTTGTTAACAGAATATCCACAAACTTCACCAATATAAACGGCCATAAGTTGAACAAAACATATTAACACCGGACTGCTAAGGGAATAGCAATATTATCAGGAAACCGAATGGTTCAAGTGATAAAACAACCGTTGCCTTCTACATACATATATTATGTGCTAACACTGAATCGTTCGAGGTCAGTAATGAATATTTAGTCGACAGGAATGTTTATAGGCTCCCAGAGACGGGCTTTGTAAAGTGGCGAATGCTGTCCGGCTAAATCACTCCCACAAGTACCATCTGAATGTATTCTACCTGTAGGTAAGCGCTCATTATAACCACAGGGCGTTTATTCTTCACAAAACAATAGGCGTCTTTATTTAATCAGATGTCATTACTCACAAACCAGCTGAAGCTCGCCGCTTTCAGGCAAATCAAGTTGATGCCTGTATGATTTTCCTTCATTGTTTTCAATTTGCATATACCAATATGAAGATTTCATCACTAAAATCATGGATGAAAACTTAGTTATCGGAAAGATTGTAAAAATACTAGTTTTACTAATCGAGTATTTCAAATAACTAAGATTATCGTCTCATCGGGCCTAAATTTCAGTATGTATTACATATTTTAGGGTTTCTAATGTCAGTAAAACGTAAATGTGTTTGGACTATTGAAATAATACCCAATGCTATTGAAAATGTTTGCTTATAAATGTATTTGTTTTGTTATAGCTTATATTTGAATTCATGACGTAAATCCTTAATCTATGATGTCACGCCAAAGCTATCATTATTTTGTTTAAGTAATCTTTTAAACTCGATACATAAGAAAGTCACAAATAAGTAAGTTGGTTGCACGTCGGTCTGCGTTTTTATGTTTGGGTCTTAATTTCCGGTCATGGTATCCGTTTAATTTGTTATTTCTTATTTATTACTGATTCAATATGTTCAATTACTTAACATAGGTTAGATCTCTGCAATGTACTTATTACGTTAAAAATTATTGTGACTGACGGGAAAATGTTGACTAGCAGATGGACAACATCTCCATAAATATACAGTTTATGATTGATGTATTGTTTAGTCATTAAGAAATTTAGAACATGTTGATTTAATATGAGAAACAATCGATTAATCTTATTGAAACATAAACTGTTTACTTTGTACTTCGAGTTATACTAAGTTATCACAATGTGTTTCAATTCTTACCTTCAATGTTTTCTGTAATGTTCTTTGTCAGTAAAAAGGCTTCTGTTTATACCCCGTTTTTTATGGTTACCTCTAATCTTCTAGTACCCCAATATCAATATACTTCCTTGAAATATCAAGTTAGACATAAAACCTTTATTTACTTCTAAATTGTTGATAATATTACGACTTTTGCTGTCACGGAAATAAATGGCTCAGTATGTCATTGTATACTTAGAAGCATTTTGAAATATCATAACTATTATGTCATTTTGCTTTTCATTTATTTTTGATCTGCCTTAATAAATGATTATTCCATTTTAGTAATTATACAATTTCTATCGTCACTTATTACAAACTAATAAGTATTGTTTTACATGTACCACCATTTCCCATTCTTCCGTTTCATAAGAATTACACTAGAATATTGATGGATGGAGAAGAGGATATATAGTTGTCTTTATCTCTCCTAAAACCTTTTACTGGCTAATGATACAAAACAAACAATACGGTAATACCCGTGGAATACGTTATGTGGATTTAAATATATAAGGTTGACACAGTAAACTCGACGTACGTTGTATAGTACCAAAAATTCGCGAAAGAATCCATCAGAAGAACGAACACATGGACAAATAGTATGAAGAATAATGAGTATAAATGACTAAGATACGATGGGTTTGAAATTTTGAGATTCAATTTCTTTTTCTGATATAATAACATACAATATAACTTTAATTAACCCACACAAACTTAGTAAAAGAATAATTACTTTAAATGATAAAATATTGAGCAAAATGAAAACATATATATATATATATATATATATATATATATATATCGCAAGCATGCACGGAAGACGAATTTTTCGTTCATGATTAAAAGTTAGTCAAGAAAAAAACACCAGCCGACCGGTTTCGCCCTCTATTAACAAAGTCTGTATCGAGAGATTAAAAAAAAACAAAAAAAAAACGAGGGATTCAAAAAAGGGGGTGAAAAGATTGAGTACAGAATATAAAAAAAGCGTTATCGTATATGTACAATAGAGGATGAATCTTAGAGACTGATCACATCTGTGTACAAAGAGAGGGACGTTTAAGACGAACGTGGATCGTCTCCAGTATTTTTAGATGGTAGAATGAGTGAGCATGACTGAGAATGGTATAGGAGTCCATGCTAAAATACATAGCGCACGGCGGGTTTTTAAGTAAATCGTCTGTAATGGAAGACCCTTATGTGATATTTTGAAGGTCCGTTGATCGGCAGGTTCCATTCCTGGTCTTACTCGGAATGTGGTGTAGGACTCTACTATCCAATCTTAACGTCGTCCTACCAACGTAGTCAGCACTGCTACTACATTTAAAATAATAAATTACTTAGGCGCACTATTTATGAGTATGCCCAATTTTCACAATCTATTTTGAAAATATCTTTAAACCTTCTGATCATGAAGCAAATGTTTAATTTTCGTCTGGCGAATAAGTAAAATTGTCAATTACATTCCAAATGACATTCTGCGAAAAAGCATTTTAGTTTTCAGTAATGTTACCCTGATGCGATATTGTTTGCATCAATACTTTGTTTGTTCTAGAAGTCTTTCTCCGTCTTCTTTCGTTCGTTCCAGTATTTTTTTTCATTTTGTTCAAGTAGAAGCTTTTGAAATCTTTCTTCATTTTTTTAATTCTCTTTCTTAAGTGTTTTGTAGCATTTTGTCAGTTTCCATTTGTTGTAGTTTCTGTTGTATTTGGTATTTCACGAGTTCTTTATGGTTGTTTTAAAACCTTCCATATTAAAAATGTTGTTTTTAGAGAATACGGCTTTTAGAAGTTCGTTATTTTATATTACGCCATTTTGTTAGTAAAAAAAGAGTGAACGAAACCATATGTTCTTATCGACCCCAAAAAATAATCACTTATTTCAGTACTCTTTTTAGGTAACCGTAGAATTTACCGTCAGCCTTTAAGTAAACAGAAAAATATATAGTGTTACTTTTTTCTTTCGGCGGTCGGACATTTTTGAGAGAAAAGAAAATATCGTGGATTAACTTCTTGTTAAAAATTAACACAGTCCCGGAATAGCAATTAAACATCATTGACTTTTCTTCTTTGTGAAGAAAATAAGTTGGTATTGTACGTGATTTCTTTCTTTTAAGTACGCCAGTAAAGAGAGTTTTTAGAACTATAGCGTTTTCGGGTAAAGTTGCCGTTGATTTATCCACGTGTGTTCTTTCTTAAATTTCTCAAAAATAGGTTAGTATACTTCCTCGCCATTTGTAGCGACCATTTGAAGGTTCTCAAAGATTATATTTATGTACTTCATAGACAGATGTTGTGGTATCTTTTTTAAGGTCCTCAAGTATTAGTTAATGTACCACATCGCCAGTTGTTGTTAAGGGTCCGAAAGGAAAAGACGAACTCAGAGTTTAGAGAAGCATGTGTAATGAAAACGTATGATACAAAAAAAAGACAAGAGTGGTTGTACGTATGTCTTGACTGCCAGTATAGACTGGTATGGTTCCAACACTGGGAAGCATGCGCTCCCAGTATGTATGTTGAGTGTAAGAATTCAAGTAGCTTAGGTAGTATAACAATAAGAGATGAGCATGACAAGCTAAATCTATAAGAAATAACCAAACGGGTTTACCCACATATTTGATTTCTCCCACACGTTCCTTTGAATTTAAGATACACTTATGAAATAGATTTAAATTATGGAGTCTAGTCGACTCAGGGAATAAACCGTCATTTCCCAATCTAAACATATTATCACACAACGAATACTTTTCAAATTTATGATCTGAAAAACTGTGATCATAAAGTGTACAGTAAATCGACGGGAATACGATAATCAGTTGAGTAAAACATACCATGAAGTACAGATATGTTTTCTTTCGTATATATTAAGATGAGTACAAAAGTAAAACCACACGCCTACTGAATATAATTCTGTTGAGATAAGACATTTTGCACGTTTCTATCATAGTATTGTGTGGCCTTTTTTGTAAGACGGCTTGTTAGGTGACATTTCCATCAATACTTGAATATTGCTTGTTACATTGGCTTCTGCGGAAAGCATGAATTGGCTAAGCAAGTCATATAATGTTATCTATTGTGAGATAAAGAATGTATGGTAACATTGCGGTCACTGTTTCATTAACAATAGTTGCAAACGGAATGAAAAATGGGGTGTCAGAAGATAATATTAAAATAGCATATTTAATAAAGCATCAGACTTGGTTGGATAGGAACTGGTATTATAGTAAAAAAAACGAGTGTAGAAGTGAAAAATCGGGAAATATTCCGACAAAGGCCATATAGGCTATATTGATATTAGTTAGGGTAGGAGTTAAAGTGATAAGAGAACAAAATGCCCAGCACTCTTTTAGTCACCATTACTCTGAATAAGAAAGACATTGAAAGATTGATATATATATATATATATATATATATATATATATATATATATATATATATATATATGTATATAATACTCTGTTAGGTAAGTGTTGCAGACCCGTGCTAGGGGTCACAAAGATAACAACCACAAATTGTGACAGGTTAAAATATACAATGTATTTATTCATAGCAATACAGTAACGCCACTAAATGTGGTAGGAGATGACCGGATTCCTACCATGCGGTAAAACATGAATAGGAATGTCCTTTATTTAACACCTACCCACTATAGGAGTATGTGACACAAGGTCGGAAAGTGGGATTTGAAAAGCCAGCGCCCGAGAGGTGACATTGCCTGGGCAGCCCCGTCGACATTCCCCGGTAGGGGCGCCTCAAACTGTAAGCTATAAACTTACTCATCCTCAAAGAAGAGAGGCAAAGCCTGTGAGGGTGGACCTCCTAGAACTGCACAGGACAGACCCATAGACCGGCGGAATCATCCCCCGCAGGCCAAGACAAAACCGGTCTATATGGTGTAGTATCCATCGGAACAGATACCACACGTGGTACGAGGACTCTCAAATGAATAGGAATGTCCTCTATATTTAACACCTACCCACTATAGGAGTATGTGACACAAGGTCGGAAAGTGGGATTTGAAAAGCCAGCGCCCGAGAGGTGAGCGCTTTAGCCATTAAAAATTGCCTGGACAGCCCCGTCGGCATTCCCCGGTAGGGGCGCCTCAGGCAGTAAGCTATCAACTTACTCCTCCCCAAAGAGGAGAGGCAAAGCCTGGGAGGGTGGACCTCCTAGAACTGCACAGGCTCTCACATAATAGGAATGTCCTCAATATTTAACACCTACCCACTATAGGAGTATGTGACACAAGGTCGGAAAGTGGGATTTGAAAAGCCAGCGCCCGAGAACGTGAGCGCTTTAGCCATTAAAAATTGCCTGGACAGCCCCGTCGGCATTCCCCGGCAGGGGCGCCACAGGCAGTAAGCTATCAACTTACTCCTCCCCAAAGAGGAGAGGCAAAGCCTGGGAGGGTGGACCTCCTAGAACTGCACAGGACAGACCCATAGACCGGCGGAATCATGCCCCGAAGGCCAAGACAACACCGGTCTATAGGGTGTAGTATCCATCGGATCAGATACCACACGTGGTACGAGGACTCTCACATAATAGGAATGTCCTCGATATTTAACACCTACCCACTATAGGAGTATGTGACACAAGGTCGGAAAGTGGGATTTGAAAAGCCAGCGCCCGAGAGGTGAGCGCTTTAGCCATTAAAAATTGCCTGGACAGCCCCGTCGGCATTCCCCGGTAGGGGCGCCTCAGGCAGTAAGCTATGAACTTACTCCTCCCCAAAGACGAGGGGCAAAGCCTGGGAGGGTGGACCTCCTAGAACTGCACAGGACAGACCCATAGACCGGCGGAATCATGCCCCGAAGGCCAAGACAACACCGGTCTATAGGGTGTAGTATCCATCGGAACAGATACCACACGTGGACACTCACATGATAGGAGTGTCCTCGATATTTAACACCTACCCACTATAGGAGTATGTGACACAAGGTCGGAAAGTGGGATTTGAAAAGCCAGCGCCCGAGAGGTGACATTGCCTGGGCAGCCCCGTCGACATTCCCCGGTAGGGGCGCCTCAAACTGTAAGCTATAAACTTACTCCTCCTCAAAGAAGAGAGGCAAAGCCTGGGAGGGTGGACCTCCTAGAACTGCACAGGACAGACCCATAGACCGGCGGAATCATCCCCCGCAGGCCAAGACAAAACCGGTCTATATGGTGTAGTATCCATAGGAACAGATACCACACGTGGTACGAGGACTCTCAAATGAATAGGAATGTCCTCTATATTTAACACCTACCCACTATAGGAGTATGTGACACAAGGTCGGAAAGTGGGATTTGAAAAGCCAGCGCCCGAGAGGTGAGCGCTTTAGCCATTAAAAATTGCCTGGACAGCCCCGTCGGCATTCCCCGGTAGGGGCGCCTCAGGCAGTAAGCTATCAACTTACTCCTCCCCAAAGAGGAGAGGCAAAGCCTGGGAGGGTGGACCTCCTAGAACTGCACAGGCTCTCACATAATAGGAATGTCCTCAATATTTAACACCTACCCACTATAGGAGTATGTGACACAAGGTCGGAAAGTGGGATTTGAAAAGCCAGCGCCCGAGAACGTGAGCGCTTTAGCCATTAAAAATTGCCTGGACAGCCCCGTCGGCATTCCCCGGTAGGGGCGCCACAGGCAGTAAGCTATCAACTTACTCCTCCCCAAAGAGGAGAGGCAAAGCCTGGGAGGGTGGACCTCCTAGAACTGCACAGGACAGACCCATAGACCGGCGGAATCATGCCCCGAAAGCCAAGACAACACCGGTCTATAGGGTGTAGTATCCATCGGATCAGATACCACACGTGGTACGAGGACTCTCACATAATAGGAATGTCCTCGATATTTAACACCTACCCACTATAGGAGTATGTGACACAAGGTCGGAAAGTGGGATTTGAAAAGCCAGCGCCCGAGAGGTGAGCGCTTTAGCCATTAAAAATTGCCTGGACAGCCCCGTCGGCATTCCCCGGTAGGGGCGCCTCAGGCAGTAAGCTATGAACTTACTCCTCCCCAAAGAGGAGAGGCAAAGCCTGGGAGGGTGGACCTCCTAGAACTGCACAGGACAGACCCATAGACCGGCGGAATCATGCCCCGAAGGCCAAGACAACACCGGTCTATAGGGTGTAGTATCCATCGGAACAGATACCACACGTGGACACTCACATGATAGGAGTGTCCTCGATATTTAACACCTACCCACTATAGGAGTATGTGACACAAGGTCGGAAAGTGGGATTTGAAAAGCCAGCGCCCGAGAACGTGAGCGCTTTAGCCATTAAAAATTGCCTGGACAGCCCCGTCGGCATTCCCTGGTAGGGGCGCCTCAGGCAGTAAGCTATGAACTTACTCCTCCCCAAAGAGGAGAGGCAAAGCCTGGGAGGGTGGACCTCCTAGAACTGCAAAGGACAGACCCATAGACCGGCGGAATCATGCCCCAGAGGCCAAGACAACACCGGTCTATAGGGTGTAGTATCCATCGGAACAGATACCACACGTGGACACTCACATGATAGGAGTGTCCTCGATATTTAACACTTACTCACTATAGGAGTATGTGACACAAGGTCGGAAAGTGGGATTTGAAAAGCCAGCGCCCGAGAACGTGAGCGCTTTAGCCATTAAAAATTGCCTGGACAGCCCCGTCGGCATTCCCCGGTAGGGGCGCCTCAGGCAGTAAGCTATCAACTTACTCCTCCCCAAAGAGGAGAGGCAAAGCCTGGGAGGGTGGACCTCCTAGAACTGTACAGGACAGACCCATAGACCGGCGGAATCATGCCCCGAAGGCCAAGACAACACCGGTCTATAGGGTGTAGTATCCATCGGATCAGATACCACACGTGGTACGAGGACTCTCACATAATAGGAATGTCCTCGATATTTAACACCTACCCACTATAGGAGTATGTGACACAAGGTCGGAAAGTGGGATTTGAAAAGCCAGCGCCCGAGAGGTGAGCGCTTTAGCCATTAAAAATTGCCTGGACAGCCCCGTCGGCATTCCCCGGTAGGGGCGCCTCAGGCAGTAAGCTATGAACTTACTCCTCCCCAAAGACGAGGGGCAAAGCCTGGGAGGGTGGACCTCCTAGAACTGCACAGGACAGACCCATAGACCGGCGGAATCATGCCCCGAAGGCCAAGACAACACCGGTCTATAGGGTGTAGTATCCATCGGAACAGATACCACACGTGGACACTCACATGATAGGAGTGTCCTCGATATTTAACACCTACCCACTATAGGAGTATGTGACACAAGGTCGGAAAGTGGGATTTGAAAAGCCAGCGCCCGAGAGGTGACATTGCCTGGGCAGCCCCGTCGACATTCCCCGGTAGGGGCGCCTCAAACTGTAAGCTATAAACTTACTCCTCCTCAAAGAAGAGAGGCAAAGCCTGGGAGGGTGGACCTCCTAGAACTGCACAGGACAGACCCATAGACCGGCGGAATCATCCCCCGCAGGCCAAGACAAAACCGGTCTATATGGTGTAGTATCCATAGGAACAGATACCACACGTGGTACGAGGACTCTCAAATGAATAGGAATGTCCTCTATATTTAACACCTACCCACTATAGGAGTATGTGACACAAGGTCGGAAAGTGGGATTTGAAAAGCCAGCGCCCGAGAGGTGAGCGCTTTAGCCATTAAAAATTGCCTGGACAGCCCCGTCGGCATTCCCCGGTAGGGGCGCCTCAGGCAGTAAGCTATCAACTTACTCCTCCCCAAAGAGGAGAGGCAAAGCCTGGGAGGGTGGACCTCCTAGAACTGCACAGGCTCTCACATAATAGGAATGTCCTCAATATTTAACACCTACCCACTATAGGAGTATGTGACACAAGGTCGGAAAGTGGGATTTGAAAAGCCAGCGCCCGAGAACGTGAGCGCTTTAGCCATTAAAAATTGCCTGGACAGCCCCGTCGGCATTCCCCGGTAGGGGCGCCACAGGCAGTAAGCTATCAACTTACTCCTCCCCAAAGAGGAGAGGCAAAGCCTGGGAGGGTGGACCTCCTAGAACTGCACAGGACAGACCCATAGACCGGCGGAATCATGCCCCGAAAGCCAAGACAACACCGGTCTATAGGGTGTAGTATCCATCGGATCAGATACCACACGTGGTACGAGGACTCTCACATAATAGGAATGTCCTCGATATTTAACACCTACCCACTATAGGAGTATGTGACACAAGGTCGGAAAGTGGGATTTGAAAAGCCAGCGCCCGAGAGGTGAGCGCTTTAGCCATTAAAAATTGCCTGGACAGCCCCGTCGGCATTCCCCGGTAGGGGCGCCTCAGGCAGTAAGCTATGAACTTACTCCTCCCCAAAGAGGAGAGGCAAAGCCTGGGAGGGTGGACCTCCTAGAACTGCACAGGACAGACCCATAGACCGGCGGAATCATGCCCCGAAGGCCAAGACAACACCGGTCTATAGGGTGTAGTATCCATCGGAACAGATACCACACGTGGACACTCACATGATAGGAGTGTCCTCGATATTTAACACCTACCCACTATAGGAGTATGTGACACAAGGTCGGAAAGTGGGATTTGAAAAGCCAGCGCCCGAGAACGTGAGCGCTTTAGCCATTAAAAATTGCCTGGACAGCCCCGTCGGCATTCCCTGGTAGGGGCGCCTCAGGCAGTAAGCTATGAACTTACTCCTCCCCAAAGAGGAGAGGCAAAGCCTGGGAGGGTGGACCTCCTAGAACTGCAAAGGACAGACCCATAGACCGGCGGAATCATGCCCCAGAGGCCAAGACAACACCGGTCTATAGGGTGTAGTATCCATCGGAACAGATACCACACGTGGACACTCACATGATAGGAGTGTCCTCGATATTTAACACTTACTCACTATAGGAGTATGTGACACAAGGTCGGAAAGTGGGATTTGAAAAGCCAGCGCCCGAGAACGTGAGCGCTTTAGCCATTAAAAATTGCCTGGACAGCCCCGTCGGCATTCCCCGGTAGGGGCGCCTCAGGCAGTAAGCTATCAACTTACTCCTCCCCAAAGAGGAGAGGCAAAGCCTGGGAGGGTGGACCTCCTAGAACTGTACAGGACAGACCCATAGACCGGCGGAATCATGCCCCGAAGGCCAAGACAACACCGGTCTATAGGGTGTAGTATCCATCGGAACAGATACCACACGTGGACACTCACATGATAGGAGTGTCCTCGATATTTAACACCTACCCACGTTAGGAGTATGTGACACAAGGTCGGAAAGTGGGATTTGAAAAGCCAGCGCCCGAGAACGTGAGCGCTTTAGCCATTAAAAATTGCCTGGACAGCCCCGTCGGCATTCCCCGGTAGGGGCGCCTCAGGCAGTAAGCTATCAACTTACTCCTCCCCAAAGAGGAGAGGCAAAGCCTGGGAGGGTGGACCTCCTAGAACTGCACAGGACAGACCCATAGACCGGCGGAATCATGCCCCGAAGGCCAAGACAACACCGGTCTATAGGGTGTAGTATCCATCGGAACAGATACCACACGTGGACACTCACATGATAGGAGTGTCATCTGTTTGAGTCTTTGCAACCATGGTATTTATTATAGATGGTTGCTTTCATTAGTTCTTCAATAGGGGTGATGTGTACCCCACACACCCCCCCCCTCCCGAGCTTTTCATTCCCCTGGAATGATCGTATAGCTCTTTTTTCTGGGATTGATCTCTATGGGATTGATCCTTTTTCTTTCTCTGGAAGATCGGCGTTGTCCGGCTGCTTGTGGTGTTACCAGGTTGAACGTGTCATATATATGGTCCATTACTTCTTCTTGTTCAACAGGAGGTTGTCTGTCGTCATCAGTGACACGTTTCCGAATTTGGTTCAAATGCTTCTTGTGAGTGAATTTTGGACCTTCGATTATGTAAACCATCCGCCCGATCCTCTGCTTGAGCTTTCCTAGTTCCCACATCATACTATTATTTTTGTGTACCTGGAAAAATATCTTTTCCCCAGGTAAATACCTCTTTTTAGGAACTGTAGTATTCGGCGGTTTTTTGAATATTGGTTTTGCTTCATCCAGCAATTCGAATCTCGCTTTTATTTTCGTGCAGCATCCAAACTTTTCAGAAAAAAACGCTTGGAAAAATTGTTTTTAGATCTTTTTTTAGTTTGTCGGCTTCGGCCGTTAAATTTTCGATTTTTTGACAAAAAACACTCATTGGCGAGTCCCATAATTCAAATTCTTGGATCCAGTCAGATCCAAATAAATTTGATGCGTTCCTAAGAACGAATACTTTTAACTTTTTTGTCTTTCTTTTTAGTGAAACATTAATAATTAATTCACCCTCAAAATGTATCTTTTCACCAGTTACCGATCTTGCGATTGTATTCGTCTTCATCATCGTGGGCTTACCTAATTTCTTCCACGTGTGAACATTTATAATCGATATATCCGACCCTGAATCGAGTTGCAGATTTACTTCTCTATTTCCGATTCTCACCGTAACATATTTCCTAATGTTCTCTGTTGGTGAAGGATCCCTTTTTGCAGTTTTTATGTAGTTCTTTTTTCCTACTTTTGCTCTGCAATATGAGGCCTTGTGCCCTGCTCGTTTGCATAGGTCACACGTTATTTTCTTATGGTACCAACATGCATTGTACCCATGAGGTCCTCCACATTTACTACAAGGGGTCCTAGGCTTTTGTCTATCCTGATAATTTTGTGAAGGGTTCTTTTTGCCTCTTGGTTGGTAATAGCTGGCGGGTGAGTGTCCTTTATTTTTGGAGCGTATCTTTTTAATGTGAGCGATACCTGCTTCCTCTATGTTTCGGGAATCTTGTTTTACTGCCACGAACCGTTGACAATCTTCAACCAGTTTCTGAAGCGTTTAATCAGGTTCTAATTCGAGTTAATTTAGAGCACGACGTCTTATATCGGCGTCTTTTGTGGCTATCAAACGTTGTGTGAATATTAGGCATCTAAAATTATCTGCCGTTAATGATGACAACTTGAAGTCGTCACAGTTTTTATTAACTATAGACGCAAAAGTCGTATAATCCTGATTTTCCTTATGTGTAATATTCATACATTTCCATCTTTTATGGAAAAGGCTTGTCTTAAACAGTATAACTCCATTAACAGTTTGACTTCCTCGTCACACGACAATTCGTTGGTTTTTCTTGGCAAAATATAATCCACGAATTTGTTATGTTCGGATGCACCCAACTTCCGTAGTAATAAACGAACCTTCTTTTGATCCGTCCATGAACCACAATCAATCTTGAATAAGTCTTCAAATCTTCTGAAGTATGTTTCAAACGTTAGGTCTTCCTCAGGAGCATAGCGAAATGTATAAATGGCTGACCAGATCGCATTTTGCGAAAAAGCCGTACTGTTTTCCTGTCCGTTGTCCTTATTCATTAAAACTTGCGTTAACAAATTCATTTTTTTATCTGATTGGTTTTGATGCTCTAAATGTAATTTTTTTCTAATGCCAATATTTGTTCGTTCATTTCTTTCTTTTCTTCCGCGGCGTATTTCATCATTTCTTTATTTTACTCTTCCCTGTTTTTCCTCGAAGTATTTCATTAAACTTAACTGCTTCTCGTCATTTTGTTTCTGTACTATCAATTGTTGTTCTCGAAACCTTTTTTCAAGTTCTAATTGTTGATTTTGTTGAAGTTTTATAATTTCCAAAATCGGTTTTGAAAAATCCTCCATTTTTTTTATGACAAAAAACGTTTTTAGAAACAAACCAATTGTTTTTCTATAGTACCAACTCTACAAAAAAAACTTTTACAATTTTTGTATCTGGTTATATTGACGAGTATTTCCTTAATTTATTTTTTCCTTGTGTGGCAATTTTCCACTAGAAAATAATTCAGCGTTTGTGTTTATACAGAAAAAAGTTTGACCTTTTTTTTCTTCAATTTTCTTTTCGTAACGTGTAAGTATTTAGTTCAAATCCTTGTTGAACGTACACTTTTTTTTCTTTTACAAAGAATTAGTTTGTTTTTTTTTGTGAAAAAAACCGAGTTCATAGCATTTATTTAAATATTGGCCATAATTTTCGCTTTAAGTGCGTAACAGAATATCATATTTTCTCATTAACACAAAGTGTTATGCCATACCTGCTTGTCGAAAGTGTTTTTTTTTTCAACGTGCCAGTCAGTCAGAGAAAAAATTATTTTAATCGGAAAAATCCGACGTAACTTTTTAATTTTGCGAATACTCGCTTTAGCCAAAATAAAATATACTATCATTTACTTGCTGTATTTTCGTAATTTTTTTTTCAATGCTAATGCCTTTTTAAGACAATCTTTTTAGAACGAACAAATTTTTTTTTTTTGTACTTACTGAAACTTTGAGTCGTTTTTTTTCAGTTGTCGTAAATCCACGCCATTTATGAGTTCCGTTTTAACTCGTAGTTAAGGCTTCTTGTGGCTTTTTTTTTCCAACAGCAAGATAAGACTTTTTTGACGACGTCTTTTGTTGTTTGACGTTTTTTTGTTTATTTTAAGTAAATCCTTGCCCGAATCTTCGTTATTCAGTTTTTTGTCGAATGATCCGGTAACTTTCTTGAGTAATCCTGGTAGCCAGTTTGTCGTGACTGGTATAAAATCAAAATCCTCACGTATGTTCTTTACTAAATTTCTCGTCGCCAGTGTTGTAGACCCGTGCTAGGGGTCACAAAGATAACAACCACAAATTGTGACAGGTTAAAATATACAATGCATTTATTAATAGCAATACAGTAACGCCACTAAATGTGGTAGGAGATGACCAGATTCCTACCCTGCGGTAAAGCATGAATAGGAGTGTCCCTTATTTAACACCTACCCACTATAGGAGTATGTGACACAAGGTCGGAAAGTGGGATTTGAAAAGCCAGCGCCCGAGAAGGTGAGCGCTTTAGCAATTAAAAATTGCCTGGACAGCCCCGTCGGCATTCCCCGGTAGGGCCGCCTCAGGCAGTAAGCTATGAACTTACTCCTCCCCAAAGAGGAGAGGCAAAGCCTGGGAGGGTGGACCTCCTAGAACTGCACAGGACAGACCCATAGACCGGCGAAATCATCCCCCGCAGGCCAAGACAACACCGGTCTATAGGATTTAGTATCCATCGGAACAGATACCACACGTGGTACGAGGACTCTCACATGATAGGAATGTCCTCGATATTTAACACCTACCCACATTAGGAGTATGTGACACAAGGTCGGAAAGTGGGATTTGAAAAGCCAGCGCCCGAGAACGTGAGCGCTTTAGCCATTAAAAATTGCCTGGACAGCCCCGTCGGCATTCCCCGGTAGGGGCGCCTCAGGCAGTAAGCTATGAACTTACTCCTCCCCAAAGAGGAGAGGCAAAGCCTGGGAGGGTGGACCTCCTAGAACTGCACAGGACAGACCCATAGACCGGCGGAATCATGCCCCGAAGGCCAAGACAACACCGGTCTATAGGGTGTAGTATCCATCGGAACAGATACCACACGTGGACACTCACATGATAGGAATGTCCTCTGTTTGAGTCTTTGCAACCATGGTATTTATTATAGATGGTTGCTTCCATTAGTTCTTCAATAGGGGGGATTTGTACCCCACAACAGTAAGTAATGAGAGTGTATTAATATTTTTTTTTTCTGTTCATTGGTTGTTTATGAAATGTGTACACATGTGTAACTTATCTCAATAGTGCTGGTTACATACAGTGTGTACGTGATTGTGGTACGAAGTAACGAAATTTGAGGATAAAATCCAATTAATCTCCGTGCTGTTGCATGGCAACATGACAATGCACTCTGTCATATTTCACGTGAGACCAGTTCAGTTTTCGAAACTTTAGGAATTGTTACATTCAAGCAGAGCCCCTATTCACTTGATCTCAACATATGCGACGGCTGGTTGCCCCATAAACTGAAGACAGAACTACGGAAAATTACATTTCATAATTCCGAGGAGGTGATGATTGAGGCGCTGTGAGTGCTAACAGACATTCAAGAAGATGAATATCATGAGCAAGTAGAAAAATGATTACGTCATTGTGAGCGTGTAATTAATGAACATAGGGATTATATTACTGATTAATACATTTTTTTCATGCTAATTTTTATAATATACTTTTTATATTACGACTCTCAGAACTTATCTTACATATATATATATATTGAGAGAGAGAGGGGGGAGAGAGAAGGAGACGAATATAAAAAGAGAGAGATAGATAAACGGGGTGATGCAAAGTTTCAGACAACAGAGAAACAAAACGAGGTAATTTATCAATTTAAATAAAACAGATAAAACTTATTGTAAGTCATCAACATTGTTTTGCCTATCTGCCGTGTAACCGGTGCTGATGTTGTACCACTGTAAACCAGAATAGCACAACGGTCGAAATTATACAATATCAAAAATAAAATAAAAGCATTGTGTCTTCATAATAAAGGCATATTTGCATTCTAACTACGACTGGATTTGCTATATCCTTTTTAGCCCCACGTTGATGTTCAGACCGTATATCATTGAACATTATTCAAGGCTTATTTATTCTCACTCTTAAACTCTTTTCTTTTACAGTGTGTTTCTTCTTAACCGTGGTAATAAGGTTGAATCGCTTCTCTTACCTTTTGTCAATAGAATGCCTTTTAAAGTTTTTCTATTTCCCTTCCACTATTCTCTCATGTTTAAGCTTTTGAATATACATATAATAACACATTTTATTAAACACTAGAAAAATGACGAATAAAAAGATCTCCCGATATTAGTAAATCAAACGTATTCCGTGCAATATTCTGGTGTTGGTAATGCATATATATATATATATATATATATATATATATATATATATATATATATATATATATTAATGTATTACATGAATATGAATATAAGATGTTCAATATATATTCTAACAGATAAAATCAGTCTATAATCTACATTATTCTGACATAAACAAAGAGATAATAACATACGGCCGAGGTCGGTCTAAAATATGTACACGAGTAACCTGCACTGTTGTTAAGATTAAATAATTACTGAACCATCATTTATACATTTAGTCGTGACGAGCTGTTTTACACTTTCAATTATTTCCCAACAGTTTTTGTTAGAATTTCAATATATGTGATTCTTAAATATGAATGCACCCCATAAGCCTAAACTGAAATACCCTATCGGATGACAAGAACATTTATAGAAATGTTCAGACAAATCTATATGTATAGCTGTTACTTCATATATATATATATATATATATATATATATATATATATATATATATATATATATATATATATATAATAACGAAGATATTTTTTTATAAAATATTTAGAAAACCTTGCACAACGCAGATTATTTGTTTTTAAAAATAAATCATTTATTCATCTTAAAAACATTTTTTTTTTTTATAAACTTGAGTACTTTCGGTAAATCTACCATCTTCAGAAGAATATTTCTTCTTTTTCTTTTTTCCTCTTGGTTGAGACATTCTCGTGGTCAAGTTGAAAATCCGTCTAGGTGTTTTGACGAAGAAAGAAAAATGTTGATATGGCTGTGTGTCACGTGGTCGGCGTGGAAGAGTATATTGAAAAGTCACACAATTTGAAGCGTTGGGTGGGTGGCAATAATAACGAAGATATTTTTTTATAAAATATTTAGAAAACCTTGCACAACGCAGATTATTTGTTTTTAAAAATAAATCATTTATTCATCTTAAAAACATTTTTTTTTTTATAAACTTGAGTACTTTCGGTAAATCTACTATCTTCAGAAGAATATTTCTTCTTTTTCTTTTTTTTCTTTTTTCCTCTTGGTTGAGACATTCTCGTGGTCAAGTTGAAAATCCGTCTAGGTGTTTTGACGAAGAAAGAAAAATGTTGATATGGCTGTGTGTCACGTGGTCGGCGTGGAAGAGTATATTGAAAAGTCACACAATTTGAAGCGTTGGGTGGGTGGCAATAATAACGAAGATATTTTTTTATAAAATATTTAGAAAACCTTGCACAACGCAGATTATTTGTTTTTAAAAATAAATCATTTATTCATCTTAAAAACATTTTTTTTTTTTTATAAACTTGAGTACTTTCGGTAAATCTATCATCTTCAGAAGAATATTTCTTCTTTTTCTTTTTTTTCTTTTTTCCTCTTGGTTGAGACATTCTCGTGGTCAAGTTGAAAATCCGTCTAGGTGTTTTGACGAAGAAAGAAAAATGTTGATATGGCTGTGTGTCACGTGGTCGGCGTGGAAGAGTATATTGAAAAGTCACACAATTTGAAGCGTTGGGTGGGTGGCAATAATAACGAAGATATTTTTTTATAAAATATTTAGAAAACCTTGCACAACGCAGATTATTTGTTTATAAAAATAAATCATTTATTCATCTTAAAAACATTTTTTTTTTATAAACTTGAGTACTTTCGGTAAATCTACCATCTGCGTAAATAATCTGTGTTGTGCAAGGTTTTCTAAATATTTTATAAAAAAATATCTTCGTTATTATTGCCACCCACCCAACGCTTCAAATTGTGTGACTTTTCAATATATATATATATATATGAATATATATATAATATTTGTTTTGTCTATTATCTGTGTACGTATACGTTTCGTCCTTTATAATCGGGACTCATCAGCATAGAGATATGACTATTCACTACTTGGCATGCGATTCGAAAGCCCGGATTCCGAGTATTTTGCAACTCAAATCCCGACACCATAAACACTAAGCCATGCTAAATAGCGAATAAACAGTGATAATTTTAACACTTTATCTGGCGGCTTGACATCATAAAAGCGTTCTACGTAATGAAAGGAACGATTCGCATATAGCTAGTTACGTCATGATGTGGTAATACTACACTTACAGTGCCCTTCTAGACAGATTTTCTAGAAGCTACAAATAATAAATATATGTTATTGTTTATTACACAATGTAACACATGTTTTGTTTATTTGTATTTTTTAATGTTTCATATGTAATTTTTGCTACTGAATTCAAAAATCACATTCGTTTTGGCATAACATCGCTATTCTTTTTATTTTTTCTCAATTTAATATTTTCGCGTTTTATACACAACCTTTCACTGCAGCAGTATGTTGTAAAGATAATTACACAGTATTTACCACTTTTATCATATATTGAATGGTACTTAGTAAATACAATGTAAGAACAAAACAAACCATACAACATTGCAATGTAAACGCTTTGATAACTCTTTTCTTAAACTTAGAAGTGCTTTGGCGAGCGAGATTTTCTAAAGTGCACATTTTCATCATTTCTGACAAGAGACCATATATAATCTCCCATCATCGCAGTATCCTATCGTCCTTGATATCTTCTTTCCATTGTAGCGATGTCTTGATGAAATCTCCCACCATGTTCTTCAGTGATATCACCCCAGTTTTCGGAGAGGAAATCGAAGTGACAATGCAAAAAATGAACTTAATGGTTCATTTTTGCATTCTTATCTCATTCTCATACGACAACCCAGTTTCGTGAAGTTCTCAATAATCTTTGACACCAGTTGTTGGTAATTAGGATCCTTGTGATTTCCTAAGAATCCACGAACTACATCACGAAATGCGCACCAGGCTTCTTTTTAAACATTTGTCCTCGCTCTTTCAAGTTTCTCCGACTTCAACATTGCATTAACTTGGGGCCCAACAAATATACCACCTTTGATCTTAACATCTGATAGCTTTGGAAACATGAGACGAATTTCTTGAAACGTTTCTCCTCCAAAATCGAAGGCCTTCACAAACTATTGTATTAATCCTAGTGGAGTTCCACTCAATAAAGTGACACTCAGTCGAATGTCCATCAGTCGAGTGACACTCAGTCGAGTGTTACTCAGTCGAGTGACACTCAGTCGAGTGACACTCAGTCGAGTGACACTCAGTCGAGTGAAGGTTATCATAGAAGTTGTAGCATGACATCTCAGTCATCTGTTAGCAAGTTATTTCATGGGCACCTTAAATAGAAGCTGTATGCTATTGACAAGTTGTCCCCTTTCACGATATTATGTAGTACCTGTTTTTTTTTCAATATAATAACCACACACATAGCAAAATGTATCTGGAGATTATTTTCATCCTCTAATAGCAATCTTAATAAGAACAGTACTTAGTAATTGATCTGAAAGAGAAAATTAAGTATACACTTAGTAGCAGAACATATTGCATTTTCCAATATATGATGACATTGAAAAGCGATGATACAAAAGAGTAATAACATTTTTGGAATCAGCAGAGAAAATTGATTGAAAAACAGTAAAAAAAAATACAATAAACAAAACTTTTTGTAAAAAATTGTTACGTTGTGTAATCTATGTATTATGTGATATGACTATTCACTACTGATCATGCGATTGATAACCTCGGATTCCGAGTATTTTGCAACTCATATCCCGACGCCTAGAACAACTATACATATATATATATATATATATATATATATATATATATATATATATATATATATATATATATAAATTAATCTAGTAAGAAAATATTAATAAAATGAAATTAAATCAATATTTTCGCTGAAAGTTCTCAATACAAAGAAAGGCTTTATAAATGACAGTTGTATACACATTAAACAAGCCTATACGAATAAATGTGTGTGTTCTGTGTCTAGCTCACATAATTCAGGGTTGACTTGTTCGACAAAAAACAATATATATATATATATATATTTATATATATATATATTAATATATATATATATTTATATATATATATTAATATATATATATATGAATATATTAACACATATATATATTATTATGTATATATTAACATATATATATATATATGTATATATTAATATATATATATACATATTAATATATATATTAACCTATATATATATATATATTAATATGTATATATCTACATATATATATATATATATCTTAATATTTATATATATATATATATATATATATATATATATATATATATATATATATGTTAACGAATATATATATATATATATATATATATATATATATATATATATATATATATATATAATTATATATATCCAAGCAAGCGTTGTTGAACGTTACGGACCAATCTCGTGTGTTAATCTTCTTCGTGAGGTTCTCAAACCGTCAAGGTATCGTACTGTTTCAGGTAGCAATTCGTAGTGTATTTCCCCGATTGTTCTTGATTAGGCCAGTTTTTTCACCGAGCGCTTTCGACTTTCTTAGTCGTCTCTAGGATTAGGTTTTTTTTTTTAAATAAGATAACCAGAGTTAATGTTTCATAGGTATATTAATATATATATATATATATATATATATATATATATATATTTATCAATATATATATATATATATATATATATATATATATATATATATATATATATATATATATATATATATAATAAGCTATGAAAATTGCATGGCAATTAAGCTTCACAGAATCTCCCGCGTTTCTTTCCCGGGGGTACCTTCAGACTAAAATGCATGAGTTATTTTTGCCGGGTGTTTTTAAATAAATGGCTTGCTAGTTAACCAACCAGATTTTAAATTGCTATGTTTTTGTTTAGTTTTTTAGTTTTTAGTTTTATTTATTTGTTTATTTATTTATTTATCGTAAGCGTAAGGTAAATTTATTTCTGTGTAAGCAGCTGTTTGATATCTCACTTCTACAGTTTAATAGATTTCGGGTATCTTTAAAATGTAGGATTTCAAATTTATCATTCAGGCATAATCTACACGGGTCGTCTAAATTTCTACATGTACTGGCCTGTCTTACTATTTTCCATTAAATTATTGGTTAGCGCCCATTTTCTTTTGAGCTCCCAATAGTGGTTTGCTGGTGCAGTTTTAAAAACAGAGAACGTTGAATTAAAACACCACTTGCAAACCACTATTGGGAGCTCAATTTGGGTGTACATTGGGGGTCGATACTTGAATCTTTACTATTCCTGATTTTCATAAACGACCCTCTGATGTCATTGAGACTTTCATATGTATACTTGCTGACGACACTACGCTCTACTCCCGTCATGTGAGTAAAAGTGGTGCGCACATATCCGATGCTATAGTGTAATCTTTTTAAAATGACCTCCAGTCTGTAGTTGATTGGGGTCATAAATTGATGGCAACTTTTAATGTCGCAAAGATGAAGCTCGTTTTCTTTCAATAACTACAGGAAACATCTTCAACCATTGATTGCCATGGCAAATAACACCCTGCATGAGAGTTCAACATTAAAACTCCTCGGTCTAACATTCACAGGAAACATGGATTGGAATAAACACATTGAAAACAATATCAAGGCTACTGCAAAGAAGATGTGCTCCCCTTACCGTTCGAGTAAACGTGTAACACGTGGCATTATCCTATATCTCTACAAAGCCACCATCCGCCTACGCATTGGGTATTGTTGTCACATCTGGAATAATGCATCATAGACTTGTCTTTCCATCTTACACAAGGTCCCAAAAAAGAGTCGCCAACTTAATGGTCCTTCACTATCAACCGAACTACATCCCCTGCCCCATCGCTGCAATGCTGCATCCTTGTACATGTGTTATGTGAGCCATCCAGCGTTGCTGAATTTAATCGTCAATGACTTCCTGGAACAATGCGAAAACGTTCTCTGGCGTTTCTCCGCTGCCTTATAAAATTATTTTCTTTCTCCAGCTTTTTTGTTCATTTACTTTTGACACCTGAAGATGAGTCGACGAACAATCGAAAACGTTCGGAAACCTGTGAAACCTATGGAACATTTTCTTTTATTTTTATACAAAAAGACCATCAGAACATTTTTTTTTAAATTTTAAAAGTGTAATAAAACAGACGAATTATGTAATTTTTAACGATGTTTGCATATATATATATATATATATATATATATATATATATATATATATATATAATCAGAACTGAAGTAAACTTAAAACTTAGGTAAAAGGGTATAGCAAGTTTAGATCTAGGTAACGGTAATGTCTCGGTTAGTTTAAGGTTAGATTAGTGTGAGGTTAAGTTTAGATTAGTGTACGGTTAATGTTAGGTTGAGGTTATTTTCGAGTTATGTTAAGGTATTGTTAGGGTTAGCGTAAAATCAGTTGTGTCTGTATTGTGTAGAAATACTGAAACGATATCACAAAATGCGAGATACATCCAACAGCTTATGTCGTTAAATAGATTATTCGTAGGAAAACGCTAATACTAATTCAGTTTGATTAGTGAAGTTCGTTAACGTTCGCCAGTTCAGATGTCTTTGGTTAAACTCGGAATTGTTGACGAAACCACAGAAATGTTCTTAGATACGTATTCATATATATATATATATATATATATATATATATATATATATATATATATATATATATATTTATTTATTTATTATCACAATCAGACAACGCCGCAGCCCACAACCTATAAAAAGTAACAAACCGGAAGTCCTAGACTCGAGTTTCGCCCTCCTTTGGGCTCATCAGTAGAACACATCCGAACTCAGGATTCGAAGCCCGAGTCACTTGCATGGTAAGCGAGTACTCTGCCACTGAGCTACCTCGCCACATACCAGAATGTCTATTAATTTACACAGATTAAGCTAACCGCGGCGATGACCGACTGTGGAATTTACCTACTCTTTTCAACAAGGGGTGTAGTCATCCAACTACTATGAACCCAGGCCGATGTCTCACAAGTAGGATTTTATACTCGCTAGGACGATGTCATCCAACAAGCTAACCAAGCGAGCAAATAAATATTAGATTTCTTGAATGTGAGATGATATATATAATTATTACGGTTAATAACAAAAATCCTACTTGTGAGACATCAGCCTGGGTTCATAGTAGTTGGATGGCTACACCCCTTGTTAAAAAGAGTAGGTAAATTCCACAGTCGGTCATCGCCGGGGTTCGCTTAATCTGTGTAAATTAATAGACATTCTTGTATGTGGCGAGGTAGCTCAGTGGCAGAGTACTCGCTTACCATGCAAGTGACTCAGGTTTCGAATCCTGAGTTCGGATGTGTTCCGGTTTGTTACTTTTCATAGGTTGTGGGCTGCGGCGTTGTCTGATTGTGGTAATAATTATATATATCATCTCACATTCAAGAAATCTAATATATATATATATATATATATATATATATATATGTATGTATATATATATATATATATGAAAATGAATCAATGTGAAGGTTTTTTCCATCTATCCTAACAATCAAAACTGACTCATTCTAATGATACAATATTATTTTGAAATGACGTATATAAAGGAATCGCTATATTTCGACATTGCTCATTTAATATTTATTCATTTTTAAGTTTGTAATAATTTAATAATGACTAATATAACTTTCTAATTTGTTTTGCCAAATTTACTTCTATACACGAACCGTTTTTTCTATAGGCTTATTAGTCTAATGATTAATACGTTGTCGTCGTCGTCGTCGTCGTCGTTGATGTTTTCCCATAACGTCCGGTGACGTCTTCGGGGAGTCAGGAAAATACTCTATAAGTTTTAACTGTTTTTGTTAACATGATATAACCTGTTAGTGTACATATCCACTCCAGGCCACATACAGCACCTGATGTTTCCACATCGTCACCCATTTAGTACTGGCTAGACTCAACGTAGCTTAACTTCGGTTATTTAACAGGAACCTGTGTGTATCGTTATCATACGTTATATAATTATTACATTATTTAAAAAGATGTCATGAAACAATACGATAGAGTTTTATTTTTTTTTAGAATTTATATTTTCAAGGGTGATAAGTTATATGAAAATTCCGTCAAATGTCGCTAAGATGTGAAGAACATATACTACACTTTAATCTGAATCCGAAAGACAAGGAACCATAAAAATGATGTTTTTATGAAACAGCATTTTTAAATATATGAAATAAATATATCGATACTACTTAATCGCAATATCATTTAATGGGGCAGGGAGTGAAGTATCGGTGTTGTTATTCATAAGATCTTCCTGCCAGAAATCACTTTTTCTGTAAGAGCTCAACATATTACCTGAAACCTTATAAATATGCATAGTATTAAATAAAAACCTGTTTACCTTAAAATGCAAACCAATAAAATTTAATTTTCTCTTAATATGGTACGTTTTCCTTTATTTAAAGTTTTCTTTAACTATTTAATATATCCTGTTAGAAACACCCCCCTAATAAATAACTAATTAAAACGAACAGCAATGCTGACTTTTCTATTTATTGGTTAATTCTTATTTCAGTCACGTAACATATTTAGAGTGCAACAGGTGTTGGCATTAAACAACTTATATTTTTTTTTATCTTCAACCAGTTTTTAATAAAAAACAACTACTTTATGTTTTTAATGTTTGTTTTTTTTGTTATGCCAACGTTTTACTATACACATGAAACGGCGAAATAATGATTAGGTCGGAAAATTATATTCATCTGAACAAGCCGAGAAAGAGGCTAGGTAAAGAAGGACTATTAATTAAAGTTTATAAACATGTTTCTTAACTAAAAAAAAATATGAAAGGAACTCATCGTTCTTCCTTAGTTAGCATATTTCAATTTTCTAATAAAGATAGCGACAATATGTTTCAGTCTAATTGTCATTACGGCGTTTTACGGGGACAGCGACATTTGCCATAGTTTTCTAATGTAATTTAAATGAATAATATACGAAACATTCTCCCGCCTTACCTAAATATATTGACATAGAAACGGTGTATACTTATTTAAATATATGTAGTATATTTTCATTCGTCATAGTACATTCTTCCTTATATGGGGAGAGGGGAATATAGCATAAGTTCTTTCTTCATGATACATTCCCTCCAGGATTACCTTCTTTTTGTGTGTGGTGTAGTGTGCTCTCTATTCTGTTGTCATGATATAATTCTCCAAGGCATTCACCTCTACCTTTTCAGGTGAATAGGGGTCGTTCTTGATTATATAATCCTCTCAGTCATTACCTCTTCCTTGTGGTCAGTTGAGGTAGCTCGTTCACCATGATATCATACTCTCAGGATAAAACACCTTTTCAAACCTTTTAAATTAGCAAAATATTTAAGAATTACCAAAAAATCTGTATCTGTCTTTTATGAAAAAAACGATAAACATAATGTCACCATTTAAAATTACGCAGAAATATATAATTTTTTTCTTTGGCTATTATCAACAACAACCAATAAAAAAAGTATGCGCAACAAAAAAATAATCAACAAATAACTGTTACCAAAATTATAAACGTTACTTTTCTACTTATCGGCGTAATTTTAAATGTAAATTCAAAACGTAAGTAAAATAAATTACGTTAGACTAAAAACTGTTCATTCGTTCGCCGACTGTCTACGGTATTTGAGGATTTATTTTTGAATTTGTCTCCTTTATATTAGTTACAAAAATAAATCCTAAGGCCTTTGAGGCAGATTTTCGTGTAGAAAAACAAACTTCGACAACCTGCGCTTACGTCATCTAGCAAATAGTTCTATAACGTGGTCGGACTATGAAGAATCATTAAAATGAAATTAAAACGTTTTGAAATACTTTAAACACAAAGATTATGCAGATAAGTAGTAAAATATATTTATTGACTTTGGTAACACTTATTTTTTGGTTATTTCTTTTTTTAACCTCTTTTCCCTGTTCGTTTTTTTTTTTACAATGACCCCGAATTTAATGTTTATTCTCTCGTTATGGGCAATGGATTGTTATACTAAAACAAAATCAAACCTCAAGATTGCAATACATTAAATAACACCATGACAATAAATTATTTATTGGTTTTCTTAAAATTACTAACATGTAGAAAAAACATTGTTTCTCTTTTCGTCTGTAAATAAGGCTGCGGGTAGATTAATTGCTACCAGGAGGACGGGTAGTTTTTGCTAGTATATATATATATATATATATATATATATATATATATATATATATATATATATATATATATATAGTCTAAGGAAGCTTTGAGTTATTTTAACCAAAAAGACAAAAAAAAAATATATAAAAAATAAAATGCAGTTTAAATTCCCAGAGAAACTAACTAAATCCAAAATAGTGTAGACTTAACATTTGTTGGAAAATTCATAAATATATATATATATATATATATATATATATATATATATATATATATATATATAAACTAGGATATTTACATATTTGATTTTGTAAAAAGCAACTTATTTTATCACAAAATGATGTATAAATGTGAGGATTGAATAGAGAGACAAGTTCCCTGGCATTACACTCAAGATAATTTGATTTTTAAATAATACTAAGTGAGGAATATACCGAGGTAAATGGATGGTGTTATTTGGATAATACTCTTGAATCTTCGTTGTCCATAACAAATATAATTTAACGTAAATATGGCGTTCAAAACCAAACCCATAAACACATATATGTAACTTAAATGTTTTCTTCATTTTGTTAAATCATGCACTTTTATTTATTTTTATTTGCTACAACAGATTTATTAACAGTAAACTCGATGCATTTGCGCTACTTACATGGATTCCACGGTTTTAGAGCTTCGTGAAGTTACTTGATTTTAAAAGTGTCGGTAACCCGAATAAATCATTTTAACACATATGGTTATCGTACTAAAATTAAGTCTACCTTTATATATCGTAATACAATTATTTACTGTTGCTTTCTGGGTAGTAATGCATAAACGTGTTACGTATAATAACATTAATGAGACAAATTTAACATTCTCCGTGCGCATTTCACATCACAGAGGAATTATGAAGTTGAGAAGAATACTGCTAACCGCAGCAGATGATCTGAACTGCTTGAACTGCTTGGTATTTTTACAGATTAGCACTTAGGTAAATATTATAAAGCAGTTTAATCACCATTATATACACAGTCGTTTCCAAATATATAACGTTTTGTTATAAATTGAAACCTTATGTGTTGGGGATAACAACTTTAATGTAAGCGTGTATTCACTGTATTTACAATACGGTGTGTTGAACAGTTTAGAACAAACACCTTTTGTATAAACAACCGATTTCTTTAGAGAAAAAACTATTAATACACCTTACTGATAAGTGTTTCTTCTTGTCTATATTTTGCGTAAATATAGAACTTACTTGTTACTAATTGTTAACCAATGGATGTAATATGAAAACTCAAATATGATACATTAGTCTATAATCTAAGTACATGAACATGCTCCAACGGTATGGAAACAAATAACGGTTTCTTAAGTCAGCAGAATTATTGGTAGACATGACTGAAAAATGTTTAGTCTTGTCTATGTTTTGTCTGTCACATGAATTATTTAATGGTTACAAAATATAACCCATCATGAATACAAGAAAGTTATCTTTATGAAAAAAGCAATGCATATTTACGCTTAAGAAAGAAAGAAAATCGATGACAGCCGTTGGAAACACATCAGGTTTGTCCTACACAACAATTTGTAATACTGAAAAAACGCTATCTATAGAGTATTTAGAAACATTAATAGAACAGGTTGCTCAAATGCAACTGAATGAGTTGAGTTAAAAAAACATTGTGAGAAGCGTGCCGAAAATCCCAAATAGAACACCTATTGACACCAGGAAGAAGATTCACGTTGTAAAAGTAGATGTTTAATAAATAGTTTCCGAGAAGTAAAATATAAATACGACACACTAATCAGGAAGACAAAGTTGTTTACAAGATTCAATTTTTTTAGAGTGATGGAAATATACAAGTTTTAGACACTGAAGTTGATAAATTATTATTGTTTGTATTTTTCTAGAACTGCATCATAAGTTGTTATTGATGATGTACCACATCATTTTATCAATAGTTTAAATCCAGAAGTCGATGAAATATTTTGTATTCCAATTTCTAGAACAATTACTTATAATATGGAATACTTTATCATGCCTGAAAATTAAAAAAATAACAGAAGAATACCGTAATTTTAGCCTGTCCCAATGAAAGAAATTAAACATGTATTCCATCTTCTGAAAATTTGACTGAAGCAAGAAATCACGCGAATCGAAAAATAACTGAAAAACGTTTCGGTAAAAGCATCACATTAAAAGAAAAGAACTATTTTGTTATGGTAATGTGTCTCTGGCTTGATGCAGTCATTGCAGGAACAGATAATTTAACCAGGATTTAATTGTTATTTGCTTAGATATAATTACAGTCTGTTATTTTGTGTAACAATGGTGGGAGTATTAGGCACAGATGCTGGTATGCCCTATGTCTTTTTAACCAATAATCTAAAGGTAAATACAATGAAAATAAAAACTGAAATCTGAAGTATTGTATCTGATCGATAATTTGGGTTTTTGCAACAGCAGTTTGTGAACAGCAAACACTAAGAAATAGGCTTATGATTGTAGTCACATACTTGGGGGTGCGAGTTTTATATTGGCGTGTGCTATTTCGGCTATATTCTTATTTATATATTATAGGACGTAGGAACCGTTGCCAGTTTAGGAATAGGTATTAATCATGCACATTAATCAAACGAGCCATTTTCTAATGTTTCATTCTTAAGGTGGCCCCCAACAGACCGTTAGCTCTAACTAAATCAGACTGACAGAGTTCAGGCTATTTTGGAGGATAGCTTGTTCTCTGTTGGTCTAAGGTATGGTCCTGTACAGTTCTACGAGGTCAACCTTCCCAGGCTATACTTTTTTGCGTGTGGTTAGTTTATTGCTAATCGCCAAAGGTGCATCTACTGGGGAATGCCGACCGGGCATCCATAGCAGTTTTTACTCGCCCAGAGTGATTGTCTTCTAAAGCACGTGCTTTTAAAAACCTATATTCCTGAGCCGAGGTAAAATCTCCCCGTTCTGGGAGGTAGATAAATTATGAATTTATGTTTTACCACTATTTTAATGCTATTTTCATTCTACTGTAATTAATACAAACATACTGGCGTGAAATTCTTAAGCCAATTTAGATATTTTTCAGATAGTCTAAACTTGTCAACTAAAGAAGTAACACTTTTCGAAACAAACTCATATTTCCATGTCATTCCTGCAATTATATTGAGGCAAATAAAATAGAATATATATATATATATATATATATATATATATTCTGATGTTTGTGTGCCGTAACATAGAGAGATTCAATTGACATAGTTCGATCATTTTAGGAGGTTCTAATGTTTACTATATTATATTTAATTTATCATTTTAAAGTCCATAAATGTAATCTCTTTGTTAGAAATTGTTTTGCTCGAATCAAATTAATAGATTAATTCACAGCTTGAAACAATAGAATACTATGAGTAATTATTTAATATCATAACAATATTTGTAAAACAGAAAGCAATTTTGATTTAAATTGAATCCCATAACTTCAAAGTATATAACGCACACATGTTATGTACAGCCTTATCTAAATCAGGGCCTATGCTATAGCTGTAACATAATTTAGATCTCAATCTAGTACTTGGTACTTAATCCAGACTACAATTTTTTAAGGGGATGATATTTGATATGTAAGGAAAATTTACACTAAAATATGTGTGTCCATCTAGTAAAGGCAGTTCATTAATTTTCATTCATTATTACTTTGTTTATTTTATCAGAAAACTAGTATTTATTGGGTTTATTCATAAACAATTTTCGAATTTGTTCATAAAATTTTGAAGCGTGTTTACATCATTTAGCAGTAAAAAGTGTTTGCTTTACTAGTCTACATTTTTAGAGGTGTTTTACTACGTGTATGTAAGTAAATCCATAACTTAATAACACTTAATATAGAAGGATTGAAGCTGCAAATTAAACAGATGAGTTGTGCGAGTTCAAACAAGAAAATGGTGTTGCAAAAACGGCCAGAAAATATACAGTATATAGTCTTCTAATTTGTTTTAAAATCAATTCTATTTTTCCATTAGTTATTCTTTTATTGCCAAATAATTTCGATATTATTACCCAAAATTTGACTGGCATGAATACAACTTGATGATCATGGAAGCTGGTAAAAGATATTATTAAACACTGTGTATAAATCTAAACTTTTCAGCTTTATTCCCCACATCCAGCTTTTCAGAATATCTACAAGGTATATACGTAATTGTTCAGTGCGTTACCCCATATTGCATAATGAAAACAATATTGCCTTTATATTTATAGTTTAACCACCTGTTTGGAAGGGATTTTAAACGTATATTCTTTGTTATGTAAAATACACTAACACCTATTAAGTAGTACGTTAATACGCGTTTTTCAACAACGGAACGTTGATATACCTGATACGGTTCTCAGACGCGGCATTACCCCATTCAGCGAAATAGATTCGTAGATCTTGACAGATCATCCATCAGAGAGAAGGAAACTGATATAAAACCTCCACTCTACATCGTGTTTTTCAGTACTCTAGCATTACATGTAGTTGAAACCAGACCGTGTAGAAAGAAGGGAGGTGCACATGTCGCACAAAAACAAATAACTGCTACGTGATGGAAAATAGAAAATGCATTGTTGAAATACTTTCGACAGCCCTGTAACTCTCGCTTCCCCTATTCAGTCTCTTTGTTCTCAACTTCTGAAAATTGTGTTTTTGACATAGGGTAAAAGAAATACTAGCTATTAGTCGGCTTTTAGTTAGGGTGAGCCGTATTTTAAGAGTAAAATCTTTCCTGTATTTTCGTTGCCATGCACCTTAAAAATCTTAGTATGGAAAACACTTTTTACCTGGACTGATGTTATTCGCCTGATATCCCAAGACCCCGAACATTTAAATAACTCTCAAGAAGGCTGGAAAATGCCGGGAATTCTGTATTGCTATTTGATGAATGGAGTATGGATCATGCAGTAGTTTCTGGTGCGACCTCATCATGTCATGAGTGGGGACTGCTACGGTGTTTCTTGCTTCAGCAGTTTATACAGATTATCTTGTAAGTCATTCCTTTTGTTTCGTCTCTCCAGTCATCTATTAATCTGATCCACAAATGTGTCTAGTCTTCATATGAAACATCTCAAAACAAAAGACAACACCCAGTTCTACGAATTGTAGCGTTGATTCTTATTGCCGGTTTTCCTCATCCAACATAAGTGGTCTCCGTTACAATTTTATCAGATGTTGAAATCAACTCACAAGAGAGAAAATCGAATTCATTATTACTGTGTAAAACGGGCCGTCAGCTTCCACTGGCAATTTAATGATAACATGTTACTTGAATATAATGTCAATACCCCACTTCGAAGTTCGCCACGGACATGCAATTTGCGCCTACATTATATGTGTTTCTGTGTAACATTTGCTCACAGCACAGCATTTATATTTGCTGTCTATCCCCCTCATAAATACAGAGTCATTATCTTTACGAATATTTTTAGAAAATTGTACAATATTCCGTATGCGCACCCTACTGTTATTATTTATGTCTCTAGTGACTTTGATGTTAACAATATTGACTAACTTGTGCACACAATCAAAACCGGTGATGTAGAGAGGTTTTGTCATGATATTTCCTAGCCTATGGTCTTACACAGATGGTTGACATACATAATGGCGTACCTGATGCTGACGGATATGTCGCAAACCTACTAGATATTTTTCCGGATAACTTGTACTGAGCAGTGCTCATCCATCGTGTTGTCCCGGCTGAGATCTCCCGATCACTCTGATCTCTCAACTAAGATCAATACAACATTCACCAAGACCTTCGATATCCATTTTCTATCGCAGCGTCTATAGATACAAGACGGCTGACAAGGACAGCCTCAGATTACTCTAGTTTTGTTTCAAATAGAATGTGTCTTATATAAATGATTAGTTAATTACTGGT
This sequence comes from Sepiola atlantica, assembly GCA_963556195.1. Classification (NCBI taxonomy): domain Eukaryota; kingdom Metazoa; phylum Mollusca; class Cephalopoda; order Sepiida; family Sepiolidae; genus Sepiola; species Sepiola atlantica. The sequence continues at coordinate 47,838,769 of OY744516.1, forward strand.
ATTGAGAGCTTTATTCACTCCATGAAATCTTAAGAGAAACAAAACATCAGTTGTAATACACACGTACACTCCGCCATTGTTCACAGAAATAACTATTTTAATTGTTTCAAGGATACTCTCTTTTGGACTGCCAGTTACCACTTGAAAAGAGTTTTAAAAAAGGAAAGAGTATAATCCATTAAATCTATAATGGTCGAGCAGATGTTAGTTTCCTTCTAGTTTGGGCGAATAGCAACTAGTGTGTGAAATAGATGTAATACCACTAATCATCACTAATGGACTAGAAGTGATCTCTTCAGCATCAAACCAGCTTTTCACAAGAAAATTACTTCGAGTTCAACCTTTTTCGATCATGCCCGCTTAGCCCTTGTATGTCCAGCTATGATTGCAAACACTTGAAGCGAAACACATATATAAGTTCGGTATGTTAACAAACTAATTCCAGCACATTTGATGTATAGTGCTAAAACTCTAGAACCGAATGTTATTTAATTGTTGCTTTAATACAAATATCCTCCCTTAACCTTTGCAGATTCCATCATGTTGCCGAGTATTTAAAAATACCAGAGATCGTTTTTCTGCATCTAATATATCTCTAATTCCTTATGAGTAAGTTGTTCCAATCTGTGGTAAATTAAGAAGTTGTCAACACTTAAGCAAACATAATTTACTCAGAGACAAGTTATACAGATTTCGTTCTGCAATATCAAAACATGACGTGCTCGTTGCACTATCCCATAGGATAAGCACATCTAGTGACAAGGCTTCGTTTGTAGAGTTATAATTCTTGATATATCAAATAAGTTAGACAGGGTGTTTCCACAAGTTTCACAATATCTGGAAATGTCTACTTAGCTATATTATTTTTCTTTGGACAGGATTATAAAAGTAGTTGTTAATTGTCAGAGGTTAGAATCACCATGCAATGTACCAAGTTGTCTTCCTCAATTTTTCATTCTTGGCCTAACCCTCTTTCTGATTCTGTATCTCACGACTTAGATCATGCTTTTTAATCGATGAAAACTATATGATTACGTTTTGATACACCTAAAACCAAGCTTCTCTCATTTCACCACCAACTATCAGACAGTCCCTTTGCCCCAGTTTAAATGGATGGAGCTCCACTTAGAAATGTCTCATGTTTTGATAAGCTTTTAGGACAGACCCCTCTAGATCTGAAGCAGTAGACTTATATTAGATCTGCTGTTCAGGTATGTGGGAAAATAATTGGAGGATGCTACCGCTCCAGAAAGTATCTCACTCCTAATGCAATCCTTGTATCAGAGCTAGATGCAACCTCAGATGGGGTACTGTTTCATATCTTTGGAGGTGTCGCTCATATCACTCTCTCTCTCCTGCCTTGACAGGGTACAACATGTACTTCGAAATCTTGTGGGGGACTTCTTCTTCTCTTCCTTTCATCTTCTTTCTCACGGAAAATGTGTTGCTAGTTTGTTGTACTCTATTGTTATTTTCATTGTAATTGATCGACAGAGCTCCAACCCCTTGTTCACTCTTGTAAAACATTCATTGTCGAACACGTCTATTCACACCGTTGTAAAAGAATTCCGTTCCCATTCAGTGTACCTTGGTATAAACAGAACTTCTATGAGCAAATTATTTCCAATAACACAGTCTGTTGAACGCCATACCACGTGACTAGTTCCCTGCTGACAACAGCCTGACGGTTTTAAAGTCAAATGTAATCAAATTATCTTTGAACCGTCCAATTAAGTAATCAAATCCACAAAGTGTATGAATCAGCATCCATCTGACACCAGCCATCAACGATTGTCTCGAACTAACTTTGCGACTTGATGAACGATAACTAGTTATTAAACATTTCATAACAGATCGACAAGTAAATTATAGGTTTACAAAGTTTCACATCTGATATTTGAGCTTCGAAGATAAGCATACATTTTAGTGGAAGATGACCATTGTTTTAGCACTCGCGAGTTGGAAAAATAACTCAATACTACACAGCTGACTATGTGCTACCACTTAGAAAAGATGTGTAAGTTTAGCAGACTTAGCATGTGGGGTCCTCATTCCTTAAATGAGAATAATAGGGCAGATTGTCTTTCGATCACAAGCAATTTCGCAGCGCAATTACACGTTTCCCTGTCGTGTCATAACAGCTGATAAATAATGGGTTTGCTATGACATGATTAAACGCATCTCCATAATCCACACTAAAACCTTAGATACAGATTTTACTGCACGTTTAGTGGGATACTCGTTGAATTAACCATCGTGAGTCTTTAGACCGAAACTAAACATGTATGTTAAGCAATTGCAGCGTGATGAGAGAAAAGTTTCCAATTGTCAATAGGAAGAAGGTTGGGTTATCCATAACAACAGAATGCTACACATATCAAGTGACGCAGGAAAAAATGCAACTTGGCTCTTCTGTTTTACTCAATCCACCATATGTCTTAGACCTTACCCGACTTACTTTTATTTATTTACGTTATACAGACTGCAGATGAAGGCAAACATTTCATTGAAGTAAAGCAGGTTAAACATCAAAACGATCTTCATTCTTTTTATATAACGGTAGAAAGTGTAATCATAAATAGGAAAACAGTCAGTAAACAATGGTGAATATACAATTGATAACACATTTCTAATTTGGTTTGTATAATAAATTCAATTAAAGATCAGAAATGCAATTAATATATGAATGAGCCTAATTATCAAAATATATCAGGCAGCACTATAATTGTCAACCTCGCAAAAATGCTTAAACGTATGGAAGCGTATAGCGGTTGTAAATTGTAAAAATACATAATCAATAACGATTCACAGGGATATTTATTCACATAGATTTGTATATTTCAAATTTCATTCAGGATTCTCATCTCGATAGATACAGCCCGGCGGTCTGAATATGAATTAAATAATAATCATAAGATGGAGGTCATCAAAACTAGGTGTCCGACTTTAAGTAGCAAGGTAGTCGAAAAATCATGGTATCAGTCAGGGACGGTAATGTTTGATAACAAATCTTAATGTTAGCTGTTTTGAAGCACAATACCTTCAAACACATTTTAACTCATTCAGTTCTTAACCAAATTCGATGCTGTGTTTTGGAATATAAATGGCTCATTAGATATTACATGTTCTTGTAAGATTTAGAATTTGCTTGGTAAAAGAAATGTTACTCTAAATATGCGTGGTCGTCTATGTTCGGCATAAGGCACTCAATTATCGCTGGATTATTATAACATTGATAATTTCATGGACAAACTAATAATAGTTAGTCAGAAATATATATAACTACACGTGGTTCTCCGGGTGTAAATATCGAAATAATTTGAAGAGATATATAGTCGTTTAGCGGTTTTACATAATAAAATGCTTAATCAGAAACGACCCCCATGGATATTGACTCAACATACCGTTTTAACTTGTAAATGTAATTTTAGGCTTACTATTTAAATGTATAAATACGGATGAAGTAGTCAATACTCAAAAGGCTGGGAAACACAAAACAACGTGTGTAACTTTAAGTGTCTATTTTAAATGGACAGTAACGGCTATGGTATCATTCAGACAAAAGAATGTGTGAGTGATATTGTTACGGTAAGCCTTTTTCGTGTCAGGACTATTTCTATAGATTGTAACAATATCAGTTCGCAATCAGATTTAATACGGTTTTAACAATCGAATTGACTTATTTCAGGCTACGAGAGTATTGAGATCATTAAATCGAAGTGTGCCAAAAAAATGAAAATATTAACGCCATAAAAATTCAGACGTGTAGCTTTTGTTACAAAATTAAAGACCGAGTAACAGTAATTGCGTTTGGGGGTATATTATTATGAAGTAATAAACCACTTAATAAAAAGAATACCATTTCAGTCTATGCGTGTGACCTGCTTAGTTTTGGTATGTTACATTTACGTTGTTGTTTCGTATTTTATACGGTTTGTTTTGTTGTAAAGAATTCCATTAGTTTCGTTATAGTGTTAAGGTTCGTTCAAATATGTTCGTATTACGTTCCGATATCGAATTATGCTTTCTGGTTTTACCATATGCTTCAGTTTTGTACTATGGTTTAAGTACATTTTGGGTTGTTCCATTTATCTTCCGGTTTAACATTGTTTTAGAAATATGCATTCCATAATCGGATCGTCTTAAATTAATTGTTCTATATTTACTCCTTAGTTTTGTTTCATTCCAATTTTAATTTTCGTTATTCAGGTTGAATTTACATTCCAGTTTCGTGTATATATGTTGTATTTATATTCCAGTTACAGATTGTTTAATAATATCTATTCTGTGTTTGACTTTCATAAATGTATTCTCGTGTCTTTTTAGGTGGGTAATGTAGTTTTTACATGATCCAGTTCTATTAAATATAACACTAAAAGCATTGATAGTATTATTCTAGTAAAATTAGGCATATTAATGTATTTTTTAAAATATGCGAGATACACAGGAAAATGTCATTATTATTTATTGTGTGTTAGCTTTCTTTTCAGATGAATTAACAAAAATGTTTAATCATCATTTATGCTAATACTATCATATCAAGACAGTTTGATAAACTTTTAGATTTAATAATTTCATATTTATCAGGATATTTTGATACTCGTATTCGTATTTTTTATCAAAGGTTAAATATAGATTGTATATTAGTTATAATCACAATTCATATGTATATCATTTTCACGTTTCTTTTTTGCAATCTATATAAGTAAACATATTACATAATTGTCACTGAAATTTTAAATCAGATTATTTTTACGATTGTATTTTGCGAATTAGAAAATTATTTTTCTACGAATTTGCAAAATAAATATAAATACTTCTGGGAATAAACACTTATATTATTATAATGAACATAAAATACATGCATTAAAATTAGAACATCTCATTACTGGCATGGCAATGTAAACACATCTAAATATAAACGAGCGTAGAAAAAATAGATGAAGAATGGTTAATATTACTGTTGAAAAACAAAATGATGGATATAAATAGACGGGACTTGAATACAAAAAATGATAACAAATAACATTTTAGAATTCGGGAAATAATGATGTTGAACGGCAAGAAAAGCATCGCTTACCTAAGTAGAAATATTAGTAAATATTAAAAATATACTGACTATAAAAAGTATACAAAATATATTCTTTTTTTTAATTTCGAGTAGAATAATGCTTAATAGAAAGTAAAATGGAGAAAAAACAAAATAAATGATGAATATATTAATACAGAACAGTGTATCAAACACAGTTTAAAAGTTCAAATGATTAAATAAAATCATTTTGAAAGTGTACTCAAAACATTGACTTAGAACCTCTTTGTCGGAGACTTACAGTTAAAAAAGTTATGAATGTGTTTGAGCATAAGCTATACTTATTCAGAAATTTACAAAAGTTGATTTATTTGAAAAAAGGAAGCACTAAATAAAAGTACTCTATCTAACAATTTAGTAAAGTTATAATACATTCTCATGAAAATGAAAAGGTATGAAAATACTGTTGATGATTAGGCGAATAATGTTGAAAAGGTAATAGCTGTAGCTATTGATTAGGGTTGGATATTTCCTACGTTACATTTCATGTATTCAGATCTCATGACATTACTGACTGACACAATGATGAGTGAAATGCAAAGATTTAGTTATAATGAAAGTAAACAAATTAATCAGATGGATGTTGATAGAGAAACTTATACATGTTTAGTTGATCAATGTTTGGCCCGGCTTTATAATACTAATGACACGTCCTGGTAAATAAAAACTGGCTTTTAGAAACAAGAAGAATAAATATGTCAATTCCAGAATATATACTGAATAGACCGGAGAACAAATTTACAAACGCATATAAAAATGTAAGAATGCAATTCTTGTTTTGTAATAGTCATGTTCATCCTGATTGCATCAATACACTCAAACTCATTAAAATCATGTCTAAATATTCCGAGCGGTATGCATCTATTTTACAATATTGACAACATTGTACAAAATAATGTTGGATGTATACATTTTCTGTCAGGAAGTAGATTGAATTCGTTAGGCATGATTTAACAAATCTTGCGGAATAATAATAATAATATTATTGAAGAAAATATTTAAATAATTATGGCAATTATCAGGTGCTCAAACCAATTCTGAAGTTGTCGTTCTTGCTAGGTAATTAAGCTTCTCTTGTACTGGTTACTTTTTTAAAGTATAATTTATTTTAACTATCAAATCTAGGATTCATGGTTGGACAAATAAATATGCCATTTGGGCACATTACAAGGTATTGCTCTCAGCTAAAAGTGACCGAGCAGAAGTAGGTGGGGGTTGCGCCAGTAGCTAAACCGGCCACAGAATGAAGGTGCAGTACGGATCTCTTCCAAGGAAAAATACTGTAATGACAGTATTTGTCGATACCGGATGCGCCATCACTTTACTCAATTACAAATGTGTGAGTAGGTGTGCCAGGAGTGGAACTGTCACAATAGTTTATGGAAAGAACATAACATGTATAGGAGCCCGGAAAGTTGAAATAAAAGTAAGTGGAGTACGAATGAAAATTGACGTAATAATAATTGATCACATGATTGACGGGATCAACGTCACACTTTGGAATAGATGTAATCAATATGATGGGAAATGTTACTATACAAAAAGACTGAGGTGAGGTTTGGAGACATACATTGTGTTGTAGCTGCTCGTCAGCTGAATGTTTGCAAAATCGAAAGCAATGTCTTTGACGCAGATGTGGATGGGGAGAATCGAGTAGAGAGATGCAAATGGATGGGAAAGCCTCCAGTGTTACAGAACTAAGTAAAGTATTATAAGAATTCCTCGGACTTTTTGAAGGAGATATGCAGATGGATAGCGGACAGTATTCTCTTACCATGAAAGGGTCAAGGAAAAGTGGGTTACCACTGATGATAGTGTTCCAGCCAACAAAAGGTAATTTCAGACAAGAATTAGACTTTCGGAAATTGAATCGTGTCATACGGGGAGCGATATAATAGATTTATGTGATGAAAAGATGAGTTAGTAGAGGTGGTTGGCAAGAGGAACTGCAATGATGAGTCTTAAGTCTGCCTACTTTCAGCTAAATGTGGCAAAGGCACTATAGCAGTACCAGCTGTTCTGCTATGAAAGAATAACTTTCTGCCTGACACCGTTTACTGTGTTGATTAAAATAAATAAGATCAAAGAGGCCACTGATTTATACATTGATTACATGATAGTAGATGTGACAAAGTTATCGACAGAAGAAGTTTAACAACATTTTAAGAGTGTTTGGCTAGCGGCAACGCCGACAGAATCTCTGGACCTGAGTTTTAAGCTGATAAAAGAAGAGATTTGGAGCTGATTTTCAGAAGTGGCAACGAGCTCTTGGAAGTCACAGAAGATATGAGTAGACGACAGCTGTTCTCTATCTGCGGAGTGTATATTGAACACTATTCAATTCCTGAATGTCAACAACTGGCATACGGTTATGTAAAAAGAAGAGCAATTAGAGTAGACTGCGAGGGCAGAGTTGATTGTAAAACTTTCAAAGTAATAAGGGAGATTCAAGCTGATGTAGAACACAGAGGACCCTGTTACTGGAGCTTAGTACATACCTTAAAAAATATAGGAGTGATGGGGGGGTGATACAAGCAGGCGAGGTTGTAGAGATTGGTGGATTGGTGGTTGAGTGGCGGTGATTCTAGCATTGATTAGAAAAAAAAGAACTACCATGATCATATAAACGTGGCCGTGTTAGATGCCGTTCTGGATAGCATCAATTTAGCTATAACATGGAGAGTAAGAGAAATTGAAATAAGAACTGATTCAGCCACATTACTAAGTTGTGTAAACTCGACAGCGGAGGAAAGCGGAAGAATACGATGCAAAGATTCTAGAGAGATGATTGTGAAACGAAGATTGGAAATACTTGGAGAGTTAATATCCGAATTTGGACTGCGAATAAAGGAAATGTTTGTGCTTTCAGAGCGTAAGACTGGAGATGCACTAAACCGAATAGAAAACAGTAGTTATTTGAGCCGGAGGAAGTCCCGGTATGCTGTCTATGAAACAGGAGAACTGGAAGAGCTGCATGGTATGCACCACATAGAATTTGATAGACCACTTTATTTGGTGAGAAAGGTTGATTCACTTATAAAACGGGAGGAAGTTCAGAAAGTGTAGTCAAGAATTGCGTTCGACGCAAATCAATCGATCCTGCCTCGGCTATACATAAGCCTGTTGACATTGAGACAGAACACAATTGGACAATATTAGTTATTGATAAAACACACTATCGTGGGGGCGCATAATTCTCAATGATTGATTGTGGATCTGGGAGACTAACAATATAGAGGGAACTACATGCAAAGTCGATAGCTGCGGATTCAGAAGAATTAGAAAAAGTGATGCTTGTACGAAGTCCAGTAATTGAAGTGATAATGGACAATCGCACCGCTTGTCGCTCAGAACTGCTCCAGACGATGCAAAAAAATGGATAATAAGATAGTACAGGGTAATCCGGTAATAGAATAGTGGACCGACATAATAGGACGGTGATTGCAATAGCGAAGAGAGGGGGTATCACCCTAAACCGCCACATGCTGGTACAAAATCGCACCTAAGTTCAGACAGAGAGAGAGGAGCCAGTGTCGTATATCTCAATTGTTAATTATGAATGGAAGCACCCAAAATATACATCCCCAGAAAGGAATGAGCAAAGTCCAACCACAGTTTAAATACGAAATGAGGCTTTAGGGAAGCTACGGAATGCACGATATACAACGCAATGGGGTAGGGGTGGGGGTGATTACTAGAATGCAATCCCCTAACAACTTGAACGTCGATGGAATGACACGGCACATTTTAGAGGTAAGACGGGCATTATGATTGAGATGTAAGCACCGAACATGATAACAATGCAAGGGTATTTAAGATAAAAAGGTATGAATGTTGCCTACGGTTTAAATTAAATAAAATTATAGGGTGGCCTACTTTGAAGTGGGTGGACCGTTTCACATTGAGGGTACTCGAATAGAATAGGAAAATAGATTGCATTTATTTTCATATAAGGAGAGCAACTGCTTTCAGCGGGAACTATTGGGAAGACAGCAGTTTGGTTAGTGACAGAAGAGAGTAAACAGTGAATAGTGGTATTGCTATTGGGATTGAGAACTTTTTTAAAATTCATTACCGGGTTATAATATTTTATCAGAACTATTAAACTCGTTAGTTTTTAAATTGCTCGTATATCATAATAGTAGACAACAAAATGTTATTTCGAACATCTAATAACACTGTTATTTGTATAATAATGTTTATAGTATCTATTTACATAATCCTTTCCAAACATATTCGTTTTATGTCTTTCTTTGAAACACATACTGAAAAAGGTTTATCTCTAAAAGATACTATATTACCTTAACTCACACTGAAATATTTTTTACAGAAATGACTGGTCTTGCTATACATTCTATTTTTCAAAATTGCATTTAGAAACAAAACTATATTCTGGAAAAACACACGGTATATTTTTTAAGTTAAACAAAGTGGGAGTAATAACACTTGTGCCGCGTAGATACACCTGCGTATTTATTAATTGAAATGTTTAAAAGCAAACAAAATAATTGGTTCGATTCGGGAAAAATAGCCGGCGACAAATTGTTACAATATTATCAATATGTACGGAATACGCTAAGTGTTTATAAATGTTTCTATATATTCTACGAAGCTGTTATTATCGTCGCCATCTTGAATTTTTGGATAAAAATAAAATCAAGATATTGCCGTAATTGTATTGTACAAAACATATATACAGATAAATACTTTATATACTTACATTATTCGTGATGCGAAACTATTCCTAATTGATTGCTCGTAAAACATAGTATCGTATACGTTCATTGGCTAAAACAAATCTATAAATCAGTGCGATGTTTTCTTTTTTAAATCTACTTAAAGATAATATATACTTTTATTACTTATGTTAACGTTAATTGTTATATTACATTAATTTAAACATGTAATAAATGAGTTTTATATAAAATGTATTACATTCGAACGGGAACCAAATCAAGTGTGTCTAAATTGTGGAGGAATTTTTTTTTACAGTTCAAATATAATTATAAAAAATATAAACGGATTACCTGACTGCTCGAATATTTGGTTTAATATCAGTATAAGTACCGAACAAAAATCATGGTGTACTGAAATATTAAATTGTTTATGTTTTAGAGGAAAGCGTAAGAATGGTACATGTTTTGGCTAGTTTAGGATCATTTGGTCCTCTTATTTACATGCTATCATCTCTATAAAACCGTTTGATTGTTTACCTTATGCTTGCCACAAAACATACGTATATATATATATATATATATATATATATATATATATATATATATATATATATATATATATATATATACAACTTGGTGGTATTGCTTGACCAGAATAATAATTACAAAAATAATGTTAGGTAAACTTTCCTGTATTCTGTTAATTAATCTGATATATCTGTATTCGTCTCTCCCTTTAGTTGTTAAAAAACTATTTGCAGCTTACACATATTATTCTCATCAAAGTACAAGTCAAATCTGACTCGCTAGATGCTCTTGTACGGATTGGTATTATTAAAAGAAAACAGATATGCATTCAATATATGAATTATTATAGACACTTTTGAATGTGTTGCAAATGAGTAGAATGTTAATGTTTTAGTATAACCAATACATAATTAACGGTGTAATGCATGTTAACGTCGTTCAACTATTTGTGTTCTTTTAATTACATATTATCAAGTATACGTAATGACCCTTATTTATTTAGTAAGCAAATATAAAACTAAATGTACCCGTTGTATTTTGAATTTCTTCAATAAATATATTATAGATGTTTTCATCAGTTTTAATTATAATCTTGTGGGCATTTTAATGCATATATCTAATCCCGCCTCAAATCTTAATATAAATAGTTGAAAACATATTAATCCTGTGAGAAGTTATTATCTAATTTACATAAGTTTAAGCAATCACGAATTCCTTACTAAAACATCGTTTAAAATAAAACAATCTATTTCTAAATTGGATAATTAACTTTGTAGTCACTTTTACTGGGGAATATTTTTGACACTCACCATTTAAGAAAAATAATTGTTATTAACATGTGTTTTTTTGTAAAATATTAAGTAAAGATCGTGTGAATGTATGTATTAATATTATTGTTTTTTTATCTTGAAAGGTTAATATTGCAAATAGGCACACGACTTCGCAGATAGGTTAACAGGCTGAAAGGACATGAGTCAAAAATACGTACTAGCTCAAGATTCCCGCTAAATTTACTAAATAAACTTCTCTTTCGTGAAGTAACTATTTTATGTCTTGACTATTTAACTCAGAAATACATGAAAGTGTAATTGCGAAAGTTATATTCAAGAACGAATTACAGTAGACACTTCGTTGGATATACACAATGATTCATGTGACCTAAACAAGTCAGTCAAGAGGTAGTAATATTATAATGTGTGTAGGAATTGTTGACAAAACTATCCTTTGAATTCTTGAAGGAATACAACTTAGCCGTGTTTACAATGCGATTGAAAGAAAGAAAAAGCTTAGTAAAATAGTATTAGTACCAGCCAAGAGGTAGTAATATCATAATGTGTGTAGGAATTGTGGACAAAACTATCCTTTGAATTCTTGAAGGAATACTACTTAGCCGTGTTTACAATGCGATTGAAAGAAAGAAAAAGCTTAGTAAAATAGTATTAGTACCAGTCAAGAGGTAGTAATATCATAATGTGTGTAGGAATTGTTGACAAAACTATCCTTTGAATTGTTGAAGGAATACAACTTAGCCGTGTTTACAATGCGATTGAAAGAAAGAAAAAGCTTAGTAAAATAGTATTAGTACCAGTCAAGAGGTAGTAATATCATAATGTGTGTAGGAATTGTTGACAAAACTATCCTTTGAATTCTTGAAGGAATACAACTTAGCCGTGTTTACAATGCGATTGAAAGAAAGAAAAAGCTTAGTAAAATAGTATTAGTACCAGTCAAGAGGTAGTAATATCATAATGTGTGTAGGAATTGTTGACAAAACTATCCTTTGAATTGTTGAAGGAATACAACTTAGCCGTGTTTACAATGCGATTGAAAGAGAGAAAAAGCTTAGTAAAATAGTATTAGTACCAGTCAAGAGGTAGTAATATCATAATGTGTGTAGGAATTGTTGACAAAACTATCCTTTGAATTGTTGAAGGAATACAACTTAGCCGTGTTTACAATGCGATTGAAAGAAAGAAAAAGCTTAGTAAAATAGTATTAGTACCAGTCAAGAGGTAGTAATATCATAATGTGTGTAGGAATTGTTGACAAAACTATCCTTTGAATTGTTGAAGGAATACAACTTAGCCGTGTTTACAATGCGATTGAAAGAAAGAAAAAGCTTAGTAAAATAGTATTAGTACCAGTCAAGAGGTAGTATTATCATAATGTGTGTAGGAATTGTTGACAAACCTATCCTTTGAATTCTTGAAGGAATACAACTTAGCCGTGTTTACAATGCGATTGAAAGAAAGAAAAAGCTTAGTAAAATAGTATTAGTACCAGCCTCGCAGTTGAAAAGTGCATCATGAATTCATGCACACATATACATAGTAGTCATCCCATGAAAATAAGATTGGTATAGAATATTTAAGTGTTTAAATTACACATGAAATAATATACTGGAATGGCCAGGACGCCCTGTGAATAATGAGAGTATATGACTGTGACAACATTATTACAACATTACACAATTTATAGATACATCATTTACTGACATTATATAGAAGAGGTGCAATTATATCTACAGGTAAATGTGTGAAACAACTTAAACGTGATTTAATTGTTCTATTATATCGGTCGCAAAAGTGTTAATGAATTTGGAGGAAAAAATATTTTCTTTGTTTTGAATAACTTCACACATTAATAGGCGTTCTTTATGTGTGTGCTTCTGTTCGGCCAGTCGTCTCATCTATCTTTCCCGCATCTTCGTCTTTCCTTTGGTTGTTTCAACCTAAAGGATTTAGAGAAACATGGGTCTCCCTCGTCAGTGTTAGTTGTTTTACATACTAATACACCATGCAACGCACTACTTCCTTTAGCCAATAAATGTGTATTCAGTACTACGTCGTCTGTTTCTATAATTGAAACCGAAGCTGGAGATTATTATATTTTTCTTATTCGTCACACACTTCTCTTCATTTTCACACATCACACTTTACAATATAGTCGCGTTATCAATGATATCAATGCCTATTTTCTTCCGCTCTCATTGGCTCGCAGAATGTTTTCCATTATCCGGGAAGCCACTCATTCGACGCGCATGTGATAAACGTGTCCGTCCACAATTAAATTATTTCGTGATTATACACGAGTAAACATCCATCGCTTCTATTGTGCCATTTTATTCATACTGTTTCTCTTACTTGATGTCTTCAATAACACTAGAATACCGTTCACTGCGGTCAATTATGTTAACCTTATTATGC
>OY744516.1:47857267-47907267 GCA_963556195.1 Sepiola atlantica
ATGAATATAGGAAAGGGTGTTCGCTCATATAGATTCTTAAGGCACACTGGCGTGGATATTATCTTCTGACTTCTGCCCCATAACTACTTTTATAGAAATATAAACTCCATTATACTATTTTAAGTTTTTAATCGTAGTTCATGAATTATTTCCACGTACTTAATCTGATGAGTGTGGGCGAAAGCCGGCTTAGTAGATTTAGGTATTGATTTTTCCCCTCTCAGTTTTACACTTTTCAATTTCATTCCACCGAATAAATGTCACAAACATCTATATTGTTTGCCTTGATAAAATATTAATACATTACCTCCCCTACATTACATCTTGTTTTTGTCCTTTCCTCTATCCCGCCTACACCATGCTATTATGCGATCTTAATATTTAACCCTCCCGTTCTGTTTCTTCGGTACACCATTTATAACTTCAATTCACATGAAGCATAATACTTCCTCTTCCCTGATGGTTTAAATAACTCCAACCGCTGCTGATGTTTTACCCCAACACCTTCCACAGTTAATTGAATATATCGCACTCCTACAATCTTTTTGAGGCAATAACTGTCTTTTAATAAGCGACCTTTTACGGCTTACATCACACACGTTCGCTCCACTCCCTAATTGTTTAATAACTGCGACAGCTACTATTCTCCCTCCACACACTCTTTATACAGTCAACTCAACTTCCATCTGCTACCATCTATGTGAAGCTCATAATGTATATTTTCATGTGCAATATTTTAAGCTTTACTACTCACATTGTTTTAAATATTTAGTAGATTGTGCGTTATTTCTCTCAGACCAATCATCATGAGAAGTCTTGAAATAAAGACGAAACGTTCATGAATACATAAATAATATTTGTTATTTTCATTCTTTTATTTATATATATATATATATATATATATATATATATATATATATATATATATATATATATATACATATATATATATACATATATATATATACATATATATATATATGTCATTTATGGTGGTTTAAATGGCAAATGCTACAGATTTAACTATTCAAGTGCATCGCAAAAGAAAAAGAAAGAAAGACAAAACGAGAGCGAGCGAGATGATGAGAACTTTTGAAAGAAACAAAAATAGAAAACATAAACAGTTTTTAAAAAGATATATATAGCGAAAATGGATATATCTTTCTTTTTGAAAGTATGATGAGCATCACTACAAAATCGATATATTCTATTTACCAGATGAATCAGTATTTATCGACTTGCAGCTTGCTAAAATCCCTCATTATGTATATAGACAATATGAAATCACCAGCAAAAATAAAAACCGATGTAAATCGTAATGAGATTGAACTGGATTTACATACTGAAATAAGAATTGAAATCGATATATTAACGTATGATTTAGACGGGAACACGTTAAATGACGAAGAGTAGATACCCACGTAATTGAGAAGACATAATATCATTGACGAATGCCAGAATTATACATATATTAGTGGGAACCATTTAGTAAAATATATGCGAACGTTGATAACAAATACATTTTGTAACTTTTTGAAAGTAAAGTATATAACAAAAACCTAGTTAAAAGAAATAACAATTAGACGGTAACTCTAATTTGTTAGTCAGAGTACTTAATAACATACTAAAAAAGGGCTCAGAAACTTAAATGAGTTGACAAAGTAATTAATACATATGAACAAGGTACCACACTCAAAGTTTGATGTTATGCCAATAAGAAATAGGAATGAAGAATACCATAAACCTCGAAGTGTGTGTATACGATGCAATTACACAACTAGAAATATACATGCTATAATATAACACTAGATTACCAATAGCAAATACTGTTGGCCAGTAAATTACTGTTAAAGTAAGCCAGATTATGGAAATGGAGGTTTATTAAGAGAAGACATATTCAGTGATCACAAGAAAAATTTACACTTCTTTATTAAAGACAGAGAGAATTATATTTACCTAAGTAAGTGTTAGTTGTATAGAATATGTAGAAGAGACAAGTACACGAAAATAGAACATATCGACTTTGTGGACATATAGGCGATGCCATAAACCGTATCAAAATTGATTGCAGCAAAAATTAATGAAAAGTATATGGATAGGATAGTAAGACGAGCTCATATTGAACACACACACAAATTGTGCAAACACAATCTCAATCCATTATAAATGAAACGAAAAGTATGACATATTATAATTAAAAATAAAATTTTAAATATTTGAAGCTAGAAATCTATATATGATAACAACCAAACAAAAAGCAATAATTTATTTCACATTTTCAATAAATCAAACAGTAAATCTGAAGTGGAGCGAACACCAGTAAACACCATGGAATGTAGAAGATTCCAAAGCGCTATAAAACATGAATACTACATCACTACATATAATTAGAGCATAGTTTTACACACACTATATGACATTAGAATCGGGGGAATCATTTACACAATACAAATCATGGCACTACACAATCCAATGTGACGATAATTGAAGGTAATGACGATATGCAATAAACATACTAAAATATAACCCCACCTCATTAAAAAAGAATGTCAATCATATCAGTTGATGCGAGGGAAAGTGACACCGTGTGTATGAGAGAAGAAGAGAGACTGAACACACACGACTTCAGGTGGACTGAATTAAAATGTACTTAGATATGGCGAATGTCTTATTGAAAGTAACTTGATATATAAGATATCGAGCAGTTATTAGTTTTAAATAACTACACAAACATCAAGTTACTTACAAAAATATCAGAATGAACCACTGAGTACTCGTTGGGAGACTTCATTTCAATCAGAGTGGGAGCAGATCCACTGGGTGAATCAGAAATAAATAAGTTATAGCGACGAGTGCGATCGCTCTAAGTAAATAATAATAATAATAATAATAATAATAATAATAATAATAATAATAATAATGATGATGATGATGATGATGATGATGATGATGATGATGATGATGATGATGATGATGATGATACATTAGTTTCCTTCATCTCTCCATCATGTCAACACAAAATTTCGATTTACTTGCATGACACTTTTCTTCAAATTACTATCCCGAGGAAGTCTTACAAGAAAGAAAAACGTTGATGAATATATAAAAAATATATCTTGCTTTTTTCCATTTCATTTCCCATATATATATATATATATATATATATATATATATATATATGTATGTATGTATGATTTTAGCACTTAGTCTGACGATTTTATGTGGGAGTGAAATGCAGGCTCTTCTATCTTTATTGCATTAAATATATGTTCATACTTTTATATATATATATATATATATATATATATATATATATATATATATATATATATATATACTAATTATGTATTACCTACGGACATCTATGTTTCATGCTAACGCAATCTTCACTGCAGGAAGTTAATTTCGGGCGCAAACTCCGATCACAAATCGCCACTGATTCGTAGTTAAGCGCGTTTTCCGATTGCCCACTACAAATTAGCTTAGAATTAAGGAGAAATTTACCTTTTTCAATACCAAGTCGGCGGGTATTTTACAACGAGCAGTGAAAGTGATCTACAACAACAAACTGTGTTGGAGCTCGCAATGAAGCTAGTAGTACTGCTTGTTATTAACCTCATTCAGAGTTCCCGGCTTTTAATAATATTTATCAATCAATATTAATTATTTATAGTCTGACACTTCCGAGAAGCACAGTGGCACCCCATCAGTTGGTACTAGAGACAATTGATTCGGCGTGTCTCAGAAGATTAACCAAAAACGGGGAAGGCAACATGGCGTAAGAAACAATTGAGAGAAATACGTAATTTTAAATACAGAGAAACTGATTTCCAGCACATGAATTTGAATTAAAGTGAACAATTGGGTGATGCAAAAATCGGAAAAAAGAAAGAAAAAATGTTATAAGTAAACAGGAACATGGCGTATAAAAACTATGCGACATGGAAATGAACCTAGACATTCCTCTCTAAGCAAGAGTGCAGGGCGTGATGATGACCAACAAGAAAGCCAACCCTGCCGAATAATATACTTTACGTTTTACCTTCTTACCGGCTGCAGATGTGCTTTATTTCTCACTTTACCTGATTGTTTGTTTTTCATTGTCATGACATAACAAATAGTACTTCTATATTTTCCCAAAACTTGCAAGTCACTTGGAATAATCAGTTTTGATATCATATATAAACAATACTAATACCTGATTTAAGCTTCTGCTGATGCTTTGTATGTCACTTCACGAACAAATATGTACACAACATCAAAAACAGTTCGTCACTACAAATTTAATATACATATTTTCATAGAAGAAATGTACTTGCACAAAATATATGTTTTTATACAATTCTAATACAACAACATTTTGGTGTTCATATTATCTGTATTTTCTTCAAATTGAAGGCGCTCCTGGATAACCAGTAACCGATCTGAGGGAGATAACTCTATTTTTCTTAGACGCCTCTATTCCGAATCCGCTGTAACTTTGACAAGGGAGATAACTCTTTTTTATCGCTGAATGATAGAAAATGTGGATGTTTTTGTAAATGTTTTTATTTACATGTCACAAGCTTTATAAACTTCATAACAATTAATAAGAAATAAAACAGAAAGAAAACGCAATTGTGTTTGTAAATGTCACAAACTTTATAACAATTATGAGATGTTTTTTGTGACATGTAAATAAAAGCGTTTAAAAGTTATCCTTGTGGCATATAAAAACGTAGATTTTATCAAAAACTGTTGTCGCATTTTCATACTTTGTGTTAAAGACTGTAACATTTTTTAATATTAATTGTTATAAAGTTTGTGACATGTAAATAAAAGTGCTTAAAAGTTATCCTTTTGACATAAAAAAAAGGTATCTCATTCCATACCAAAGTGTCAGCGTCGACAAATTCGGAATGGCGGCGTTTAAGAAATTAAGAGTTATCTCCCTCAGATCGGTTACTGGTTATCCAGGAGCGCCAAATTTTAATCCACTTGGACTAAAATGTTGACGTTATATTTACATTAAATTACTAATAATACTGTGAATGGCTTCATAAGTTTACGTGTGTTTTTTTTTCTATTTGCATTTTTACGATTTTAAGATGCGTCAATTTGGTAGGGTAATAACCTCTGAAATATTATTAATTAATATCTACTTATATTTTACATTTTTTCACTTACTTACATTTTCTGGTCGTTTTTTTATTGCGTTTTGGCATTGAAAAATGTCTGATCCGATAAGTGAGGTGACGGATTGTGTATCCCTTGCTTAACTATAACGTATCCGACACACAGGCACCATCTGTGATATAGGAATTAGACTGCAATCTTGTTCCTACTTGATTTACGCTTTCTTTTCTTTATGTGCCATTTTTATATTTTTCCTTTTCATTTCCACTTTGCCATTTTCCCCAATTGTCCTTTTCCCTTCAAGGATAATTCATTCTCTTGGCTTTAAATCACTGAGAACGGCGAATTCATCTCGATATCTTTGAACCCCAACCCACGTTCCGCCAACCAAGCATCCTACATGTCATGAATCCACACATCATACATATCCTCGTTCATGCAACTTCAATTTGCTCCTCCTCCGACAAATGAGTTGCACACACATTCCATCTTATCGGTAAGGGCGGACGGCGGAATGATATGCCGCCATTACTTTGTCATAGATTTGCTAGAGTAATTTGTAAAATATAGGATCTTAGATTAAGTTTGAGGATAAAGAGAATAGTTTAGCTGCCACCATTGATGTTATGATCATAACACACGTCAGGTTGATTATCGTATACATGACCGTGTGCCTATATGTGCGTATATAATATTATTTTAATATATATATATATATATATATATATATATATATATATATCGTATACATGGCAGTGTGCCTATACGTACATATATAACATTATATATATATATATATATATATATATATATATATATATATATATATATATATATATATATATATATATACTAGAGGACCCCAGTGGAAATTCCACGGCGCTTTTTACATCAGCCTGTATAACTAACTGTTTAACATAATATGCATTTTTAAATTAAAAAAAAATCTGTCAATGTTTCCAGTAAAAAGTCTAGTCATTATCCGCTAAATATTCTATTTATTTAAAATTGTAAAAACATTTTTTTTAAATAATTATTGTTTATCTTCTTACAGTAAAAATATTTATCAGCTAAATATTTTTTCCAAATCAATCTTATTTTCTTAAATGTATTTATTTAAAATCTTACTATTTTTGTCGACGTTGTAACATATTTTGGAAAAAATAATTTTTAAATGAGTCAGAGTTGTGTACTTTAGCGGCATCACATATATAACTACTCTTATCTGATTGGGCAGTCTCAGTTGTTTATATAGATGGAAGGTGATTACGTACGTATGGACATGAAATGTCTAAGCGTATATACATTATATATATGTATATATATATATATACATATATATATATATATGTTAACTGTGGTTCTCGATTTATTGCAGATCATAATATTGTTAATAACTTCAATGATATAAATTGCACAAGTTCGAAATTGCACACTGCAAGAGTGCTCCCAAGTAGATAAGATACCAAAATATTTTGCAATTATATACTATATTTCTAAAGTTATAGATATTTATGTATATGTTTGCCATTTTACTGTTTCTCGCTTTATTGCAGGCTTGTTAAAATACAGTCCATAGGTGATTAAAAAAATTGACTTTGGAGAGTTAATTATTTTAATTATGTAAATCATAAGTAACAATATGAATGAAAAGTAACGAAGAAATCACCAGATATTCTCCACAAAATTGAATAATTTATCAACAAATCTCCCATTTTTTTAAATTACCATCTGTAGTCTCCCATCAACAGACGAAGTCAATCTGTTGATTTGGGAATTTTTTATAATACTAGCAACATCAACAATTTTATTCTAGAGGGCATGTTTTGATATAAATTGTTGACCTCCTTCATAAACTTTCCTCTTTAAAATTGACCAGAGCTGCTCAATCGGGTTTAGGTCAGGAGAACAAGGCGGGCAAGTCATGGGACTCTCTCCATTGATGCCCAGAGATGCGAGGGGGGTAGTCGTAGCATTTGCTGCATGAGATGGAGCATTGTCGTGCATAAAAATCAGTTGACGTAGACGAAGTAAAGACAGGTCGTCCAGCCAAGGTGACAAATGCTCATCTAAGAACGATATGTATGGTTGGTTCGTAAGTTTCACACCCTCTAACACTCAGAAAGGCCAAATAAATTTATCACCTATGATACCCGCCCAAAACATAACTCCCCCGCCACCTTGTTGGCGACGAACGCGATGTGAGATAGCAGCTCTGGTAGGACTCCAAACTTTAGCCCATCCATCCGGACCATCAAGTGTGTCTCTAGCTTCATCTATGAATAGAACCTGTTGTAAGTCCGTTTTCATGTATTGTTCTGCCCACGCAATGGGTGTTGTTCAAGGGAGGCTTGGAAATAAGCTTCACGTTCCTGACCATTTCATTCTAGACACTGCAGCTGGCCGTACTGGACATCGGTACAACGCCAGCTTTGCCAAAAATGAAGGTGCTGGTGCCATCTGGTTCCCTAATGATCTGTCTGCGTATTTTTCGCATATCGCGAGGGGAAATGATCCTTCTTGTACCCTTATCTTTCCTTGGTGCATTGTTGGGCTTCTCCACAAAAGAAACCCAGGTTCCCTTATCCCTTCCCAGTTCCTTGGTTACATCAAGAAGTGTCAGTCCTTCTGCAAGGCCAGCTACAACTCTTTGCCTTTCAGTAGCAGTCAAACTTCGATTTTTATGCATTTTTACAAACCTGCAATTATGCGAGAACCAGGGAAAGTGGCTAACAAATGCATAAATGTCTATAACTTTAGAAATATAGTATAGATTTGCAAAATATTTTAGCATCTAACCCACTTAGGATCACTTACACAACAAATATAGAAGCGCACATTTATCGGGACTATACACTCTCAATATCGCAGTATTGAAATAAAACCCTTTTTATAAGTAGATAGTGTGTGTCCAAGAGAATACATTTAAATGTTGTCAACAAATATGATGGTATGAATCGTTCACCGTATAATATGTGTCTCCATCTTTCTGCAATCATTTATTTCGGTCCATGCGTATAAATATTTCACAATATTTTTAAAATTCATGAACTGTATGCGATTGTCGCTCGAAATTAAAAAGTGAACATTTGAAACCTTTTTTTTTATTTAAATGCTGGGTTCAAATTAAACTAATTTTGAAACGATTGTAAATGGATTTGCTCCAAAATATGTTCTATTGGAAAAACTTAAAAGCTGTTTTAAAACGTATGTATTTAGATCGGCTTTCCTAATTTATTTAAGGAAATAGTAATTGATGCGTTCGTTTAAAGTTCTCCTACTTAATAAATCTCGTCGCCTATTTTCATATTTCCCGATTTATATTTTTAGAACTATAACATTTTAAAAACATTAATATATTCATTTGAGTGTATGTCTGTTTGCATCTGCCTATTACTTGCAGAACATAAAAAAAAACATCTGCAGTTTTACCTTTGTCTGGTTTTAATATCGCTTGCTTAAACTATCTAGAACACTTTTGGCTTAGCCATTATATA
Organism: Sepiola atlantica; assembly: GCA_963556195.1. Taxonomy (NCBI): domain Eukaryota; kingdom Metazoa; phylum Mollusca; class Cephalopoda; order Sepiida; family Sepiolidae; genus Sepiola; species Sepiola atlantica. Next base: position 47,865,880 of record OY744516.1, read on the forward strand.
TAGTATGTAGCACGGTATGTAGCAGTTCTCACGTGACAAATACATTGTATCATGAGTAGTGAATCTTGCAAAAATTCCGTAGCAAAAACATATTGCTTTTGTACAACATTTTGACAAACATTTGACAACGTTTGGCTCTATCGTAAAACTATATAACAACATAAGATAATACACCCTAGTAATTTGCTCTATGTAGTCAATGTGTTGTTTTAGCAATGGTTTGTCCATTTTAAGACACGAGTTTTTTTTTCCTGATAATAATTTTGATGACATTTGAAAAGTATCACTGGAGCTTAGATTTATTTACCCATGCAAATAAATATAATCCTTCATAAGAGATTTAAACCTACAGATTTCCACTGCCCTTTAATCAAATCTTTAGTTATGTTTTATTAAGTTCGACCGGTATTATCGTATGAATAAATATCACCACAAGAAGAACATATGTTAGATTTTTTATTTTGCCAACTAATGATTTCTTTCCGTTGTTTAATAAATTTTTCAATTTTATCTTCTCAATAGTAACTCACAATTGTGTACAGTGTGTGTTTCTATATTCATTTTATGAAGAAACCACGGTGGAATTTGGTATATACATCGTTTTAGAACAAGTTTTAACAATTTGCCGTGATATGAAATGTTGTTTGATATACTTATAATATAAAACAATATGACCCGATATTTGCAGCAGATTCGCAGTAATAGCCGGTATGCCTTTCTCAAAATCAACATTCTATTAGCTATATAGGGTGACCAACTTAATAACGAATCTATTTTCTATTTTAAAATGTATGATGGTTATACTGTAAATATTATAAGTAATTTATTGTATTTGTTTGTCTGTAATTCTTCGGCTGATAATTCCGCTCTCAACATTGTGTAGTTAAATGCACCATAATCACATGTAGCTAGCATCAGTTACAACAAATATATCTTTATTATAATAACACTCCGTGAGAGATAAACATTTAAAATTCCGGTAAATTATATTTGATATTCAGAAGAACAGTTTCGTGTAGTATCTGTCTCAAGTAATTTATTTAGTTGACTTCATCATGCGTGTATATTCGGTATAAAAAGGCTGTAATAATTTGCAAATGTCGAAAGCTTTGCTATGTTGATCGGATAGTCGCGGAGTAATACTTTCCTGCTGTATATCTAGTGGTCTTTCTTCCGGTGCTTTTCTATAATTATGTGTGACAATTATTTGATTTTTTTAAACATAATTCTCACATTGTACACTACTTAGTTAAACGCGGTATTCTTTATGTTGTCATCTAATAGTCTTATATGTACAAATAATTGTTTGCTATTTTAACACTTTTATACAATGTTCACTCAAATAGCGTTTATTATTTGTTGAAATATTCATAGCCTAAGTTTATATCAAAAGTCAGTCTATAAAAGTTGTTCAATTTTCAGCAGACTTTTATGTGTCTTTATAGGTATGGCTATGGCCAGTTTTATTCTAATAGTATTTGAAGTGAGGATTCGATGAATCATGGTTTACGAATAGTTTCCTCAATTTAATATTGAACAACATATTTAGGACTAGATAGTGAGTAATTGATTGGTTTAAACAATAGTTTAGTACAGTTAAATATACGGCACACACTTGAATTCATAGGTTCTATTTCATATGAAATTAAGGCCTGCACAAAACACATTTGTTTTTATTACTTAAAAATTGCGGTTTTAGTCTATAACGGGGTGTACATTTTTTTTCGTAATGCAAATGAGCATCCTGTTAAGTTTTTACAAGCAAAAATACGTGTTGAAGTCGATTAATGATTACTGCTCTCAGTTGAACTTGAATGCTACGACATCCACATAAAAAGTTATTTTACCAGTTATATTACAGGCCATAATTCTGTGAATTAGCATTGATGTATCGATACTCCCAAGTTTATTCATATATTATCATTAAATCTAACCTTGTGTAATATTAAACATCAATATTTGCGCATATTCTGTTTTGTAAAGTAAACATAATCTTAATTTTTTTCATTCTTCTTTTCCGTGCTCTTTTAAACAAAGTTATAACTACTGTTACAATAATGTAAGAAACATATATTCCTCAACGGTAGATTTATTATGTTTGCTATTCTTGTTAGATTGTTATATTTAATGATGTCAATTTTGAAAATAATGTTTTTATTTTGATAGTAGCTGTGATCTTATTTTGGATTCGCAGATAGATGTTAGACATTCAACAATTTGCACAAATCTGGAGTTTGTTCGCTGAGTTTTAACCTTTTCACTACGGTTGAAAATATAGTATATTCTCTCATAACTACTTTCGTTTAAATTGTTGCATTGTCAACGTGTGTCGAAGAGTGATATTTTTAGGGAAATATATTTATTAATAGCAAAATGGTTTGCTGAACCATGTATTTACCTCGAATTTTTGGCATTATGTGTTAAAAATTTAAACTACGTTGATGAAATCTGGAAGGGAGGACGGATTTATCCCAAGATGCGTTTTCGCGACAAAGCTAAACAGGATTTCGTTACAAAATGTTTAGAACGAATGTCTGTCCTGAAGTGTAAACCAAATGCGTCATCTTTACTGTAACAGAAATGGTGATAGAATGACAGACAAACCTGAAGATATACTCTCAATAACTCCCTGCTACTAATCCTCCCACGTTCACTGCATACTATAATATCAGTCCCTCTGTATTGCTACTCGAGAGATGAATCTCCACATAATAAGTACAACCATTTTTGTTCATGTTTTACATATGTAATTAGCATTCGGTTCATGTTCAATAGTATGTATTTTCTAAGGAAGAGTTGCACTTTTTTCTCATCCTCTGAACCTGTAGGGTAATTTTTCTTTAGAAATGTATTCGTATGCTGTAATAGTGACCGTTATGTTGGAAGATATATAAAGTCTCCAATCGAGTTATTTCAAAATTCTGAGAAAAAATCTCAAAGTTATATGTGTCTTTTTTTGCGGATAACTTTATTGAGAGTCTGAAAATAATGTATTTTAACCGATCTTTATCTCAGCTCATATTTGTAATGACCTTCTTCGGATGTTCACTGTTCCTGATGAGCTCACAGTTTCTAACAGCTGTTTATCACTAACATCGACGTGCCAGTGTCTCAGATATTGTACATGTCCGTATGAATAACATTAATCATATATATATATATATATATATATATATATATATATATATATATATATATATATATATATATATATAAAACAAGAGTAGCTAATAAATAACGCTTAACGTGTTACTGTTGTTTTAATAAACATCATCTCGTTAGAAAAATAGTAGTATTGTTCTTAATTTGGTTGATATAGTTTTTTTAGATTTTCATTTTCGAATCTCAGGAAAAAGATGGAAAATAATGACAATTTTAAAAATATTGCGGAGAAACGCGCATAGAACGTTTTTTCGCATTGTTTCAAGTCAGCTTTTTTGTCTATCTGTGTTTACAACTGAGGATCATTCGACGAAGAATTGAAAACGTTCGTGTAACTTGTGAAACCTATGGAACATTTATTGATTTTATTATTTTAATACCAAAACGGCCAGCAGAAAAATTGAAAAAATAAAAGAATTATAATAAAAGAGACGATGTATGTTATTTCAAACAATGTTGGCATGAATAAGAAACTACTGCCTAAATACACACACACAATATATATATATATATATATATATATACATACATATATATATATATATATATATATATATATATATATATATATATATATGTATGTATATTATCTCCATTTCTACTTGAATCATTTCGAAATGGTATAAGCTCATCATGTGTTATCAATTGCCGAAGACTTAATACGTTAATACTTAGAATTTGGTATATTCGGACCACTGTTCTTCTCTTGAGTGTTTTTATCACAACGTTTCGGTCGATGTAACTTCCGACCTTCTTCGAGCATACCTTTACTGAACGAAGAACATTGGAAATCCGTAATACGTGGAGGAATCGAAAAGTCGGGTATGGTTGACTCCATATAGAAGGAAAAGAGAAACCATCTAACCTTTTATGATGAAGTAAAAAGTATAGATAGAGAAAAACGGTGGAGGGTAAGACGACACAAAGAAGCTACACATATGTTAAGCGACAATGACTTACTAAGCAGACCTAGTATAGAATTCAATACAATATGAGAACCTATACTTATAACTAATAGATAAGTAGTGATCTATAGTGATTAGTAGTTAGATCAAAAACAAGAATAGGTTTAAGGCTCCCAAAATTCATACTCGAATTGTCGCAGTGGATATAGTTCTAAGTATAATTCAGTTCTAAGTGACAGTTATCTGAAGGTTGAAGGTTTTATCCTCAGTGCGGGCGATACGAAGAATTGCGAATTACGGAGGACTTATTCCCAGTCATTGCAGATGGAACGAGAGCATGCTACAGGGTTCCGTTCGAAATTCCGTCCAGATTCCCGAGTTCGACAGAAAGATTTCCGAGTTCGATAAAGTACACCTGAAGAAAGTTGGAGGCTACATCGGCCGAAACGTTGTGATAAAAACAACCAAGATGAGAACAGTATCTCAAAAATTCCGAAGCATTGTTAAGTTAAATATATATTAGTTTTATTTATTTACGTTGACGTCAAGTTGTTCCTTTCAATCTATTGTATCGATGTATTGTTACAAGGTAAGGCTGTAAACAGAATAAAATGTAACCTTTTCTGTGACAGCGTCTATTGTCTCCAAACTTCTGGAGTCGTGCTGCAAGGTCAGTGACCGTCTGATATCAATGAGATTTTCGTTGACCAAGAATCGAGGTGTGCCTATGGTAAGTATGTTTGCTTCAACCATGGGCTCCTTTTGACGATGACATATTAATCTCTCTTTTTGCTGGAAGTGCTCGTCCGCAATATTAGTGGAGCGCATAAGGTCGTGATTCGACGTGATCTTAATGGGAGAGTGCGTGGGCATTACAAGACTTCAAATGTCATAGGAAAACAGGGAGTGGAAAATAATAAGAGTAATGCATCATTTTTTGGTTGTAGATTTTAGAGGACGCGAAAATAAATTCTTCTACAAGAGGATAGATTGAAGACAAAATAGATGAATGTATATGTCCTCGGCTGATATGGCATTTGTAGTGGCCGTATTATACTTGTTGCAAAATACTAAAAACGGCCGCTGTTTCGTTTCTGCTGAAGCGAAGTTTATAACAAAACCTACGTCGATGTACGTAACGCGACGATTCAAATAGTCCTAATATGGCTATAGAATACTGTTAAAATACTACTACTTTCCTGTTAAAGAAATATGTGTTATATGGATACTAAATAGCTAATGTAAGTAATTTGCAAGGTAGCATGCGCAATAAAAACATCTTAACTCCTAACATATTCATTCAAATATCGATGGAAATATTACGGCATGAGTTAAGTCCCTCATCATCCATTCATGCCAGTCTGATCATTTGTCAATTTCTCTTACTTAATCTAAAATAGAGGTGTCCGTTTAATGTTCTTCCCACTCTTCGTACAGTGCGTGCGTTCCTTTAATATTATGAATACATTTAATATTGCATATGCATTTGCTTGCCTGTGACTTCGTATGTATGCATCTATCTATCTATCTATCTATCTATATATATATATATATATATATATATATATATATATATATATATATATTTATATATATATATATATATATATATATATATATATATATATATCTACTTATCTATTCTTCTCTCTCTAGTTCTATCTATCCCTCTCTCTGTATGTCTGTATGCCTATGTCTTCCTCTCTTTAGCTCTCTCTCTCTCTTTGTCTGTAAACATATATATATACATATATATATACATATATGTATACATATATATATACATATATATATATATATATATATATATATATATATATATATATATATAGTTATTAAAATTATTCGTGGACAACTTTCTAGAGCTCTTTCAACTATAGTTATTCCAAGAGAAACAGATAGTATAAATAAATCAATAATATTTACGAAAATAAGGAGCACAAGTAGAAACTGAAGTACCAGGGAATATCGATAGGCGATTAAGATAAATACATTTTAATTAAATAGTGGTTTAAAAACAAGTAAAATGCTACATAATAGGATAATCTATTATATAAACGTCACCTGTCTGTATGTATGTATGTATGTATGTATGTATGTATGTATGTATGTATGTATGTATGTATGTATGTATGTATGTATGTATGTTGGTCTTCTCCTCCGATACTACCCAACACACGGTCACGCGGGTTACATTATTAAAACCAGCCAGCCCCCAGACGTGCTATCTCTGAAAATTGGGGGGAAACGTTCATATTTTCGTATAGAAATGGCTCGAAACGTTGAGGGGGGGGGGGATGTTTTAAAAAATCACGACAGAGTACAAAAACGATTTGCGCATGCGTGAAATATATGTCACTTCCTCAATAAGACCATTTTGAACGCGCCAAATATGAAAAACGTAAGTTTACGTACTTTTTTTATTTGTTTCTGTAATCAACAATTATAAACAACTTAATTTTTATTTAAACAAAAAAATTCGCTAATATTATTTGTTTATTAAACGTATCGTAAAAAATATATATATATATGAGTTTATTATGCATTCTGTCCTCGTGGGGAGACAAGTAAATACTGATACAAAAACATGTTTGTTTAGTTTCGCAACGTGAAACGCAATATATTTTAATAAATAAACAAAATAAATACATTTTAAAACATAACCGTACATTGGCCTCACCATCCATAATCAACAATTAAGATCGATAATTTTATTTACAAATATTTCTATAACTTAATTTTTTTGTTTATTAAACGTATCGTAAAAAAAAAAACACGATATGACTTTATTATGCAATCTCCCTTCGTGGGGACGCAAGTAAATATTTACATTTCTCTTCGTAAGCGAAATAAAACGGTATTTTCACACTTAAATAAAAACATTTGACTGACAAGTGTTCATTCCCCCCCCCAAAAAAAACACAACAAATTAAAATATATTTATTGCTAATATTATTTGTTTATTAAACGTATCGTAAAAAAAATATATATATATGAGTTTATTATGCATTCTGTCCTCGTGGGGAGACAAGTAAATACTGATACAAAAACATGTTTGTTTAGTTTCGCAACGTGAAACGCAATATATTTTAATAAATAAACTAAATGTATACATTTTAAAACATAACCGTACATTAGGCATAATCAACAATTAAGATCGCTAATTTTATTTACAAATATTTCTATAACTTAATTTTTTTGTTTATTAAACGTATCGTAAGAAAAAAAAACACTATATCATTTTTTTTTTTTTTTGGTAAATTTATAGAAGTGCACCTTTCGTATTTCGACCCCTAAAAAAAAAAGTTTCTACTTTTTTTGGCAAATTACATGTAAACAGCCTAAAAAAATATCTGCTAAGAAAAAAATTTATGAAAATTGTTATTATTTTATAATTTAGGAGGGGGGTATTTTCCTATATAAGTTATAAGTAAAGTGTGCACGCATTTCTGGTCCACCGAATCTCAACTCTCGTATGAATAATCCGATATTTCATATTATAATAATTTAAAAAAAAAATCACCTCTAACAATTAATATAAAAATTTTACGTTTTACTTATTTACATGAAGTTTATTAAAACAACTGTTACTTATACAGAATTTGAACTTTCTTAAAATCGTTTTAAACGATCACTATTGACAAAATAGTCAATAGAATTTGAATTCTTACAATGAAAAAAATCACTAACTACTCATTTCATTGATAAATTTTCACTTCAGACATTACTGTTGCCTACTTTCAGAAACTTTTCATTCATACAATAAGATAAATCGATGACTTTACATTCAGTCTAGCACTTCTGGTTGACTCGGTGGAATGAATGGAACTCTTCAATTATTAAGTCCAAGTGACGTTTGAAATGCAGAACTACCCTTACTTATTACAATAAAATATCAGAATTTGTTAAAGTTTTTGTATTGTTTTTTTTCTTATTTTTTAGAGTTTAAAGTTTTATTTTTATTTTATTTTTTAAAATGAAAAATCCGTGTAAACTGATTAAATGTTCCCCCACCCACCCCCACCTAAATACATTTGACTGACAAGTGTTCATCCCCCCCCCCCAAAAAAAAACACAACAAATTAAAATATATTTATTGCTAATATTATTTGTTTATTAAACGTATCGTAAAAAAAAAATATATATATATGAGTTTATTATGCATTCTGTCCTCGTGGGGAGACAAGTAAATACTGATACAAAAACATGTTTGTTTAGTTTCGCAACGTGAAACGCAATATATTTTAATAAATAAACTAAATGTATACATTTTAAAACATAACCGTACATTAGGCATAATCAACAATTAAGATCGCTAATTTTATTTACAAATATTTCTATAACTTAATTTTTTTGTTTATTAAACGTATCGTAAGAAAAAAAAACACTATATCATTTTTTTTTTTTTTTTGGTAAATTTATAGAAGTGCACCTTTCGTATTTCGACCCCTAAAAAAAAAAGTTTCTACTTTTTTTGGCAAATTACATGTAAACAGCCTAAAAAAATATCTGCTAAGAAAAAAATTTATGAAAATTGTTATTATTTTATAATTTAGGAGGGGGGTATTTTCCTATATAAGTTATACGTAAAGTGTGCACGCATTTCTGGTCCACCGAATCTCAACTCTCGTATGAATAATCCGATATTTCATATTATAATAATTTTTAAAAAAAATCACCTAACAATTAATATAATAATTTTACGTTTTACTTATTTACATGAAGTTAAAACAACTGTTACTTATACAGAATTTGAACTTTCTTAAAATCGTTTTAAACGATCACTATTGACAAAATAGTCAATAGAATTTGAATTCTTACAATGAAAAAAATCACTAACTACTCATTTCATTGATAAATTTTCACTTCAGACATTACTGTTGCCTACTTTCAGAAACTTTTCATTCATACAATAAGATAAATCGATGACTTTACATTCAGTCTGGCACTTCCGGTTGACTCGGTGGAATGAATGGAACTCTTCAATTATTAAGTCCAAGTGACGTTTGAAATGCAGAACTACCCTTACTTATTACAATAAAATATCAGAATTTGTTAAAGTTTTTGTATTGTTTTTTTTCTTATTTTTTAGAGTTTAAAGTTTTATTTTTATTTTATTTTTTAAAATGAAAAATCCGTGTAAACTGATTAAATGTTCCCCCACCCACCCCCACCTAAATATATAAGAGACAGCGACTACATAATAACGTGCCACCCATTATAAATAATATTACAATATTTTTATAAATAATATTACAATATTTTTAAGTATAAAAACTCATCCGACATAATCACATATGCATTCGTAAACGTCGATAATTAAATATGATACACTTCTTTTAAAGGCATTAGAACTTTACACGATAAAAAAACAATTGACAAATTCGGATATTTTCCATTATAATAAATTAAAAAAAAAAAAAATTAAACTCACAAAAAAAAAATAAAAAAACAATTGCTGAAATTTTTTAATAAACACTTACGACAATTAAGAGAAATTCAGACTAACACAGGACTCACTGCTTCAGTTATTTTTTTTGTGTGTGTGTAATCATTATGAACAATTTCTTTTTAATACATGACTTTAGTTTGATGTATGATTAGTAAAAAAAAAAAAAGATCACTGATCATCACAAACGAAGGACTCTATAATAATAACTCTATTGCAATAATAACTACGTCATAGCTCTCATGTTTTTAATTACCTATTCCTCAAAATCATAAAAGAAAGAACATTCTTTGGGGTGGATTCTTGATGATAGCAAGTCACTAATAAGAACTTAACACAAACATTTCAGTACTTTCATATTTTGAGTTTTAAAAAGTGATTATTAATGATGTACATTTTTAGCCACATCATTTTGATTACTGTACTCATTCAATTGAATAATATATTTTCTAATTTCATCTTCCATTTCAGACAATTTGGTTGTTTTTCCCAATTACATCTTTCATTTAAGTGAATTTGCCTACTTAGTTTCATTAACCACACAATCAACCTGGAGATTTCGATGATGACAATGTAGCTTGAAATTTATTTTTATATTCTTTTATATAAAATAAAATGAAGACTATAGCAAAAATCTTATTACAAATAATCAAAATGAGGACGGTTAAAAAAACGTTTTATTACTAAAACATCACGGTTGAACAATGTGTTTCTGTGATTGATATCATTAAGTGCTGCAGTTCCTTTTTTAAATTTGTGTTTTTATCTTTTGACACAATTACACATTCTCAAAAGACACATTAAAATAAAAATCACCCATTTAAATATAAAATTGTTTTTGTTTTTTTTTCATTATATTCTTGCTTGAAAGTGGTGAACAAACTTAAAATAAATGTGTTTCAATATATTGAGCAATAAATTAATAATTTTTCTTAAATATGTTAAGCACATTTTTTTACTATTGTTTTGTTGTTCATGCCTAGGTTTATAATCTGAAACAAACTCAGGAGCAATACATTATTACTGCACTAGGACACTTTCTAAATGTTGTATTTTGTAGAAAACACTGATCAGTTCCCTAGATGCAACAGATGTGTGCAATAATGCAGTAGGACACTCAAAACATAGTAAATGCTGCATTCGGATGTACTTAATACTCTAGATAGAGCAAGTATGTGTTATAATATAGTGTGACTCTTAGTATGTCTTATGGTGAATCTAACAGTGCACAATATCATAGAGATAGCATGTGTGTAATTTACTAATGGATATATACTAAATCAGTAACTGTTCAATATGTTTGATAGAACAGTGTAACACTTGGTAAGGTGTACCTGCTTAATCTGTCGGTGTTCTTTACCCTAAATACAGCAGCTTTCTGTAAATTCGGTCTATTCTACTTTTAACTAGAATGATCAGTCACCACAATACCACATTTACTCATAACCTTATATTTGCTTTTTGCTTTATTGAACAAGTTGTAAACTTTCATTCTTTTTAGTTTTTACGTACGTTAACCAAACACTTAAACTGGTACCGACTTCAGTTACCAATTAAGGGTTGTAGCATCCATCTGAACAAATACTAAACTTTGAATTATTTACTTGCAGAAAATATGAAAAAATTACATTCAAAACAAGGCTTTCAAAAGTGTTCTAAAGTAATAAAAATGTATATCCTACTATAACTAGAATGTTAGTCACCACAATACCACATTTACTCATAACACAAATTAGACACAAGACAGTCAGAAGTGTGGGAAAGAGTGTCGTCGGTCATCATTGTTCTAACATATGAAAAAAAAAATATATATATATGTTAAATAACCCAGCTAAGACATTTGTTGCTGAGCAAGGTTAGTGGAAGGTTAACATAAAATAGTAAATTCTTTACAGTAAGGTAACATTGGCATTTTCCCTTTAATGTTATCAATAATTAAACACTGCTTTTAATGTTATCCAGTAAAAGAGAATAGCAAATCAGTCAGCATTTTTTTACATTGAAATTTAACAAGATCTAGGCGCTTGATTGTGATAGTGCTCTCTTGGCCTCCTTATTTTAAAAGTGCTCATTATCCTACATAGAACGAGTGTTTAATTAAATAGAGTTCAATATCCTAGATAGAGCAGATGTGTTTATTATACACACCATAGCACAGGATTAAAAAAAAACAAACTGATGTTCGGGGAGCAGTGAAACAGTGAAACAGTCAAAGCTGGAGGTTTGGGAAAAGATTCAGAGCTTGCAGTATATGAAAGAGTCACCCTGATGTTTAAGGAGTCGGAGCCAGCTCTTCAGGAAGTAGTCAGGTCCTAATTGTTCGGGTAGGAGTCAGAGCCTGATGTTCAGGAAAGAGTCAAGGCCTGGAGTTCAACCCGAATGGTATATTACGGAGTCTGAGTAGAATGTAATAGGAAGGGTCCCCATTGTTAGCACTATTATTTATATTCATATAAAATAATGTCTCGATCGGTGAATTTAAAAGAAAAAATTATTCTTCCCCATTGATACCATTTATTATATTCATATAAAATATTTAATCGGTGATCAACCTAGGTTATTTAATCTAACATACACAAACATGAAAGAAGTAAATAGACACCATTATTATCATTAACAAAGACTGCTGTCAGAGGGGCCTGATCGACCTAGGTTATTTTATCTAACATACACGGACATGAAGAAGTAAATAAACAAACACCCTTATTAACAATACTAATGAAGACAAATATGGTACTTTTAATAGAAATGTTACATTTTTACTCCAGGGAATGGAGAGGTAGTGCAGAGTTTTGGGGAGGCCGGAGATAGTGTAGCCAGGGTGAATTGGCAACCATGTACGTGACATCTTTTACTCCTGGCAACTGTGGAAGGAGGCGACTGGAGAAGTGATCGCCGTGCAACGCCAATAGGTACGTATATAGTATGCGCACCGGGGCTGTAATAGGTACGTAAGAATCTAAAACAAACGAATAAACAAAACAAAATTGACAACTGAAATGTGTAGAACACAATAAAAATACCAATATTCATTGTCATCATGTTCTTTTTCAGTAAGTCACCAATTTCAAACTCCTCAAGAGTTTTCAGAATTCTAAATTCATTTTAACTCCCAACATGACCTAAAGTCTAAATAGGTAAGAATCTAAAATCAACAGATAAACAAAAAAAAATTGACAACTGAAATGTGTAGAACACAATAAAAATTCCAATATTCATTGTCATCATGTTTTTTTTCAGTAAGTCACCAATTTCAAACTCCTCAAGAGTTTTCAGAATTCTAAATTCATTTTAACTACATTTTGTTTATACAAATTACCAATTCTAAAATGACAACTCTCCCAGAGTTTAGAATAATTAAATAATGAATGATGCCCCCCCCCTGAGTTGAGAATAATTAGAAAATGAATGACACATCCACCAGAGTTGAGAATGACTTAAAAATGAATGACACCTCTCCAGAGTTGAGAATAACTTAAAAATGAATGACAGTTGTGAATTGACTAAAAGAACATGGTTTTGGTTGTTTAACATCCAAACATGCTTCCCAAAATCCAACCTCTGGTCCCCGTTCTGGGAGGTGGTAACAGGGTAAAACAGTGTAAATGCTTAGGAGGTTATGGATGTAACTTTACACCAGTTATTATAGCCCGTTTCACTCTGTATAACCCTGGCTAACAAGGCTCTGGTAATGTATTCTTCAACTATTTTGTTTCAAACAAGTATTTTTATTTGCTTGCTATTTAATCTATTAGTCTGTCGATGTTACATTCAATAAACAGCATGTGTATTATTCTATTAACTATGCAACACCATATAAATACTGCTACATGATATAAACCAAACCATGCACACAGATGAAGCAAGGGAGACAGTCGGACAGATAGGGGAAAACAGTCATTATCAGAGAAAATATTTTTGTTTACTTTTTTGGTGCACATTCTTTTTTTTATAATTATTTTCACTTTCTAAGTAAATGTTTGAAAACTATTAGCACTGAAACTTAGTGAAAACAATGGCACTTTGGTGAGAAGTGAAATGACTGTATAGTCCCATTGAGACTCCCTCGTGAATATAGTAAAGCACCTCACCCAACAGGCAATAGTAAATACATCTCCTATTAGAAAGTTACACAAAGGAAAACGTCAACACAAATTTACACTAGAGTATTGATTTACTCCTCTCCAGGAGTTAGGCACAAGGCCAGTTTTTATCTTACTCCCACAAGTCGGGTTGGGAAAATGGGGTTTAAAAATTGCCTGGGCAGCCCCGTCGGCATTCCCCGGTAGGGGCGCCTCAGGCAGTAAGCAATAAACTTACTCCTCCCCAAAGAGGGGAGGCAAAGCCTGGGAAGGTGGACCTACTAGAACTGCACAGGACAGACCCATAGACCGGCGTAAATCAAGCCCCGAAGGCCAAGACGATACCAGTTTATGGGGTGCAGTATCCATCGGAACAGATACTACACTTTGATCTTAGCCAAAAGGCGTTATTTAACCCCCACCCACAATAGGAATATGTGACAGAAGGACTGAAAGTGGGATTTGAAAAGCCAGCGCTCGAGAAGGTGAGCACTCTGGCCATTAAAAATTGCCTGGGCAGCCCCGTCGGCATTCCCCGGTAGGGGCGCCTCAGGCAGTAAGCAATTAACTTACTCCTCCCCAAAGAGGGGAGGTAAAACCTGGGAGGGTGGACCTCCTAGAACTGCACAGGACAGATCAGACCCACAGACCGGCGGAAACCAAGCCCCAGAAGGCCAAGACAATACCGATCTATGACGTGCAGTATCCATCGGAACAGATACTACACTTTGATCTTAGCCAAAAGGCGTTATTTAACCCCCACCCACAATAGGAATATGTGACACAAGGTCGGAAAGTGGGATTTGAAAAGCCAGCGCTCGAGAAGGTGAGCACTCTGGCCATTAAAAATTGCCTGGGCAGCCCTGTCGGCATTCCCCGGCAGGGGCGCCTCAGGCAGCAAGCAATTAACTTACTCCTCCCTAAAGAGGGGAGGTAAAGCCTGGGAGGGTGGACCTCCTAGAACTGCACAGGACAGATCAGACCCACAGACCGGCGGAAACCAAGCCCCGAAGGCCAAAACAACACCGATCCATGAAGTGCAGCACCCATCGGAACAGATATTACACTTTGATCTTAGCAAAATGGCCAAGCTATTTTACTACTAAACAATATCTTAGTTCTGTTTCAGTTTGGAATTGCTTAACAGCCTGAGACCCCCCAGTACCAGAAAATCTCAATTGAAGCAGCCTTTTTCAATAGAGTACAGCATTTGTTCTTTGTAATTATATATCTTTTACTACAAAACTATCTATTTTTAAACAAACTGCATTTTATCCTTTTCTATTCACAATTCAGAACACCTTTGAAATAGATTCCTTTATGTTCTATATATTTGATGCTTTCTTTCCTTCAGATTTGATTATCAGAGTCCGGCTTTACCACAATTTGAATTAAGAGAAATTCAGACTACCCATTATCTTATGCATGGATTAATAGACACCATTTATTCTTATAAACACAGGACTCACTGCTTCAGTTATTTTTTGTGTTTGTGTGTAATCGTTATGAACAATTTCTTTTTAATACATGACTTTAGTTTGATGTATGATTAGTAAAAAAAAAATTAAAAAAAAAGATCAGTGATCATCACAAACGAAGGACTCTGTTCTTGCAATAATAACTACGTCATAGCTCTCATGTTTTTAATTATCTATTCCTCAAAATCATAAAAGAAAGAACATTCTTTGGGGTGGATTCTTGATGATAGCAAGTCACTAATAAGAACTTAACACAAACATTTCAGTACTTTCATATTTTGAGTTTTAAAAAGTGATTATTAATGATGTACATTTTTAGCCACATCATTTTGATTACTGTACTCATTCAATTGAATAGTATATTTTCTAATTTCATCTTCCATTTCAGACAATTTGGTTGTTTTTCCCAATTACATATTTCATTTAAGTGAATTTGCCTACTTAGTTTCATTAACCACACAATCAACCTGGAGATTTCGATGATGACAATGTAGCTTGAAATTTATTTTTATATTCTTTTATATAAAATGAAGACTATAGCAAAAATCTTATTACAAATAATCAAAATGAGGACGGTTAAAAAAACGTTTTATTACTAAAACATCACGGTTGAACAATGTGTTTCTGTGATTGATATCATTAAGTGCTGCAGTTCCTTTTTTAAATTTGTGTTTTTATCTTTTGACACAATTACACATTCTCAAAAGACACATTAAAATAAAAATCACCCATTTAAATATAAAATTGTTTTTGTTTTTTTCATTATATTCTTGCTTGAAAGTGGTGAACAAACTTAAAATAAATGTGTTTCAATATATTGAGCAATAAACTAATCATTTTTCATAAATATGTTAAGCACATTTTTTTACTATTGTTTTGTTGTTCATGCCTAGGTTTATAATCTGAAACAAACTCAGGAGCAATACATTATTACTGCACTAGGACACTTTCTAAATGTTGTATTTTGTAGAAAACACTGATCAGTTCCCTAGATGCAACAGATGTGTGCAATAATGCAGTAGGACACTCAAAACATAGTAAATGCTGCATTCGGATGTACTTAATACTCTAGATAGAGCAAGTATGTGTTATAATATAGTGTGACTCTTAGTATGTCTTATGGTGAATCTAACAGTGCACAATATCATAGAGATAGCATGTGTGTAATTTACTAATGGATATATACTAAATCAGTAACTGTTCAATATGTTAGATAGAACAGTGTAACACTTGGTAAGGTGTACCTGCTTAATCTGTCGGTGTTCTTTACCCTAAATACAGCAGCTTTCTGTAAATTCGGTCTATTCTACTTTTAACTAGAATGATCAGTCACCACAATACCACATTTACTCATAACCTTATATTTGCTTTTTGCTTTATTGAACAAGTTGTAAACTTTCATTCTTTTTAGTTTTTATGGACGTTAACCAAACACTTAGACTGGTACCGACTTCAGTTACCAATTAAGGGTTGTAGCATCCATCTGAACAAATACTAAACTTTGAATTATTTACTTGCAGAAAATATGAAAAAATTACATTCAAAACAAGGCTTTCAAAAGTGTTCTAAAGTAATAAAAATGTATATCCTACTATAACTAGAATGTTAGTCACCACAATACCACATTTACTCATAACACAAATTAGACACAAGACCATCAGAAGTGTGGGAAAGAGTGTCGTCGGTCATCATTGTTCTAACATATGAAAAAAAATTAATATTTCTATGTTTCCCCAGCTAAGACATTTTTTGCTGAGCAAGGTTAGTGGAAGGTTAACATAAAATAGTAAATTCTTTACAGTAAGGTAACATTGGCATTTTCCCTTTAATGTTATCAATAATTAAACACTGCTTTTAATGTTATCCAGTAAAAGAGAATAGCAAATCAGTCATCATTTTTTTACATTGAAATTTAACAAGTTCTAGGCGCTTGATTGTGATAGTGCTCTCTTGACCTCCTTATTTTACAAGTGCTCATTATCCTACATAGAACGAGTGTTTAATTAAATAGAGTTCAATATCCTAGATAGAGCAGATGTGTTTATTATACACACCATAGCACAGGATTAAAAAAAAACAAACTGATGTTCGGGGAGCAGTGAAACAGTGAAACAGTCAAAGCTGGAGGTTCGGGAAAAGATTCAGAGCTTGCAGTATATGAAAGAGTCACCCTGATGTTTAAGGAGTCGGAGCCAGCTCTTCAGGAAGTAGTCAGGTCCTAATTGTTCGGGTAGGAGTCAGAGCCTGATGTTCAGGAAAGAGTCAAGGCCTGGAGTTCAACCCGAATGGTATATTACGGAGTCTGAGTAGAATGTAATAGGAAGGGTCCCCATTGTTAGCACTATTATTTATATTCATATAAAATAATGTCTCGATCGGTGAATTTAAAAGAAAAAATTATTCTTCCCCATTGATACCATTTATTATATTCATATAAAATATTTAATCGGTGATCAACCTAGGTTATTTAATCTAACATACACAAACATGAAAGAAGTAAATAGACACCATTATTATCATTAACAAAGACTGCTGTCAGAGGGGCCTGATCAACCTAGGTTATTTTATCTAACATACACGGACATGAAGAAGTAAATAAACAAACACCCTTATTAACAATACTAATGAAGACAAATATGGTACTTTTAATAGAAATGTTACATTTTTACTCCAGGGAATGGAGAGGTAGTGCAGAGTTTTGGGGAGGCCTGAAAATAGTGTAGCCAGGGTGAATTGGCAACCATGTACGTGACATCTTTTACTCCTGGCAACTGTGGAAGGAGGGCGACTGGAGAAGTGATCCCCGTGCAACGCCAATAGGTACGTATATAGTATGCGCACCGAGTCTGTAATAGGTACGTAAGAATCTAAAACAAACAGATAAACAAAACAAAATTGACAACTGAAATGTGTAGAACACAATAAAAATTCCAATATTAATTGTCATCATGTTCTTTTCCAGTAAGTCACCAATTTCAAACTCCTCAAGAGTTTTCAGAATTCTAAACTCATTTTAACTACATTTTGTTTATACAAATTACCAATTCTAAAATGACAACTCTCCCAGAGTTTAGAATAATTAAATAATGAATGATGCCCCCCCCCTGAGTTGAGAATAATTAGAAAATGAATGACACATCCACCAGAGTTGAGAATGACTTAAAAATGAATGACACCTCTCCAGAGTTGAGAATAACTTAAAAATGAATGACAGTTGAGAATTGACTAAAAGAACATGGTTTTGGTTGTTTAACATCCAAACATGCCTCCCAAAATCCAACCTCTGGTCCCCGTTCTGGGAGGTGGTAACAGGGTAAAACAGTGTAAATGCTTAGGAGGTTATGGATGTAACTTTACACCAGTTATTATAGCCCGTTTCACTCTGTATAACCCTGGCTAACAAGGCTCTGGTAATGTATTCTTCAACTATTTTGTTTCAAACAAGTATTTTTATTTGCTTGCTATTTAATCTATTAGTCTGTCGATGTTACATTCAATAAACAGCATGTGTATTATTCTATTAACTATGCAACACCATATAAATACTGCTACATGATATAAACCAAACCATGCACACAGATGAAGCAAGGGAGACAGTCAGACAGATAGGGGAAAACAGTCATTATCAGAGAAAATATTTTTGTTTACTTTTTTGGTGCACATTCTTTTTTTTATAATTATTTTCACTTTCTAAGTAAATGTTTGAAAACTATTAGCACTGAAACTTAGTGAAAACAATGGCACTTTGGTGAGAAGTGAAATGACTGTATAGTCCCATTGAGACTCCCTCGTGAATATAGTAAAGCACCTCACCCAACAGGCAATAGTAAATACATCTCCTATTAGAAAGTTACACAAAGGAAAACGTCAACACAAATTTACACTAGAGTATTGATTTACTCCTCTCCAGGAGTTAGGCACAAGGCCAGTTTTTATCTTACTCCCACAAGTCGGGTTGGGAAAATGGGGTTTAAAAATTGCCTGGGCAGCCCCGTCGGCATTCCCCGGTAGGGGCGCCTCAGGCAGTAAGCAATAAACTTACTCCTCCCCAAAGAGGGGAGGCAAAGCCTGGGAAGGTGGACCTACTAGAACTGCACAGGACAGACCCATAGACCGGCGTAAATCAAGCCCCGAAGGCCAAGACGATACCAGTTTATGGGGTGCAGTATCAATCGGAACAGATACTACACTTTAATCTTAGCCAAAAGGCGTTATTTAACCCCCACCCACAATAGGAATATGTGACAGAAGGACTGAAAGTGGGATTTGAAAAGCCAGCGCTCGAGAAGGTGAGCACTCTGGCCATTAAAAATTGCTTGGGCAGCCCTGTCGGCATTCCCCGGTAGGGGCGCCTCAGGCAGTAAGCAATTAACTTACTCCTTCCCAAAGAGGGGAGGTAAAACCTGGGAGGGTGGACCTCCTAGAACTGCACAGGACAGATCAGACCCACAGACCGGCGGAAACCAAGCCCCAGAAGGCCAAGACAATACCGATCTATGAAGTGCAGTATCCATCGGAACAGATACTACACTTTGATCTTAGCCAAAAGGCGTTATTTAACCCCCACCCACAATAGGAATATGTGACACAAGGACTGACAGTGGGATTTGAAAAGCCAGCGCTCGAGAAGGTGAGCACTCTGGCCATTAAAAATTGCCTGGGCAACCCTGTCGACATTCCCCGGCAGGGGCGTTTCAGGCAGCAAGCAATTAACTTACTCCTCCCCAAAGAGGGGAGGTAAAGCCTGGGAGGGTGGACCTCCTAGAACTGCACAGGACAGATCAGACCCACAGACCGGCGGAAACCAAGCCCCGAAGGCCAAAACAACACCGATCCATGAAGTGCAGCACCCATCAGAACAGATACCACACTTTGATCTTAGCAAAATGGCCAAGCTATTTTACTACTAAACAATATCTTAGGTCTGTTTCAGTTTGGAATTGCTTAACAGCCTGAGACCCCCCAGTACCAGAAAATCTCAATTGAAGCAGCCTTTTTCAATAGAGTACAGCATTTGTTCTTTGTAATTATATATCTTTTACTACAAAACTATCTATTTTTAAACAAACTGCATTTTATCCTTTTCTATTCACAATTCAGAACACCTTTTAAATAGATTCCTTTATGTTCTATATATTTGATGCTTTCTTTCCTTCAGATTTGATTATCAGAGTCCGGCTTTACCACAATTTGAATTAAGAGAAATTCAGACTACCCATTATCTTATGCATGGATTAATAGACACCATTTATTCTTATAAACACAGGACTCACTGCTTCAGTTATTTTTTGTGTTTGTGTGTAATCGTTATGAACAATTTCTTTTTAATACATGACTTTAGTTTGATGTATGATTAGTAAAAAAAAAATTTAAAAAAAAGATCAGTGATCATCACAAACGAAGGACTCTGTTCTTGCAATAATAACTACGTCATAGCTCTCATGTTTTTAATTATCTATTCCTCAAAATCATAAAAGAAAGAACATTCTTTGGGGTGGATTCTTGATGATAGCAAGTCACTAATAAGAACTTAACACAAACATTTCAGTACTTTCATATTTTGAGTTTTAAAAAGTGATTATTAATGATGTACATTTTTAGCCACATCATTTTGATTACTGTACTCATTCAATTGAATAGTATATTTTCTAATTTCATCTTCCATTTCAGACAATTTGGTTGTTTTTCCCAATTACATCTTTCATTTAAGTGAATTTGCCTACTTAGTTTCATTAACCACACAAGCTACATTGTCATCATCGAAATCTCCAGGTTGATTGAAATTTATTTTTATATTCTTTTATATAAAATGAAGACTATAGCAAAAATCTTATTACAAATAATCAAACGGTTAAAAAAACGTTTTATTACTAAAACATCACGGTTGAACAATGTGTTTCTGTGATTGATATCATTAAGTGCTGCAGTTCCTTTTTTAAATTTGTGTTTTTATCTTTTGACACAATTACACATTCTCAAAAGACACATTAAAATAAAAATCACCCATTTAAATATAAAATTGTTTTTGTTTTTTTACAATATATTCTTGCTTGAAAGTGGTGAACAAACTTAAAATAAATGCGTTTCAATATATTGAGCAATAAACTAATCATTTTTCATAAATATGTTAAGCACATTTTTTTACTATTGTTTTGTTGTTCATGCCTAGGTTTATAATCTGAAACAAACTCAGGAGCAATACATTATTACTGCACTAGGACACTTTCTAAATGTTATATTTTGTAGAAAACACTGATCAGTTCCCTAGATGCAACAGATGTGTGCAATAATGCAGTAGGACACTCAAAACATAGTAAATGCTGCATTCGGATGTATTTAATACTCTAGATAGAGCAAGTATGTGTTATAATATAGTGTGACTCTTAGTATGTCTTATGGTGAATCTAACAGTGCACAATATCATAGAGATAGCATGTGTGTAATTTACTAATGGATATATACTAAATCAGTAACTGTTCAATATGTTAGATAGAACAGTGTAAAACTTGGTAAGGTGTACCTGCTTAATCTGTCGGTGTTCTTTACCCTAAATACAGCAGCTTTCTGTAAATTCGGTCTATTCTACTTTTAACTAGAATGATCAGTCACCACAATACCACATTTACTCATAACCGTATATTTGCTTTTTGCTTTATTGAACAAGTTGTAAACTTTCATTCTTTTTAGTTTTTACGGACGTTAACCATCCATCTGAACAAATACTAAACTTTGAATTATTTACTTGCAGAAAATATGAAAAAATTACATTCAAAACAAGGCTTTCAAAAGTGTTCTAAAGTAATAAAAATGTATATCCTACTATAACTAGAATGTTAGTCACCACAATACCACATTTACTCATAACACAAATTAGACACAAGACCATCAGAAGTGTGGGAAAGAGTGTCGTCGGTCATCATTGTTCTAACATATGAAAAAAAATTAATATTTCTATGTTTCTCCAGCTAAGACATTTGTTTAAAAGAAAAAATTATTCTTCCCCATTGATACCATTTATTATATTCATATAAAATATTTAATCGGTGATCAACCTAGGTTATTTAATCTAACATACACAAACATGAAAGAAGTAAATAGACACCATTATTATCATTAACAAAGACTGCTGTCAGAGGGGCCTGATCAACCTAGGTTATTTTATCTAACATACACGGACATGAAGAAGTAAATAAACAAACACCCTTATTAACAATACTAATGAAGACAAATATGGTACTTTTAATAGAAATGTTACATTTTTACTCCAGGGAATGGAGAGGTAGTGCAGAGTTTTGGGGAGGCCTGAAAATAGTGGAAGGTTAACATAAAATAGTAAATTCTTTACAGTAAGGTAACATTGGCATTTTCCCTTTAATGTTATAATTAAACACTGCTTTTAATGTTATCCAGTAAAAGAGAATAGCAAATCAGTCATCATTTTTTTACATTGAAATTTAACAAGTTCTAGGCGCTTGATTGTGATAGTGCTCTCTTGGCCTCCTTATTTTAAAAGTGCTCATTATCCTACATAGAACGAGTGTTTAATTAAATAGAGTTCAATATCCTAGATAGAGCAGATGTGTTTATTATACACACCATAGCACAGGATTAAAAAAAACAAACTGATGTTCGGGGAGCAGTGAAACAGTGAAACAGTCAAAGCTGGAAGTTCGGGAAAAGATTCAGAGCTTGCAGTATATGAAAGAGTCACCCTGATGTTTAAGGAGTCGGAGCCAGCTCTTCAGGAAGTAGTCAGGTCCTAATTGTTCGGGTAGGAGTCAGAGCCTGATGTTCAGGAAAGAGTCAAGGCCTGGAGTTCAACCCGAATGGTATATTACGGAGTCTGAGTAGAATGTAATAGGAAGGGTCCCCATTGTTAGCACTATTATTTATATTCATATAAAATAATGTCTCGATCGGTGAATTTAAAAGAAAAAATTATTCTTCCCCATTGATACCATTTATTATATTCATATAAAATATTTAATCGGTGATCAACCTAGGTTATTTAATCTAACATACACAAACATGAAAGAAGTAAATAGACACCATTATTATCATTAACAAAGACTGCTGTCAGAGGGGCCTGATTGACCTAGGTTATTTTATCTAACATACACGGACATGAAGAAGTAAATAAACAAACACCCTTATTAACATTAATAATGAAGACAAATATGGTACTTTTAATAGAAATATTACATTTTTACTCCAGGGAATGGAGAGGTAGTGCAGAGTTTTGGGGAGGCCGGAGATAGTGTAGCCAGGGTGAATTGGCAACCATGTACGTGACATCTTTTACTCCTGGCAACTGTGGAAGGAGGGCGACTGGAGAAGTGATCCCCGTGCAACGCCAATAGGTACGTATATAGTATGCGCACCGGGGCTGTAATAGGTACGTATATAGCATGTGAACAGGGATGGTGATAAGTAAGTACATACCATGCGCACCTGGGCGACAATAGATACGGATTTAGCATTCACACCAGAGTGGCGATAGGTACTTATATATTATGTACCTATATAGAAGGCACAGACAGAGGTGGTACTTTTTATAGAAATATGTCATACTTTTGCCCTGGCCAACGTAAGAGGAATGGTGGAGAAGAAACAGCTTTCGCAAAAGGCAAAATGAGAAAGTAGCTGTGAAATTGGGCGACCAGAGAAGAGAAAAGTAGAAAGATAAAGAGACGGCTATAGAGAAAGGGAGAGAAATAGAAGTTTGAATATAAAGATGTTACACACGCGATTTTTCTTCTATTCTATAACCTGAGCAACGCCGGGTAGCCCTGCTAGTCTCTTATATAAAGGGCAGTTGTCTGTATGTATGTCTGTTTGTATGTGAAGCTTCTCCTCAAAAACTACGCGGCGACATGTCAAAAAGTTGATATCTTTAGCACCGTACATATCCCGGAATCATAATATCTAAAAATCGCGACAAACGATTCACTCGCTGACAGTCAACCGGACCACTTTCCGACAAAAGGTAGCAGTTTTTTCGTATTTTCCACGACATTTTCAACGTTAATATGTACTAAATTCGAAATAATCTAATGTATTTATGTACTAATCCGATAAAAATGCAGAGTCATTGTAAACATCCCATAATCCCTTGCCGGATGTACCCGGTCTTGCCCTAAATTGTGTCCGGTTCTATCAGATCATCCAATAACTTCTGTCCGGATGCATCAATAACAACATAGGAATCCTACGTTAAGAGTGTGTAGTGAAACAAGGGTTGCTCAATCACATCCGCACCTGTCCCATAATCCCTTGCCGGATGTACCCGGTCTTGACCTTAATTATGTCCGGTTATATCAGGTCATCATGACGTCAGAGAGTGGCAGTTTTCCTTTCTGTCATATTTCCCTCTCACACTTTCTTAATTATTAATAGACGCTAATATTCCACCCCCCCTCTCTCCCTGTGGCCGTTCTGTTATCATGATAGGAATTACCTCCTCCTTTCAGGCCAAATTAGGGAGGGGGGTTACGGTATTCGCCAGTGTGAGCATTACCTCCTCCTTTTTTGAGAAGTGTAGGGGTAGGGTACAGTATAGGGATACAGTAGGGGTACTTGTACAGTATAGGGACCCGGGGGGGTACTTGTACAGTAAGGGGCCTGGGGGGGTACTTGTACAGTATAGGAACCCGGGGTGGGTACTTGTACAGTATAGGGACCGGGGGGGGGGGGTACTTGTACAGTATAGGGGCCTGGGGGGGGTACTTGTACAGTATAGGGACCCGGGGGGTACTTGTACAGTATAGGGACCCGGGGGGGTACTTGTACAGTATAGGGACCCGGGGGGGTACTTGTACAGTAAAGGGGCCTGGGGGGTACTTGTACAGTATAGGGACCCGGGGGGGTACTTGTACAGTATAGGGACCCGGGGGGAGGGGTACTTGTACAGTATAGGGACCCGGGGGGGGTACTTGTACAGTATAGGGGCCTGGGGGGGGGTACTTGTACAGTATAGGGACCCGGGGGGGTACTTGTACAGTATAGAGACCCGGGGGGGTACTTGTACAGTATAGGGACCCGGGGGGGTACTTGTACAGTAAAGGGGCCTGGGGGTACTTGTACAGTATAGGGACCCGGGGGGGGTACTTGTACAGTATAGGGACCCGGGGGAGTACTTGTACGGTATAGGGACCCGGGGGGGTACTTGTACAGTATAGGGACCCGGGGGAGTACTTGTACAGTATAGGGACCCGGGGGGGTACTTGTACAGTATAGGGACCCGGGGGGTACTTGTACAGTATAGAGACCCGGGGGGGTACTTGTACAGTATAGGGACCCGGGGGGGTACTTGTACAGTAAAGGGGCCTGGGGGTACTTGTACAGTATAGGGACCCGGGGGGGTACTTGTACAGTATAGAGACCCGGGGGGTACTTGTACAGTATAGGGACCCGGGGGGGTACTTGTACAGTATAGGGGCCTGGGGGGGTACTTGTACAGTATAGGGGCCTGGGGAGGGTACTTGTACAGTATAGAGACCCGGGGGGGTACTTGTACAGTATAGGGACCCGGGGGGGGGTACTTGTACAGTAAAGGAGCCTGGGGAGGGTACTTGTACAGTATAGGGACCCGGGGGAGTACTTGTACAGTATAGGGACCCGGGGGGGGTACTTGTACAGTATAGGGACCCGGGGGGTACTTGTACAGTATAGGGGCCTGGGGGGGGTACTTGTACAGTATAGGGACCTGGGGGGGTACTTGTACAGTATAGGGGCCTGGGGGGGTACTTGTACAGTATAGGGACCCGGGGGGGTACTTGTACAGTAAAGGGGCCCGGGGGGGTACTTGTACAGTAAAGGGGCCTAGGGGTACTTGTACAGTATAGGGACCCGGGGGGGTACTTGTACAGTATAGGGACCCGGGGGGGTACTTGTACAGTATAGGGGCCTGGGGGGGTACTTGTACAGTATAGGGGCCTGGGGAGGGTACTTGTACAGTATAGAGACCCGGGGGGGTACTTGTACAGTAAAGGGGTGGGGGGGGGTACTTGTACAGTAAAGGGGCCTGGGGGGTACTTGTACAGTAAAGGGGCCTGGGGGGTACTTGTACAGTATAGGGACCCGGGGGGGTACTTGTACAGTATAGGGACCAGGGGGGTACTTGTACAGTATAGGGGCCTGGGGGGTACTTGTACAGTATAGGGACCAGGGGGGGGGTACTTGTACAGTATAGGGGCCTGGTGGGGAGGGTTCTTGTACAGTATAGGGACCCAGGGGGTACTTGTACAGTTTCGGGGCCTGGGGGGGTACTTGTACAGTATAGGGGCCTGGGGAGGGTACTTGTACAGTATAGAGACCCGGGGGGTACTTGTACAGTATAGGGACCCGGGGGGGTACTTGTACAGTATAGGGGCCTGGGGGGGTACTTGTACAGTATAGGGGCCTGGGGAGGGTACTTGTACAGTATAGAGACCCGGGGGGGTACTTGTACAGTATAGGGACCCGGGGGGGGGTACTTGTACAGTAAAGGGGCCTGGGGGTACTTGTACAGTATAGGGACCCGGGGGGGTACTTGTACAGTATAGAGACCCGGGGGGTACTTGTACAGTATAGGGACCCGGGGGGGTACTTGTACAGTATAGGGCCTGGGGGGGTACTTGTACAGTATAGGGGCCTGGGGGGGTACTTGTACAGTATAGGGGCCTGGGGAGGGTACTTGTACAGTATAGAGACCCGGGGGGGTACTTGTACAGTATAGGGACCCGGGGGGGGTACTTGTACAGTAAAGGGGCCTAGGGGTACTTGTACAGTATAGGGACCCGGGGGGGGTACTTGTACAGTATAGGGACCGGGGGGGTACTTGTACAGTATAGGGGCCTGGGGGGTACTTATACAGTAAAGGGGCCTGGGGGGGACTGGTACAGTATAGGAACCCGGGGTGGGTACTTGTACAGTATAGGGGCCTGGGGGGGTACTTATACAGTATAGGGACCGGGGGGTACTTGTACAGTATAGGAACCCGTGGTGGGTACTTGTACAGTATAGGAACCCGGGGTGGGTATTTGTACAGTATAGGGACCGGGGGGGTACTTGTACAGTATAGGGACCCGGGGGGGTACTTGTACAGTATAGGGACCCGGGGGGTACTTGTACAGTATAGGGACAGCAATAGGTACGTATTTAGAATTCACACCGGTGCGGCGATAGGTACGTATTTAGAATTCACACCGGGGCGGCGATAGGTATGTATTTAGCATTCGCACCGGGGCGGCAATATGTACGTATTTAGCTTCCACACCAGGGCGGCGATAGGTACTTATTTAGCATTCAGCGGTGGCGATAGGTACTTATATAGCATGTGCACATGGGCGGCAATAAGTACGTATATAGTATGCGCACCGGGGCAGTGATAGGAATGTATTTAGCAGGCGCACTGGGGCGGCGATAGGTACGTATATAGCATGCGCACCAGGGCGGCGAAAGGTACGTATTTAAAATTCACACAGGAGCGGCGATAGGTACGTATATAGCATGTACACATAGGCAGCAATAAGTACGTACATAGCATGCGCTCTGCGGCGGCGATCAGTACATATATAGCACGCGCACCGGGGCGGCGATAGGTACGTATATAGCACGTGTACCGGAACGGCGAAAGGTATGTATTTCGCATTCGCACCGTGGTGGTGATAGGTACATATTTAGCATTCGCACCGGGGCGGCTATAGGTACGTATTTAGCATTCGCACCAAAGCGGCGATAGGTGCATATTTAGCATTCGCACTAAAGCGGCAATATGTACATATTAATTATTCGCACTAGGGCAGCGATAGGTACTTATGTAGCATGCACACCGGGGCGCAATAGGTATGTATTTAGCATTCACACCGGGGCAATGCTAGGTACTATTTAGCATTCGCACCGGGGTGGCGATAGGTACTTAAATAGTATCTGCACTGGGGCGGCGATAGGTACGTATATAGTATGTGTACTGGGGCGGCGATAGGTACGTATATAGTATGCGCACCGGGGTGATGATAGATACGTATATAGTATGAACACCGGGGCAGAGATAAGTACCTATATAGAAGGCGCAGATAGAGGTGTTACTTTTTATAGAAATAAGTCATACTATTGCCCTGGGCAACGTAGGAGAAATGGTGGGGAAGAAACAGCTTTCGCAAAAGGCAAAATTAGAAAGTAGCAGTGAAATGGGGCGACCAGGGAAGAGAAAAGTAGAAAGAAAAAGAGACGGCTATAAAGAGAGGGGGGACATAGAAGTTTGAATATAAAGATGTTACACACGCGATTTCTCTTCAATTATATGTTTTTATGACCCCGAGCAACGCCGGGTAGCCCCGCTAGTAAAAAATAAAAGGGTAGTTCAAATTTCCCCAAAGAGATATCATGTTTTGACAAACTATTTCTGCCAGCAGAAGTAAGGTTTACGTACAGCAATACACCCACATTCCAAATTTTTCACATTTTAACATTCTCTGTATTTACTTACTTGCACGACAGGAAGATGTAAAACCAGACTAGTACAGGGGCGGGATCCTGCGAAAGAACCAGTATGGCCTCTAGAAGAATTGCAGCCCCGTCGAATTACTCGGTAGTGGCGCTTGTCGAAATAACCAATCTTGATCGTACTGAATGTCGAGAACGTATACTCAACTGATATTTAGGCGCTCCAATCGTAAGCCAACTTTTGCAGACTAAATCATTATGTAATCCGCTGTATTTACTTCTTACCCACAACAGGAAGATGTGGCACAAGGCTGTATGGTTTGACGTTACGAGCGCCCCAACGGAAAAGCAAGTCTGGCCCCTAACAATAGCCTGGGAAGCCCCGTCGGCATACCCTGATAGGGGGCCTGAGGCTATTGTCAATACACTTCCCAAAGAGGAGTGAAACACCTGGGATTGATAGACATATTAAAACTACCCAAGGTATAATACCTCAGTCTGACAAATAAAGGTCACCGAAATGAACAGTCTCTTTTGGACTGATGGTCTAGAACGGATTCTCGACTGGTATTTAAATGCTGCAATCATAAGTCAACTGGTGCAGACTGGCAGGCCTCTAAACATCGGGGGGGGGCGGGCAGTCCTGTCGGCATTCCCCCTTAAAGTGCGTCAGGTAATTTACAATAAACTACCACCTTCCCCAAAAGTGAAGGCTATGCTTAAGAGGGTGGGCGTCCTAGAACTACCCAATACATAATACCTGAATCCGACAGATAAAAAAAACCGAAATGGCCAGTTTCTTTCGAACTAATTGTCGATAACGGATTCTCAATTGGCATTTAGATGCTGCAATCATCGGCCAACTTTCTTACAGCAGATAGATGTAGCACAAGGCCGAAAGATGGGGGTAAAGCCAGCGCCCCAAGAAAAGAGTCAGGCTGGTCTATAAAAATAGCGTGGCCAACCCCGTCGGCATTCTTCGATAGAGGCGCCTTAAGCAATTGGCAATAAACTAACCCCTTTCCCAAATAGAGAAGGCAAGGCCTGGGATAGTGGACTTCCTAGGACTACTAAATACATACTAGTTTAATCCAACAGATAAAGGCCAGCGAAATGGTCAGTCTCTATCGTACTGATTGTGGGGATCGTATTCTCGATTGGTATTTAGGCGGTCCAATCATCCGCCAACTTTAGCAGACTAAATCATTTTTGAATCCGCTCTATGAAGCACCTTACACCGCCCTGTTTTATAGTTACTTGCACAGCATTTGTTTTGAACAAAACGCTGGCCAATAGCAGAATTCAACGCCGCACAGGAAGAGTGACGAAAATGATCTCGCTCTTCCTTGTCTAATCTTAGATAGAACGTGCTGTTTTTTGTGAGTCTGCAAATGCAAGGACTTACGCCTACTATAATCAGCATCACACTGGTATTTAAAACGGTGAACTACATTACTCTTATGATTAATGCGTTGGAAAATATAGTAGAAACAATTCATAATGCTTGAGAACATCTGCTTATCAAGTAGTTCACTATTTCCCTATCAAGGGTAATTCTAATTAAATGTAGCATTTAAAGAACTAACAATTCACGTTGAATTGATGCGTTGTTGGCGCATCAGTTACCTTTTTCGGGGGAGTATTCCAAGGTCCAAGGTCCAAGTGATTTAAAAGGCGGTCTCACTCCGGTTACAATCGGAATCTGCGTTAAAACATCACCTTGTCGTGTCCAAGTAGACCTTTCTCTGGTGCAGGAGTGAATAATAGATCCTTAGGTATATCGTAATGACCATTGAGGTAATTAGAGGCTAAATTTAGATCACCACGTAATCGTCAACGCTCAAGGAAAAAAGTTAAGTTTGGAGGGTCGGCTTTCATAGGGTAGATCCCATAGACCTTGCACCACTCAAGTAGCCACTCTTTCAACGTTTTCTAGATGCTGGATATTACTTATCAGATATAGAGAAAGGCCTATACACCATATTCTGACAGTTTTCTTACGATAGAGACATAAATTGGTAGAAAAAATGTCAGGAGTGAGTTTGCAGAAAGAACTTCTAATGTTAAGGTGGCCTAAAAAACGAACCGACCATGATAATTTCTCTCGTTCGCCTCTTTGAGTAAATCCAGGTCACCACCGAAAGTAAGAGCTGAGTCAAAGGGCGATCCCACTGCAATATTGCAGCATTTATCGACATCCAGGTAAGAGTCGTTTTCAATTGACCATTGAAGGCAGGACTTGAGATTCTTAATTTCAATTATACGAGGTACTAATGTGACGTCCACCATGTTTTCAGCAATCTATTCATATAATGTAGAAAGGGAATACGACCTAACGCGGAGCTTTGAAGAAAACTATTGCAAGCATCAATTTCAGATGATCGACTGACATTTTTCTGAACTTTGTCTGTCCGCCCACCAAGAAAGGATATTATCCATTTTTAACCGATTCATGAAAACAATGAAGTTATAAATGGACTTACTCAAACAAACCATCTTGGCAGATATTGGTTTCAGTTAAGGCGCATATTTTCTTTTTGTTAATACACTTTTGTTAATTTTACCACCGTGTTTGTCTTGATTAGTACCGGCTTGCAAAGCCACAACAAAATCCAACCTCTGTTGTAGTGGATTACGTCATAAAACGATGACGACATCCAGTCTGCATGGTTACAGAGGAACAGAAAAGCAAGTTCCAGAGTGGTTTACTGTTATATAGACATCTATAATATTTATATACTTTAATTCTCTATTTCTGTCTATCAATCTGCCTCTAACGTTTACTAACGTATGTGCTTATACGTGTGTCTCCGTATAACGTTTCTTTCTCCGCATGAATGCCTGTGTGTATTTTCATTTGCGTTTATGTTTTATGACTGAAATATATAACTGTCTGATCTACATTTTATAATACGCATATATAGAGGCTTAGGTGTGTAATTATTTTTCTTTGTACCTGGTGAATTGGTAACAGGAATATTAAACCATTTGCTGCTTTTAAATATTGGGGAAAAAGTTGTTTGATTCCATTCAAAGAAAACGAAATTGTGCGTCTTTTTTTATCAATGCCCTTCCTAAATAAATCAAATCTATAAAAGAACTTAAAGCAAAAACGGCCGACAGTGTATTGATTTAAAACTTTAGGGGAAACCGTACATTTCAGTGAATGCAAAACGACTAGCTGCACCTTGCTAGCCAGACAGGCATTATTCTCCTTTTTCTGATCGATTATACACATTTTCAGGACGGATCACCTCATCGAAACCAACTAACACGTTTTATAACACTCAAACCCGAGTGTCGTTTTCTAATTACAAGGTAATTGCTTAATCTTTAGAAAATGACCTCGAGTGTCCAGTAGGATAGAGAATACAAATTGATGGTAACATTCAATGCTATAAAGCTCTTTTCGTTTGCAATTATAAAAAAAAACTTTTCCAAATACAGATTGCAATGGCTGATAGCACCCTTCCCGAGGTCATTGCATTTAAATTGATCCATCTAAGATTCACAGGCAAGATGGTTTGAAATAAGTACATTGAAGATACTGCCAAGTATGTTGCAAAGAACGTGAGATTCCTCTACCCGGCTACACAGCTACTCACACTTCCCAGTAGCATATATCTCTATGAAACCATTATTTCCCTATATGGAGTATTGTTGCCACATATGTGCTTGTTCGTAAACCACTAGTCTCCCCTCCTTTGACAGGGTACAAAAACCGAGTCCCTAACCTTATAGTACACACATTGTCTATCTATTCCTTTGCGTGGACTTTGGTTCGTCCCTTTAATTTTTATTTTCTTAAATTAGGTATGGTGTATTCTGTTAGCTGAAATAAGAAGAATGCCCACCGGATCCAATATGCTCAGTATTGGAGGAGTCACTCATGATAATGACGCTCAAATCTTTCTACTGAGTCATACAGTGGTTATATTTGTTTGGTGCCATGTATTTATGGTTTACTTGGTGTATGCAGGAAATCCAGGCAATTATATATATTAGCTGAAAACTTTTTTATCCAGTTAAACAGGTTGCACGTGTTAGATATTTACAATAATTAATATATTTGTCCTAATGGATCATAACTCAGAAACCAGGAACCCGGCACTATATACACATATAGAACATAATTTTGAAGGCATGACATGGATTTGCCTAACACCCTTTGGAAAACCACGTGGGATCAGTTTATATATAACAAGGCAGTTCTAGAGAAAAGATTGTATCGTGTTCTCCGCGATCCATTTAAAACGCATCTATATCTGACGGTCACTTGCTAATGTACGATGCTTATGCTAAGTGTAACATTGAATGCGATCACATGATCTTGAGAGAACTCGAACATGAGACAGTGGAATGCCCTGCAATAATCCTGCGTCAAATGGTATTATATTGTAAGTGACACAATAGATGCCCAATGGATGTGAAATACGCTGATTACAGAGTCGCTCTCGTTATCCATTACAACCCCCAATCCTACAAATGTCGATTCATTAGTATTACTAGTTAAGATATGATCACTCCGGTCGCATATTTTTGCTAGTTGTTTTAGTTAATTGCTCAGTAAAATGTGTTTGTTTGATCTTACACAAAAATTGGAAAATCATCTTATCCTTTATTTAAAAAAATAAAACACGGAATAACAAAAACATAGTTTCTAAACAAAAATTTCCCTTTACGGCGTAAAATGTAAAACAAAAAATCATAAACTCACTTAAGGTCGTAAAAAGATAATGCTATGTGTAGTTTTTCAAATCGAACAATTAAAAAAATGAAATACAGTGAACACGATTCTAACGTAAGTTATTTAATTGCTAAGTATGATGTGTTTATTTTGTTTTGTTTTTATAAATAGAAAATAAACCCAACCTTTATTTTAATAAATAATACGGAATAAAACAAGCATAGTTTTAACATATTTTTAATCAATTATTTTTAAATTAAACACTAATACTGTAATATTTACACCAACTATCAACAGTAAAACTATCCGTACTATTATTACTAAATCAACAACTATTGCCACAATAAACAACTCTTCATATTGCTATAATATCAACGAAAACAACTACCAGCTACCTGTTGACTATCTGTACTGATATTACTACTACCGACTACTACTATAACTACTTGATTCAATTAATTTGTGATATAAACCATAATTTCTTATACATTTTAAAAAACACAGCTCAAAATTGATTTAATTACGTAACTAAATTCTATAGATAAAAAAACAATGTTTGCAATTAATTCTAGTATCAACAATACAACTATTTGCACTATTATTCCTACATGAACAAGCACCACTACCTCGATAATCGATTATCCGTACTGCTATAATAATAACAACTACTACCAGCAACGTGGTGACTATTTATACTAATATTACTACTACCATCATTGCCGCGACTACTACTACTACTACTTGATTCAATAAATGTGTGATTTAAAACATACTTTCTAATAATTAAAAAACACGAAAACGTTTTAATGAAAAAAATCAAAGTAAATAAATCATTTTTGAGCGACACGTACTAGAAATCTCAGAGAATGTGTTTTTTACATGTTATTCATCTAATAGCCTGTGTCACTCTCTCTCTCTCTATCTCTCTATCACTTGTTTCTCTCTCTCGCTCTCTCGCTTTCTTTCTCTCTTTCTCTTTCGCTCTATCTCTCTCTCTCTCTCTCTCTCTCTGTTTCTCTTGTTCTTGAAATAGAACTATCTGTGCGTTCGAATATAGCCGCCGGCTGTTCCATCATATTCCATTATAATTTAATGTTATTACGTAACTCAATTGTATAGATTAAAAAAAACAATGTTTTGAATTGATTCTATTTATAATTTTTAGTTAGATGATTTTGATCGAGGAAATATTTTAAATATATCTGGAAATCTTTAAAAATCAATTATGAGTGTATATTTGCGAATATTAATTCATTAGAAGCTCTGAAAAAAAAATTATGTAAATTAGAAAGACACATGATGTTTGGGGAAGTTATGGAATAGGTATATATGCATGGGAGCTGATATTAGATATAAAACAGAGCGAGCAAAACTAATGATATAGTTTCGGCTTCAGACAGACACACAGTTAGACAGATATATACATTATCTTTATTGTTAATAAATTATCATTATTAGTAGTAGTTGTATTATTGTTAGTAGTAACAGTATTAGTAGTAGCAGTAATGAGGCAATAGTGATTACTTTTGCAACAATTTATAGTAGGGTCAGCTTCCTTTAGATTCCTTTATGATTTCCCGCTAATCCATCGTGAGTGTTCTTTCACTTCCCCAAAACTGAGTATGAATTCATTGGATAGGATTTATTGTCGATTTTCTATGTCTGCTTTTCCTTTCAGTTTTGTTGTTTGTTAGCTACGCCAGATATTGTTTGCCGCGTGATTTCTCTTTTGCTGTTTCGCTTTCTGGTCGCATACTGACATCGAAAACACTAAACACAAAAAAAGGAACATTAAACACTCCTGACATGCGCACCGGGAAGCTAAATAGGGCTTGCCGCCAAATAAGGGCCAGGAACGTCTGAACTTGTTTTCTGCCTCGGCGCCATTTTGTTTTATGCTTTGCGCTCCGGCGCCTGGATGTTTCTTATCTTTCATTTCTTTTATTTGTGTTTTTACTGTGTGATTCGTTTAGCAAAGCAAGGGGCAGTTTGTATATGGGTTATCTGAATTTGTATGGTTAGGCTTTTGTAGGTTACTTTGTTTTCTTTTACTAATTTTCTTTTCCTCATTCTTGATTCATTTCCTCTGCAGCAGAAATAGTTAGTCCTACAATTTCGAAACACATTAAGAGAGGGAGGCAGACATAAAGGAATAAAATGAAAATATATGTGAAATAAGAGCAATTTCCTTAGTAAGACATGTTATAAAATAATAATAATAATAATAATAATAATAATAATAATAATAATAATAATAATAATAATAATAATAATAATGCCAGTGTTATATTATGACGGGCCCTGTATTTCAAACGGGTAGATTAACTAGTAACAAATAGCTAGTTTGGTTATTCGAAAAATAGGCTTTGTTTCTGGACTCAGAAATGAGTCATAGAAGTGTTTGATCTAGGAGCAGTCATAACAAATCTGGAGAAACCTGACGTGACCTTTTGAGTCAGAGATCAGTCAGTCGTTTTGTCCCCAGATTGCGCGTGGGAACGAGAATCACGTGACCACAGAAAAACAACAACTTAGTTTTTTTAAATGAGTCTGTGCCTGGAAGTGAAAGTGTGCAGATCGCTGCGAAAATGTAGCCGGTAAAAACGGGTAAGGCCCCACTGTGGGGGGGCCAAAAGATATTCCCAGAAGGAAAGAAAACAGCCCGAATGTGAGAAAATCGAAGCCGGAATCCTCCTAACGACAACCGAACCGAGCAGTAAGAAAATGGTGTGTTTAGATTAAATAAAATCGTGTGAAATATTCCCTCAAGAAAACCCGTGTCTCGTTTGTTCCTTTGTCTGAGACGTACTTCTTCCTTTGATCGAGACGATCCAGCGGCGAAGACTAGACGAATCACGGACCAAAAGAACCGAAGAAAGCAAGGTAACCTTTGAGATTCATTTGAGATTTGTTTGAGAACTGTTTTAAAGACGTTAAGATACGTGTAATTCTAAGAGACGTTTAATGAAAAAAGGCTTGGGATGCCGTGAGAGTATTCGTGGTTGAAAAAGGCCTGAGATGCCGTAAACGGCAGTGGTTTTAAAGAGGCCGTAATTGAAAAAGGCCTGAGATGCCGTTAAAAGATTTGTAATTGAAAAAAAGGCTGAG
The DNA here is from genome assembly GCA_963556195.1 of Sepiola atlantica. Taxonomy (NCBI): domain Eukaryota; kingdom Metazoa; phylum Mollusca; class Cephalopoda; order Sepiida; family Sepiolidae; genus Sepiola; species Sepiola atlantica. Next base: position 47,902,176 of record OY744516.1, read on the forward strand.
ATGCCGTAAGTTGATGAGTGAGGTTTTAAGACTGTGGTCCGAATTTATGGAAAAAGAAAGAGAAAAATAAGAACGAATTTTATAGAGTAGAATGATTACTCAAATGATTTAATGTAAATTGTATCATCGGAGGCGCTGGGGGGAGAGATTGAAATCGCCATTGATCCTCTCGTGAACGTTTCGCGTTGTTTTCGTCCGGAGAGGATGAGATCCGAACGGCTGAGGTGGTTTTGAAGAAATGCCTCAGTCCGGAAGGATTTCGCGTGAAGTAATAAAGAAGTTCTCTCTCTTCTCTCCCCCCCCTGTATGCAACATATATATAATTGGTTGCCGTGTCCTGCTATTTCCACAAGAAATAGGTTGAGACGGACCGCGTTGCCACAACAGAAATCTTGGGGTCCAGAGACAAGCGAAGACAGAGAGAGAGAGAGAGAGTGATGTCATCGAACAGTGAGTACCTCGTAATTTTTATGTTGAATAGATAAAGTTTGAAAGGGAAGAAGAAAAAAAAAAGGAACTCTTACGAAGTTAAAGTAATAGAAAAAGAAAAAAAAAAAAAAGGAACGAGACACGAGGGAGACATTGTTAAGATTCACAAAAAAAAGAAAGAAAGAAAAAGGGAGGAAAGAACGCACGCACACACACATTTATTAGATTGCGCAGAAAGAGATTTTGTTAATTGTTAGGATTCACAAAAGGAGAAAAGAAAGAAGAGGAAAGAAAAACGCACGCACACACAATTGTTAGATTAAAATAAAAAAAGAAAGAAAAAAAAAGAAAGACACATTTTGTTAAGAAAAGTACATTCTAGTTAGAAAGAAAAGGACGATTTGCCGTAATTATGTTTTTTTGGTGTTGTGTTTTAAGAATTTGTTGCTAAGATTCACAAAAAAGAAAGAAAAAAAAAGAAAGACACATTTTGTTAAGAAAAGTACATTCTAGTTAGAAAGAAAAGGACGATGTGCCGTAATTATGTTTTTTTTGGTATTGTGTTTTAAGAATTGTTGCTGTAGTTTTTTTTTTCTGGTTTGTGTTGGTGGGAGACGAAGGCGAAGGGCGGTGACGGGCGAAAAAAGAAAGAAAAAGGAGAAACGAGGGAGGTATGCAATTAAAAAGAGAGAGAGAGGGGAGTTGAGATGTTAAAAGAGATTGTTTAAAAAGAATGTGCACGCGAGGACGGGTGTGCGTGTTTAGAAAAAAGAAAGAAAGAATGTATATGCTTCTTAAAAAGAGAGAGAGAGGAAGAAGTGAAATGTAAAAGAGATTGTTTAAAAAAAAAAATGGGCGCACGAGGTCAGAATATGCTTGTTAGAAAGGAAGAGAGAGAGAGAGAGAGAGAGAAAGAGGGCGCCCGTGGGCCTTGAAAACTGCTATGAAGGTGGCAGAAAAATGGCGACGACAGCGGCGACGGGTGATCTGGTGCCGTCCGGGCCGGAGCTTGGCGGCATGTCGACCCGCTGTGGTGAATTGTATTGTATTGTGTTGTGGAGATATGTTCTCCATTGGTTCTGTCGGTTTTGGTTTTATTTTTTTGTTGTTGTTGGGTGGAATGAATTTTATTTTGTTTTTTTTTTTGATGTTTTTTGATGTTTTTTGATGTATTTTGATGTATTTGTTACATGGAGGATTCCGGATTTCCAATGCTTGAGTAAATGAGGTTTTACTATTTAGAGGATGGTGGGATTTGAGGATGTAATTGAAGAAAAAAAAAAAACAGTTCTTAAATTGAATGAGTTTGGGTCAGCCGGGCGATTTGAGTTGATTAGGTTCGGGCAGCTGGTGGCAGCTAGAGTGGGTTTGGGTCGGATCGCGGAAACCCTTGGACAGGGTTGATTTTATCGGGAAAAATCCCCGTGTGCAGAGTATGTACAGGCTTGGAAAGTCAATGAGGGATTCCCGGCGTTTGCTCGTATGCTCTCTTTTATAGGGTACCCATGGGTTAGTGGCGAGGCTTTTGGTAAAGCCTGCATACGTTAAAATTGCGAACGGGAGGAATGACGGTGATGGTCATTCTGTGGGACCACGAGAAAAGGACGGTGGTCAGTTATGGAAATTGTTGTTTTGTGACCCAGGTGTGCCCAACTGCGCCGATAGAGTGTGTGAAATTTGTGTAAAATTTAAAGCTTTGAAATTGTGGTCCCAATTTTTTTTGTGGATTTTGGATGTTTGCCGACGAGTGTGCTGCGAAGATACCCCACCCTCTTACCGCATAGATAGGAACACGGGAAGGGAACGCATAGAATTGGTGTCTGCTCAACACCAGTGGGGATGGAGTTAAGTTGGGGTGTGGTGTGACTCGGGTGCGCGCGTCGGGCGGATAGAACCATGGGGATCGATTTAAAAAAAAAAGAGGTACCGGGTGTTAATTGGATTTAATTGTAAGATTATAGGTTGGGCCTAGTTTTTGGTCATTCGGCGTGTTCCGGGAGCAGAGATGATTCGATGTGACATTTCGCTCAATACCGTATCGACTAGATAGATCCATGGGATGGGGTCCTCCACGTTTAATGAACAGGGCTGGGAGCTAGAGACATGGGCGATTGTTCGCGGACGTTTGCGCCGGGGCACTGGGATGTTCGAAGTATATGGTCCAAATTAGACAGTGGTAGGAAAACGGTACCTTTTGTAATTTTGAGAGGCTGACCATTTATGTTTACAGGTTAAGGAAAGGGGTTTCTGTTTTTGTGCCCCCATATCGCGGCAATACGCCCGATCAACAATCGGTCGTGTACCGATGATTAGATGAATATGTGCGTGTGTATTTTAAAAAAAAAAAAATGTTGGTGATGGATTTGGATATTTGTGTAAATTTCTTCCGGGAAGAAATTTTGAAAGATAAGGTGGAGAGGAGTGTTATATTATGACGGGCCCTGTATTTCAAACGGGTAGATTAACTAGTAACAAATAGCTAGTTTGGTTATTCGAAAAATAGGCTTTGTTTCTGGACTCAGAAATGAGTCATAGAAGTGTTTGATCTAGGAGCAGTCATAACAAATCTGGAGAAACCTGACGTGACCTTTTGAGTCAGAGATCAGTCAGTCGTTTTGTCCCCAGATTGCGCGTGGGAACGAGAATCACGTGACCACAGAAAAACAACAACTTAGTTTTTTTAAATGAGTCTGTGCCTGGAAGTGAAAGTGTGCAGATCGCTGCGAAAATGTAGCCGGTAAAAACGGGTAAGGCCCCACTGTGGGGGGGCCAAAAGATATTCCCAGAAGGAAAGAAAACAGCCCGAATGTGAGAAAATCGAAGCCGGAATCCTCCTAACGACAACCGAACCGAGCAGTAAGAAAATGGTGTGTTTAGATTAAATAAAATCGTGTGAAATATTCCCTCAAGAAAACCCGTGTCTCGTTTGTTCCTTTGTCTGAGACGTACTTCTTCCTTTGATCGAGACGATCCAGCGGCGAAGACTAGACGAATCACGGACCAAAAGAACCGAAGAAAGCAAGGTAACCTTTGAGATTCATTTGAGATTTGTTTGAGAACTGTTTTAAAGACGTTAAGATACGTGTAATTCTAAGAGACGTTTAATGAAAAAAGGCTTGGGATGCCGTGAGAGTATTCGTGGTTGAAAAAGGCCTGAGATGCCGTAAACGGCAGTGGTTTTAAAGAGGCCGTAATTGAAAAAGGCCTGAGATGCCGTTAAAAGATTTGTAATTGAAAAAAAGGCTGAGATGCCGTAAGTTGATGAGTGAAGCTTTAAGACTGTGTTTACGAAATTTATAGAGAAAAAGTGATAGACTGTTCGAATTTTATAGGGTAAAATGATTATGAAAATGACTTGTAGAGTAAAAACGTTTAATGAAAACGATTATGAAAATGATATAGATGTAAATTGTATCGTCAGAGGTGTTGGGGGGAGAGATTGAAATCACCATTAATCCTCTCGTGAACGTTTCGCGTTGTTTTCGGCCGGAGAGGATGAGATCCGAACGGCTGAGGTGGTTTTGAAGAAATGCCTCAGTCCGGAAGGATCTCTGCCTGAAGTAATAAAGAAGCTCTCTCTCCCCCCCCCTGTATGCAACACCACCAGCCCCGGCTTATACCATATTAAATGGTCATGAAATATCAAGGAAGATTAACCAACCTCCACTGGAAAACGTGCGGGGGGTACTGGACCGTGGGGAAGCGTATTGCAACCCGAACCACAGTGAAGGCCAACGGTTCATTCGAACGAAGAATCAATCGTAAGCGGATGTTGCAATAACGCAAAATCATTTGCAATTCTGATCGAAAGATGGAAAGAATACTGGAATTCCGGAGTGAGGTGTTGTCACACAGACTCCAAGGAACACAATAAACGATCACAAATAATGGCATGTTTGATAACTGATAGTGAATAGATGATGATGATGATGATGATGATGATGATGATGATGATGATGATGATGATGATGATGATGATGATGATAATAATAATAATAATAATAGTAATAATAATAATAATAATAATAATAATAATAATAATAATAATAATAATAATAACTGTTTGCAAAAAACAAAAAAAAGAACTGGAAAAGCTGATAAATACAACCAGGATATTCAGCCAGGATATCAAAATGGAGTTTGGAATAGAATAATGTGCACAGCTAGAGATTAAAAGAGGAATACTGGAGACGACAGAAGGTATAGAACTCCCAAACCAAGAGGAGATGAGGGCGCTAGGAGAACAACATAGTTATAAATACCTGGGAGGTCTGGAAGCAGACACAATCAAATATACAGAAATGAAAGAGAAGATTGGAAAAGAATATCTACGTAGAACAAGGAAACTCTTAGAAACTAAACTATATGGCAGAAACCTAGTAAAAGGGATAAACACATGGGCTGTATCACTAATAAGATACTCTGGACCATTCATAGGCTGGACCAAAGAAGAACTCAGGCACCTTGACCAGAGGACTAGAAAACTAATGACCATGCACAATGCATTGCACCCAAAAGACGATACGAACAGACTCAACATGAAAAGAAATGAAGGAGGTAGAGGACTGGTAAGTATGGAAAACTGTATATATATATATATATATATATATATATATATATATATATATATATATATATAAAAATATATATATATATGTATACG
>OY744516.1:47912267-47927267 GCA_963556195.1 Sepiola atlantica
ACTCCTTAGTAAAGGTCCAAACTATAGAGAACCTAAATGTTTAAATTATACGAAATCTATTAAGGAAATAAATAAATCCTTAGATTGTTGCATTGCATCAATAACAAAAAGCATACATTATATTACATTCTACATTTGACGCATGGAAAAATAATATACTTAGATTGGTAAATAAAAACGTTGAACGTTTAAAAGAATTTTAACACACTAAAATACGAATCCCCTCCATAGAAAACCACAAATATCTATGGACTTTAAAATGCTATAGATCAGGCAGCAAATAGTATAGCTTTTAACGCTTAGTGTAAGAAGTAGGAATAATAAGTGGGGTTTCAGATACTTATAAATGAGGTAAAAGTAGAATTGATAGTATTAAGAAATGCCCATGTATGTACTGGCTACCTAAATTATATAAAAACACAGTTGGACACTAGTTTTATTGGTGCCTAAAAAAATGTGCATCACAACAGCATTAAGTAAATCTATATCTAATGTGTTTAAATTAATTATGAATTAAATAAACAATTTCCATACAACACTTAATTCTATAGTAATATACACCTATTTTGGGTGGTAATAATTCAGATCTAGTAAAAGAAAAATAAGATCGTATAAATTCTAGTAAATAGGCTAAATCAATCTCGACCTATGGTTTCAGTACTTTATGTACAAAAATACTACATAAACAACTTATTAAATGAATTAGATTATATTATAGATTCAGCTTTTGCAGGAGGGAAAGGTAAATACATAGACTTTTTCAAATCTAAAAATATTCGGCGTAAAACAAAAATGGTAAGACTAGTGTTTCCAAAACTGGTCTGACAATGCTTATAAGTTACCTTATTAAAGAAGATTATTTCCAAATAGTAAACAAAGTACTACTAAACATAGTAGGCATTCCAATGGGTTTGGATCCTGCCCCATTTTGTGCTGATTTATATCTACATACTTGAATATATATATATATATATATATATATATATATATATATATAAATATTACGCTCTTAATTTAATTCAATTGAGCACTCTGCTGGTATTTCCCTTTTATTCTTTTTTGAGTATACCTTTATACTTTATATAGCCCCTACCAGGAATTACACTTATATATAGTTAGCCCAGTAGTTGAGCACTCTCGAGGAATATACCAATATAACAGATTACACGGTAAACCTGGAATTAAAAATAAAAAAATATTACGCTCTTAATTTAATTTAATTGAGCACGCTGCTGGTATTTCCCTTTTATTCTTTTTTGAGTATACCTTTATACTTTATATAGCCCCTACCAGGAATTACAATTATATATTGTTAGCCCAGTAGTTGAGCACTCTCGAGGAATATACCAATATGAGAGATTACACGGTAAACCTGGAATTAAAAAATTAAAAAATATTACGCTCTTAATTTAATTTAATTGAGCACTCTGCTGGTATTTCCCTTTTATTCTTTTTTGAGTATACCTTTATACTTTATATAGCCCCTACCAGGAAGTACAATTATATATTGTTAGCCCAGTAGTTGAGCAAACTCGAGGAATATACCAATATCACAGATTACACGGTAAACCTGGAATTAAAAATTAAAAAAAGATTACGCTCTTAATTTAATTTAATTGAGCACTCTGCTGGTATTTCCCTTTTATTCTTTTTTGAGTATACCTTTATACTTTATATATATATATATATATATATATATATATATATATATATATATATTATGTCATCATTAATAAGATGTTATATCATTCTAGAGAGTATATTCATCATGGTTGCAGGCGATTTATTGGCGACTGTGTATGCATTAATGATAACGAAGAGTTTGAAAATATAAAACATTTGAATTATCCCAAGGACTTAAAATTAAACTGTGAACACACGATAACACAGCTACATTTCTCGATTTAGATATACAAATTGAAGATAACATTTTTATCTATAATATGTGTGATCAAATACATGCCTTCCCTTTTAATATCGTTTGTATGCTGCATAAAAATAGTATCTTTCTTGTGTATATGTTTTACGGGAGCATTATGTCTGAATTTCTGTGAATTGCTTGTGTTACTTTAAAATTAATATATTTTATACGGCACATGGCTGCCTTAATAATAAGAATGATTAAACAAGATGGCATCAAAATAAAATATTTAGACAATCAAACAAGCAAATTACTTGCAATTCTGACGTCTTTAAGTCATATAAAATTAATCAAAGTAAATTGATAGAGCAAATACAAAACTATCTAAGAAATTCAGTTGAATACGTATGAACGTGTATATAAGACAAATAGTATATGTATATATATATATGTATATATATATATATATATATATATATGTATATATATATCAATTTTTAAATATTTTTAAATGAAACTTAATATAATATGCTAATATAAATGCATAAAACTATAAAATAATCCAATAAGTGATGTAATAGGTTCATCAGAAAACTATAAAATACAACCATGTGTTTTGTAAATAATGGACACCCCTTCTTAGAAACAGGCGAACAACACTAGTAAGGAGGATATTTGTTTAATAACAAAGAAAATGAGCGAAACATAAATCTGGAACAAACGTTTTTGTTTTTGTTTTAAGAGAAGTGGGGTCTGATTAACTCTGCTGGGAATCCATGAGATAAAATACTGTTTTGCTTTTAAATTCACGAATCAGTTGTTCATGGTAAACAACCGATGATCCCTTAAATAATGTTACGACGAGCGTAAATTCTGTGAATAAAACTAATATAGTGATTGTAAAAGGTAAATTGACTTACAAGAAAAGTAATTCTTCACCGAAGGACTTGGGAGTAGAAGTTTGATTTTTTATATATAGTTTTAATGATTAACATTCTTCAAAACTTACATACATATATATATATATATATATATATATATATATATATATATATATATATATATACTTACCCTAAAAAAGCCCATTCCCATCGAGACGTAAATGAATTAGAGGTCATATTTATAACGTCTTTATGTACTAACTGGACACCGTTTTTCAAGGTCATTCATGGATAACGGCTCATGAGTCAGTTAGGTGGAGCCGACACGATTTTTGAAACTGAGACTAATTTTATCATTTTAGAAGACGGCTCAACACGAATTAGTTTACATTGGACTTGAAAAGTACCATGTCATGGTTATCTGGGATGTATCCCCAAGGTATCGTGTTAAAATGACAAATTGTACTTGGCAAGAAATCTTACTCTGTTCAGCTTTAGGTACACAAAGGAAGAAAGGACAATCATTTACAGTGATTTTAAGTAGACGAGTTTTTGTTGTGAATATGTTACATAGATGTTCATTAACCATGATACCATACTTTAAGGCTCTTTCAGATCACATATAGTATATGCTTTTAAGTGTCATAGTAATAGTTGATACGATGCCTAATGGGGCAGTTTTTTTTAGTAAAGTATATAACAATAAGACATACCAACCCCAGTACTATTTTGTACTACATATTTCCTCTCCTTTACATTTGAAATAAGATTGAAAACAGTACGGATAATTCTCATATATCTGTAGTCTCGAAGGGTTTCATTTATTTCGACTCTGGTATGTTTATTTTTGTGTTAAGGCACATCTATCTTTTGGACTTATTCAATGAAAAACACACTTATACTATTCTAAATAATTAATTGTATAAGCATACGAAATGGGGATTTTGAGTTAATACTTTACCAAGAATTATTAGCAGGTAATTGAGGCCTGTGGACGAGTGGTTATAGCACTTGTCTTTGGGCTGGACGACCCGGGTTCGATCCCACTCACGTCATGCGAATTTTAGGTTCTGAAAACTCCCTCTGTCCACCCAGTAAATGGGTACCTGACTAAAACTCAGGGAAGATTCAAGGCAGCGGAAGGAGAGGGATGGGCTCCGTCTTCCTAGACACGGTGATTTTTAACAAATCACCGCCGCTACGACCATGGGCAGTGTGCGATGTCGGCAACGACACTCATGCGCGTCCAGGCCATGCGACTTTTACCTTTTAATTGAGAATAGTATTGAATTCATATGATTAGAACTCGCCAAAGCTGTCCCCGAAAATCCACTATTGAGATGGTTTATGCACATTTAACTAGTCTATCTTGATCGTCCTTTTTTAATGATCACTATATAAATAGCACCTAACAGATGAGAAGACTGTCGGGAAGTCACAATGAAGACACTGAGATTATTACGTTATATGAATACAGGAACGCGACCGAAGGGGCATTCAGTTATCTTCATGCTCACACTTAACCTTAAATTCCGAAACATAATTTTAAAATGTTTATAAACTTCGGAGTTATTTCTTTCACGAACTTCATTGGAGAAGAATACATAATAATTAGTTAAATCCAAACCAGAAAGAAAAAAGTCGCAATGCAGCCTGAGAATAATTAAAGAAGATTGAATAATTGACATCATTATTTTTCTTAGAAAAGTGAGGCGATAGTTAGCTAGAAAACCGTATGCGACGATACTAGTATATTTTAGACCAGAAATAAAGCTAGGAACACAATTCAGTTTTGCTTAGAATTTCAGCTTACCACAAGAAATGTAGGTGTATGAGAATAAAGTTTCCGATACCCACCTTGTTCCATTATGATGATAGTACAATTTCTGAAATTCTCTCTCAATAACTTTGATTAATAGACACAACACAGCCAATACATAATCGATACTAGACATACCTGATGTCCGTTGGATAACAATAATTGCCACTATGTATCCGTCATTGATTTTTTCGAAAGTTCCTGCATTGTAAAATTATTCTTACATTAACTAAAATAAATAGGGCTTTTAAATTATTTTATTATTCTTATTGTCATTATTTACTCACTTGCAATTTTCGCACCAGTCACTAGCAATAACAAATAGTGTGTCATAAAGTCTGAGTGACAACATGTCTCCTCAGATGTCCATAAATTTCCACGTCTTCTGAAATAATTTTGCATTATAGTAACAACCATTTACCATTGATTTATGGTTGGTAAATACCATTGCTTGTTTCTGAAATCAGGGGGGTAATAAGCCTTTTGCAGTTCACAGTAATCTCTGCACCCTTCAAATGAATAGCTGGCTGGTGATTTTCTTAGTGTGTCTTTCAACATTTTTGACAACAATTTTGTAGTGCGCCAACGTAAGCTGATGTCACTATATGCGTGGGATTTTTGTATTATTTAATTTTTTTTCGGGAGTGGGTTACTTTATATAATTTCTGGTTGTTAAAGTGCCTTGGACAAGTGTGATGTTATTTCAATATACTTGCTTTATTTATATTTCAACTTACATGTGGTTGGTTAACGTTCGCATTTAATGCAGTTGGTTTCCGCATTCGTGGATTTTCGTTAAAGATTTCGGCTCTCTTCTTCATTGCCGTCTGTTTTATGGTTTTCATGTTTGCCGGGAGTGTTCACAATGCTCATATAAGTATTAAAATTATATTGACTTTTGTCATGTGCTATATCCCTTTCTGCTTTCTAAAGAAACATTAGAAACATCAGAGAATGGTTAAATCGATGTATATATATATATATATATATATATATATATATATATATATATTTTAAATTCACACATTAGAAGCGTTGGCGAAATGGCAGAGATAAAGAATATTTTTTTATGAAATATTTAGAAAACCTTCACAACGCAGATTATTGTTTTTAAAAATAAATTATTTATTTATCTTAAAATAATTTATTTTTAAAAACAATAATCTGCGTTGTGAAGGTTTTCTAAATATTTTATAAAAAAATATTCTTTATATATATATATATATATATATATATATATATATATATATATATATATATATATATATATTCAGAGACAGAGACAATAAAAATTTAAAAACATAATAAATATATAAAGGAGAAATGGAGTGCGCGACTCGTTCAGCTAATTATAAATTATGTATAATTAAAAGTAAAACCTTTTTTCAGAGATAACTCAATCACAGATCTAAAGTTGATTTTATCATGTAATTCCTGTTATTAAAGTTTATATGAAAAAGCCTTAGCCAATAAAAACGTTGATTAGTTTACATAGAATACCATCATTTGTATTAGAAACGAAAACGCTATGCATGTATGTTCGTATGTCTATTAAGTACATCTATCTGTACGATCTGCAACGATGAGTTCAGCCACACAAAATTAACATTTATAAGCCTAATATTTTACTGGTGTAACCGCTCTTTTGTATTGTATTTGCAATACTAGTTGATGTTGATTGCATTCAAATTATATAAAGTCAAATCATGAACGTCTAAATTTATTTTACTTCCCATTCAATGCGAGTAAAACACTAGAAACAGGGATAGAAAAACATATTTTTCTAAAGGGTTAGCTTCTATAATAAAAACACTTTTCCAAATATATAATTTTAGTTCACTTTTATAGTATCAGTATATGTATTATTGCTTTAAATCACTTAGTGATTCTATCACTTACATTTATAAACTATCTATATAAACACGTATTTTGACAAATCTTAGAGTATCAGCTATGCCGTTTGTCAAAGTTTAAAAGACGGTTTTATTATTATAAATTCGTCCCGTGACGAGTATCATAGGTAGATTTCGCATACACTAGACGACGTTTTACCCGTTGTATCAGCGTTGCTACATTAGTATATACATTAAATGCCCCTGAGCAATTTTAATGTTAAATAGATATTGAAAGAGTAAATTTTTGGTACATAATACAGTATACTGTTCATATAAGATTCGTCCCAATGTACGTCATTTATTAGTTCACGTCTTGATTTTACTCAACGTATATGTTGTTGCTGCTTTTAGTATAGCTACTCACATACTTATCAAACTTCGGTTTTCAATTATCGCTTTTGTATTCTTCTAAATGCGGCACTTGTTTCTTGGTCTTTTGGCTAAGATCAAAGTGTAGTATCTGTTCCGATGGATACTGCACCCCATACTGGTATTGTCTTGTCCTTCGGGGCTTGATTTACGCCGGTCAATGGGTCTGTCCTGTGCAGTTCTAGGAGGTCCACTTTCCCAGGCTTTGCCTCCCCTCTTTGGGGAGGAGTAAGCTTATTGCTTACTGTCTGAGGCGCCCCTAACGGGGAATGCCGACGGGGCTGCCCAGGCAATTTTTAAACCCCACTTTCCCGACCCGACCTTGGGTCACATCTTACTTGTGGGAGTAAGATACAAACTGGCCTTGTGCCTAACTCCTGGAGAGGAGTTAATCAATACTCACATCATTATCCAACTTCGCTTTTCAATTATCGCTTTTGTATTCTTCTAAATGCAGCATTTGTTTCATCAACCATTTCTCTTACCATCTAATATATTCAATGGCCAAAATAAGCAAATATGATTTACAGAGGTTTTACATTATATAGACGCAAATATATTCAGATATTTATTCCGTGTTCAAATATAACTTGATATTAAGAATTGGGCAAGGAATTGAATTATTTTTACCAAACATGTTTTCATTAACGAAAGCTGAGTATTATTTATGATTTTTCACCGATCTAATCATTTCATATAGAAAGTAGATATTATCTCAGGTTTTATAGGCGAAACAAAACAAGTAGACATGTTATTTTGATTATAATAATGTCATGTCTGTGTTTTATTGTTATTAGTTATAAATTACTATTGTTTTACGTTTAACATGAGATAGGTAATGCAGTATATATTAAACACGTTACAATAATCTGCAGCTGACTAAACAATAGTTATTGCTCTAATGTAAAAATATGACAGCCATTGTTCCCCAGTAAATTCAATTATAAATATAATGGGAAAGAAAATATGTCGAGCGAAATAAAGTTTTTATTTTACAATATTTACAAAAGATATGTTATTCGGAAGTTGAGTAATTCTCTAAATAAATATGAATAATTTATTTGTATTAGGAAATCACGCTTATTTATGTTAGTATGTATATATTTTGTTGAACACATAGTATGACATACAATAGGTAAACAATCATTGTAGTATTAGTACTGTTTATCACCAATGCTACATGTATTTTGGTCAGAATTATTGTTTTAAGTAAAAATGACAAACAAGAGTTATCGCCCTTGCAAGATTTTTTAGAAAATGTTGTGGTTCACGAAATTAATATATAGATTACAGAGTCGTATATATATATATATATATATATATATATATATATATATATATATATATATATCATAACATTTTGTAAAATAGTTATTTTAAGTAATAGTAAATTCTAATGCCACTAAATGTCATTAAACTGTGCGTAAATTCGATCCATAATTCGCAACTGATGTGTTCAGTGTACCGGTGAACGGTGACATTCAGACACTGTGATCTGGCAACTATTACATTTATTTCCCATTATATAGTGTCAAAGTCGCACTAGGTAGTATTAAGTGATGGTAATGTTAATGGTCTCTATTGAAAAACAAGTTTTAAATAAATAATATTTTCAGTAGAATTTGAGGTCATAAAAACAGTGAACAATTAAATGGGTTATATTTATTAAAAGCCTTGACATGCTCAATTTCGTATATTTAAAATGTATTACTATTTATTTCATTTTTGGTGTAGTCCTTATCTTGACAAATACGCATTCCGGCCCCTACAGGTGGATTCCGGGTGTTTCAACCTGAAAACTTTTTCTTTTAAGTCTTCTGGGCTAAACCGCTCACATTCGATAACATTTCTTTTTATTTGCACATTTTGTCTAACTGGGCAGATACTCTAATGTTTTAAGGCCACGTCAAAGAGAAAGTCTAATAAATTCTAAATAATAGTTCGTACGGTTAATTTAGTGCGAAATGCTGACTTTCTACTAGTATATATATATATATATATATATATATATATATATATATATATATATATATATATTTATATGTATCAAAAATGAAAAAACAAAAAACAAAAGATAGTTGGTTATGTATTCATCAACAGTTCGTCTTTATTGAAAGACTTCCTTAGGATGATAGTTTGAAGAAAAATGTCATTCAAGTGCATGGAATTTTAGATTTCACATGGTGGGGAGATGAAGACATATAGCAGAGAGTCCAGAATGTGAGAGTCAATGGTCGAGAAAAGTTATAATGAATATGAAATACTTTAAGTGGGCAAAATTGAGACATCTATCAAATGGGGAGGGGTGGGAATATGATGGAAATAGTGTTTAGGTGATGAGGTGAAATGGGGGAGGGCTGATATGTGTGTTGCATGGACTTTTAGAAGTATGGGAAAGAGGAGGGAGTGGGTAACTGTGTGTTCAAAATGTGGGTAGTAGTATGGATGATAAGAAAAAAATTCGAAAAGGTAAAGACAACTTTGAAAAAATAGGGAAGTGAGAATATAATTGAAATGGCCTAACGGTGAGAAAGGTGAACAAGGGGGTGGGGTGATGTTCTTTTGTGGTGATGTGTGAAATGTTTGAGGGCCAAGGAAGGGAGGTGGAGAAAGACTGACCAGCTGGCTACATCAGGAATGTGTGCGTATATATGTGTTTGAACGAATGTGTATTAGTTTACTAGAGACGATGGAGATAAGCTTCAGTGGAACGGAAATCATTTTACTTTCGGGGGAGAGATATGTAAACTGTGATTTCGTTTAGCATTGTGTTTATTGTTTCAGAGTGAATTGGATGTATAGGGGTTTAAATCGTTATATTCTTATGGATATGTAGATTATGTTTATTTGATATATGTTTATTTGTGTCAAATAGTCTTAATTTGTAGTAGGTGATTCATAAGTACGTATATCTATATATTTATATCTATCTATCTATTTATATATATATATATATATATATATATATATATATATATATATATATATATATATACATAATATTATAACAATTACAAATGATAAAATGCATTAATATAACCGGCTACCGATACCGGCGGTTACACTCAAAAAGTAAACATCAAGCCTTTTAGATCAAAATAATCACGGGCGTCGTCTTTCTCCAGGCGATGGTTTGAAAAGAGGATAATTTATCAAAAAATATAAGGAAAACAGTGTTCGCTTATCGATTGCATAAAATATCAATCAAACATAATATTATAGCCACTTATAGAAGGAGCACTGTTGCTTAAATAACAATATTCTGCGGATGTAAATAACCCAAATTATGATGTCTGCTTTGGAAAGGTAGTATATTATAAAAGTAACTCGTGTGATGTGTATCATTCTGTTTTATGTTTGTTTATTATCAATTCTCCAAATTAAAATAACATGTTAAATAAAAGGTATGTTGTTCAATTAAAGCAATACCTTTATTATTCTGGTGATACCAGATCAGGCTGCCCTGTGGCTCCCTGAGACGAAATTCACCTACATTGACGTTTTTTGTTTTTTTGTTTGTAAAACTTAATTATGTTTAACAAAACCAAAAACAAAAACAACAGCCCCTCTCCCTTTCTTCCTCCCCTTTTTTATTTTATTTTTAGAACTTGAAGCATACATCTTTTACTATAATGGCCAGATTCGGAATTAAATAACCCAAAAAGGGTTGATATGCCGTAAAACAAAACTACCAAACCAAAAACGATGATTAAACATTTGAAGATATAAAGAACTTGAAGCATAAAAACTTTTACTATAATGACCAGATTCGGCATTAAATAACCCAAAAAGGGTTGATATACCGTAAAACAAAACTACCAAACCAAAAACGATGATTAAACATTTGAAGATATAAAGAACTTGAAGCATAAAAACTTTTACTATAATGACCAGATTCGGCATTAAATAACCCAAAAAGGGTTGATATGCCGTAAAACAAAACTACCAAACCAAACCTTTATTATTACATTCAAATAAAAAAAATAATCCGACTATAATCAGTTGTTTACTTCTTTCAGGGTAAATCCAGTTTACTATGTATGTAATAGATTAAAAAACGGTTTTACA
Organism: Sepiola atlantica; assembly: GCA_963556195.1. Taxonomy (NCBI): domain Eukaryota; kingdom Metazoa; phylum Mollusca; class Cephalopoda; order Sepiida; family Sepiolidae; genus Sepiola; species Sepiola atlantica. Next base: position 47,923,161 of record OY744516.1, read on the forward strand.
TTAACTTACTCAATATGCAAATAATTTATTAAAAAATGCACATAGCAAAACGAATTCTCCCTTAAAATTGAGTCTAAGTTTTAGAAAACGATGTTTAGTTAATATGAAAATTAGATTGTAAAAAATTATTAATCCAAGAGATAGAAAAGAATTGGTGTAATGGATACCGACTCAGACGATGAAATTGTGCTTGACCGGATCCAAACCTAGTCGGATCATATAAGTTTACTTTATAGAAAAACTAGAAAAATCACGACAGATTAAATAAACTCTCTGAACAAAACAGTTCTGCACCAATGTTATGTCCGCTTACGAAACTTAAACAAATATATAATGAAACTAAACAATATATTTAGAATATTTCTTCTAATCTGATCAAAATATGTTGTATGATTTTCATTGTAAGAAATGTTTCCAATTTAAGGCTTAAGTTTATTGGGTCTTCATGAGAAATTGAAATTTAAGAAAAATATAATTAATAGGTGTTTAATTAAAATCTGATATATTAGGAGGTTGTTCAAATATTATTCCCCCTGAAACCTGTGAAACTAGGCCAAAGAAACCGACATTTTGAGAATATATATAAATTGAGGTATAATACCTATTGCTACAATTTCACAAAGATCTTAATTTTTACGACGGGATTCCACTTTATTATTTACCCTCCTCTCTGCAATAAACTAAATTAAACAAAATATAGCTCACATATAGACCCATTAGTCTACGAGCTGTGTTCTAAAAGTAATAGATTAATTACTTTAGGAGTGGATCATTTACATACAAATATATAAACATATAAATACTCATAACATTATAAAGATAGAGATGACATTCAGATATATACGAATACTCTTTCCTCAGGCTTTAATTAAAATGTATGTACAATGAATATTTACGTATTGTGTGCGGGTTTTGCATTACATTTTAAAACCTTAAACATAAACAAGTGAAATTAATCAGACCGGTAGAAATTTTAATAAAATGTAACAAAAAACATTTTAGATATATAGGGACCCCGAAACTTTATTTTTTGGTATATTTACATGTCAAAATCTAAATTCTCTATTTTATTTTCGTCTGCATAATTTTCGTAAGATTTTACATGAATACGTCCGATCTGTAGGAGAGCCAAGTTTCTATCGTTGCGTCAAAACTGATGTAGAAAGGAGGCTGATGATTGGTCCATCAATGACTGACAGATCCTCTGACAGGGGTCGTAACATGCAGGGCCAAGAACGCACTGCCTTTCAACCCAATCAACCGCGTTTGATAAGAGCTGGGATCATATTTAACCCGCGGGGTGAAAAGTGACCCAGGACGATTCACATGCTCGTGCGAAATACTGGACAACCTGACTGCTGCCATTCGCCCAGACTCCCCTCTATCACCATCTCTTCTTTTGACATACAGTGCTGACCTTAGCTTCGATCAGTTATGCCAGTATTTAGAAGCAGACACCTTCGAGATATGCCAAAACGGAGATGCGCACGGACAGAACTGAAAATCATTGATAACTAACGTTGTGTGTGGCTTGCCACTCTACCGAACAAAATAAACACAAAGAATAATTTGCAAGAAGGCAGACCAAGAAATGCAATGATGGGAGAAAATATAAAATAATAAAGAAAAAGGAGTAGAAGGGAGAAAAATAATACTATTATTACAACTACTGCAGTTTCTACTTATACATCTACAACTACATCTACTACTACTACTACTAATAATAATAATAATACTGATGATAATAATCAGAATCAGAAGAAAATAAAGAAGAACGTGAAGGCTAAATATATTCTCTTGCCAAACCATTGAAAATAGTTTGTTGTAAACATGTTTTAAAAGTCCAGATGAGTCAATTAACTTTAATGATAGTTATGCCATGAAAATTGTCTGTGTAACTAAACGCATATATGTAATTTCAACCGACCATCCATATTACACACGTAATAGAACAGGTTAAACTTAATGTAATGCTATGCATAATTCGAAGACAGTCACGTATTCATACATTTGACTAGTAAGCTGATCATTTTACACGCATTATATTGAAACAATTTAGCAAGAAATAAATTCATCTAGCAATACTTAAATAAGTATACAATACAATCTTAACAAATAAGAACTATTCTTATCAATATCACAAAATTGTTCTATGAATCAAACTAACAACCAACCGTACACTTATGAAACCAATTAAGATCAAAAACAACAACCTGTAACATATTTCCGTCCAACAATATTGTAGCCAGGCTTAAAAGTTGAACAGATTTCCAAAGACACACAGTGTGAATGATTTCTTACTGTGATTGAACACATATTTTAGAATTTCTATGATGTTAGTTGCCTTTGTTATTGTTGTTACTGTCAACAGAAGCATAATATTGTTTTTAGTATTTTCCACTTCCTAAGGGGTAAAGAACATTGGATTAAGTCGCTTTTTAAGCATGACGTTAATTATTTTTTTGATTTTATATATATTTTTTGATTTTATATATATATATATATATTAAAGAATTAGGAAATACTGTAGATTTAGCTTTTGCAGGAGGAAAATGTAAATACATAGACTTTGCAAAATCTAAAGCCTTTTGGTGTAAAAATAAAAATGGTAAGACGAGTGTGTCCAAAACTGGTCTGACAATGCTTATAAGTCACCTTATAAAAGAGAGTTACTTTCAAATAGGGAATAAATTACTACTCCACACAATATGGATTCCAATGGGTTTGGATCCGTCTCCATTTTGGGCAAATCTATATTTACATAGACTGGAATATATATATATATATATATATATATATATATATATATATATATATATATATATATATATATATATATATATATATTGATTTTATTCCATTAGTTGCAACAAAACAGGTTTTGTTTCATTAGTGCAAATAGCGACCAACTCATCGGGCTGTCGATGGAATTCAAATGGCATAAGTTTTAACTTCACTTTAACGGGAGATTGAAAATTGAAAATACATTGGAGGGGGAGGGGGACAGAGTTGGGGCTTTCTCTATAACGGTGACATGGGACATGAGAGGGGAGGGGGGAGGACCCCAACAAGTCGTGTCTCAAATTATTACGTGGGGGGTTTTTCACGTGTTTGTGCTATGATGATCTCAATTTCGGCCGGGGTGGGAGGAAGGGAGATGGGGCGACGGCCAGAGTGAGTTAAATTTAAAATGAGAATAAAATTATGATTATAACCGTCATTCCTATTTTATTTTAATTCTAATAAGTAATTATCATGTGGATAAAAATGTTTGATAATTTTAATTTAGGGTATTAATTGCTACTTCTGCATTTTATTTATTTTATTTTAATGTTTTGTTTATTATTTGTAGTGAATTTTGTTGTGATTATATTTTTTTAAATTGTGATTATATTATACCGAGATCAATACTAGTGGAATCATTTCATAAGAGAAGTTTTCTGGTGTTACTAGTTTTAGCATTAACAAAACCGATTATGATAACAATGATAACGCCTGCCAATCATACCTACGATAGTCGCAGTGATAATAGCCTTAATAAAAGCCTTAATCAAAATAAAATTAAAATAAAAATAAAAATAAAAAATAAAAATAAAAATAAAAATAAATATAAATAAAATTAGAATAAAAATAGAAATAACAAGTTTGTAAGAATATTAATGATAATAACAATAATAATAATAATAATAATAATAATAATAATAATAGTATTAAAAAATAATAATAATAATAATAATAATAATAATAATAATAATAATAATAATAATAATAATAATAATAATAATAATAATAATAATAATAATAATAATAATAATAATAGTAATAATGATAATATCACCATCATTACCATCTTGCTACTTTGAAGTCATTGGGCGAAATAAGTCGACAAGTGATGGGAGGCTTTTTTGTTCTACTACCAATGACAAGGACTAAGTACCAGTTAATAATTAAGTGTTCAAGGTAGTGATCGAAGGGTTAAGTAATTGAGATTAGATTAGTCCAAGTGATATCAGTGTTAATAGCTGTCCCAGTTATGGGTTTATGTTAGAATTGGTAGTATGGCTGAGAGGCTATTGAGGCTGTGCATTATAGGTAGTACGTAGAGAT